>CAUJNA010000442.1:81273-126273 GCA_963377175.1 Effrenium voratum | reverse complement strand
AGCTAGGCATAGCCCACAAGTTGGGCAAATCGGCAAATCCATGTGCAAAGCACCGCAAGCTTAACGATTCATTCCTTTCAAGTGCATTTCCAGCAAATGACAGGCCACCTGAAGGCCATTTGCAGTCACTGAAACTGGACAAAGCAGACATACCCCAGTTGCGCGTGGCTTACATGACATCCGGATCCCAACTGTGCTGCAATTAGGGGAGTACACTTTTCAGGAAAGGCATGCATTTGCAGAGCTCTGCTACTGGAGCATCTTTACGGAATTTGGCTCAGAGTCCCGTCACAGAGGCGCCCTGCCCGACTTTTCCAACGAATCTGCTCGAAGTGTTTACATCCCTAATAGCAAGGCTTTTGAAGCAACGAAGTCGGCAACACGCCCTTGAGGCCGAAGCCACACGGCAAGATCAGCTCATCCAAGCTGATCTCCCCGCTGGACACTGTGATAGCCAGCTGGTTGTCAAACTGTCAAACCATCTTGAATGCAGGACTATGTTGTCAAGCACAAGGGCTTTGTGCCTGGACCCACCTATGTACCAGCTCCATGGTGCCAGTCTTAAGCACGTGCGTCAACTGACTGATGTGTTTGGTGCAGCGTGGACTGCACAACCCTCAGGGCGAAGATGGGCAAGCCGTTCTGCCCGGAGGGCGGACGCTACATGCTAGATGTTGTGGTCCCAGCAAAGGAAGTTCACTTGCTCGAATTCTTGCGCTGGCAATGTTGTGCGCGCGCATGTGTGCGTGTTTGTGAACTTTGACCAGCAACATTGTCATTGCCAAGGCGCACAAACCACCAAGCTATTTCGATGTGGCACCCAAGTTGTACGAAGCACACCCACCGCCTGGTTCTTATGATGCCAAAGGCCCGGATTGCGCTGCAAAGAGCCTACCCCAACAGGTGGGTTTTTTTGTTTCCCTCTAAATCACCCTCCCAAAAGGCACCCTCCAAGCAAGACATACCCATTCGTAGGTTGCACTTGGCGTCGACTTGGCGTCGACTTGGCGCTGGCGTGACCCGGCAGGTGCTGTGGAGTTCAAGGCGGTTGGTCAGGTTGTGTACCGATACGAGAGTGCTACCAGCTCGGAGACCAAAGAGATGGTTGCCAAGGCTTGCTGGGAAGCATGCGACTTAATGCTACATGTGGTCACATGTGTTTGCCTGCGTGCCAGACTTGAACTGACATGCACAGCTGATGGATTTGAATGCCACATGCGGTCACATGTGGTTGACTGCGTGCCACGCCACGGATGGATGGGAGTTCTGCTTTCACCACACTACTTGTTCGCGACTGAGCAGCAAGACAGATGTGACTTGAGCATGCTTTGTCAAAGATGCTGCGGTGCATGTCGCAAAGCTTTCGATTGCCAATTTCATTGTAATGGGTACTTGCCAGCTTTTTGCGGGACATTGCACGTCACTGCACTCTGTTTGCAATGCGTTGAGCACAAGGGCTGATTTTGCTTGCATATGAAGCACTGGTTTCTTTTGAATCGAGATGACTCATGGTGCCCAGAGTGAGAACCATATTGATGCTCCTTTGCAAAACACATTTGCATGTACAGATCCAGATCGGAATCGAGCAGTTGCATGCACGCACTGCGTTGTGTCACTTGTAGCATGTAGGTTAAGAACTTGCTCGCAGATTCATGTCCTCGGACATGGCCAAAAGTTGTGGCATGTACATACATCAGCATGCGGCTGATATTGCCTAGGTCTAAACATAAGAAACTCTTGAGCAGTTTTCCTACAACTGAAGGAGGCAATTTTGATATTATCCCGTTGGAATGCGCTTCAGAACGTGTGTGCATGCTTTGCAACACTGACACCTGCATGTCCCAGACATCATGTTTGAGCACCCAAGTATGTGAAAAACCGGGTCTCTCACCGGCATATTTGTCTTACACGCAGCTCGGGACCCGCCTTTCACTTCGCTTGCAGGCGGTTGGTTCGGCTGATGAGGTCCCCGGCCAGCGACCCAGACAGCAGCCCGGGGCGGCGTCTGCGATCGCCGTGCTGAGTGCAGGTCCTGGGCAGTACACGCTGCCTGACCCGCGGCCACTGGCACCGCCACCTGCGCTGAAGGCGACACGGGCTGAATGTCTGGTGCTTCGAAAGCGCTGCTTTCGGTGCAGGGCCGGACTCTTCCGTACAGCATGCCTCATCCCTACGCCTACAACTGCGCTCCGGACCACACTAGGAGTTTTCTTGAACCTGCCTGGAACCCAGTCGCAGAAGGGCCAGAGATGGTGCTCGATGCATGCACTGGAATGCAGCAAAGGTCCGGCGGCGGAACAATGCTGACAAGATTTTCGGACCGGCTTCTGCTTGACTCGCTGCATGGAAAGAATGTGAGTTGTGGGTAGCTTTGGATTGGCACGTTTGCCCATGTGACCATGTGCCATGCTCCTCGCAACTAATAGTCGAACGCGCTCGAAAGCAGTCAGGCAATAGACATGTAGCGCCAGGAAACGGCTGGCGACAGGGAGCTGCACGACGACAGGGTGGGGATAGTCATGGGCATGGAAGCCTCTTTGGTATGCATGTGTGTATGTAATCGATGTAATCTACTATGTATTTATGATGTCTGTATGTATGTACTCCTTCGAACATCATCACAGATGCCTTTTTTTCTGTTTGGAACATGGGGGTCAGTGCGAGGCAACTTTTTTTGTGAAAATGGGGGGGTGGGTGCAACTGGGGCAGCCTTTGGCTTGGCCTCCAGCGATTGTCAGGTGAGAAGAAATCGGAGCCGGCGAAGCTTGAGGAGCTGCCCGAGGGCGTAGGCGCCGGATCCGGATTTGGCTGCGGGAGATCCCCGTTTTGGGATCGGATCCCATTTTGGTTGGTAGGTGAATTCACCACACATTTTAGGCTTCCTATTTTAGTGGTTGGATTGGGTCCCGTTCACTGGGGGCTAACCAATTTGGGTTTTGAAAAGCCCATGGCCAAATGAGCCTCCCATGACCAGTCCCATTTTCCACCCATTTTAGGAGCTATTTTGGTGGGGATTGGGATGTTCACTGGGGGCTAACCGATTTGGATTTTGAAAAGCCCATGTCCATGTGGTCAAAAAAAGGTACCCGAATTGGAGCCCTAGTAAGTGGAAGCATGGTGTAATTTTGACCCACACCCATGTGCCCATGGGTACGGAAGGGAGGCGCTGCCCAAATGAAGCTCAGTTTCCTTGGAAGCAAGCGGTAGGTGACGAGAAGGCTGAGGAGGATGGCATTGTTCAGTGGAGGCTCGTGTTTCACTTGATGGCGAATCTTCTCACCTGTCTTGCGCTTAGGTCTGGTGGCTTCTCGCTTCTGAAATCGCGCTCAGCAGGCGCAGTCAGAGCAAGGGCCTCAAGGGCCTCGTGTCTATCATCTCGACCCTTGACTTGACTGCTATTGGGTTGGATCTTGAGACTTTAACTTTTTGGGAAATCAAGGGGTTTTCCACTAAACCCCCAAAGAGTTAAACTTTTTGCAGGGGTCAACAGCAACCAAGTTGAGAGCACTCACCCACACTCAGGCTCCGGAAATCGACTCTGAAATCCTGGAGGCATGATCTGCACCAGACTTCTCTGCCAACCCCATGCATCACTCGATCAGGGCGTTGGCAAATTCTACCCGCCCTTGGCCCAGGCGTCCGGGTCTCAGCGGATGCCAAACTGCATTTGTTGGGCTGTGGTTGTCAAAACCAATGGGATCCCGTTTTGGGGGTGTGCGGTGCGCCACACATTTTAGAACCTATTTTTAGTGGGGATTGGGATGTTCACTAGGGGTACGATTCGGATTTTGACCCATGGCCATTTGTTCGGCTGGGTTACGTGAATGCAGAGACTTGCCTGCGCTGCACCATGAGGCATCAGCGCTGCAATTCTCAGTTTCTGCCTATGTCCTCCAGGAGGCAGGTGCAACTTCAAAGTCGTGCCGAACAAGTGTGCAATTTCTTCAGGACAGAGTCAGTTCGCACTCGCGGTGCTTCAGAGGCGGTGGGGTGCTACTAAAAAGGTAAGAAGCAATAGCATTCTATGCCAAGGAAGAAGTGCGCGGCATCGTTTCGGTAGATTTCGACTTTCGGTCCTAGTTTTATTCACTTCTGCATGTCTGCCCTAGTCTAGGCGTCTTGTTTCGGTCCCAGTTTCTGGTTGCGGTCCAAGTTCTTCGGTCCCGAAAACATGTGAAATGTCTTCGTTTGATTGCTCTGATTTGGACCAAACAGTTTTGGCCTTTTACTTGTAAGTGCGACCAACATGATCGATCACTAGGACACATGTTGTAGAAATCACAACCAACATGAGTGGGGCCGGGCTGAAGCGTCCAAAACGACCCAAAAGCTGTCTAGGACCAACATGAGCCAAAGATAGGACCAATATGAGCAGGCTACCTTCTGAAGAACGCTCGCCAGACATTGTCCATCGATCAATCGCTGTCCTTTGGGCATATCATTCTCATCCAACTTCACTCAACTTTCGGGACGTTCTTGCAGTCCTTCGGGAAAAGACCACATCTACATGGAACCTTGACAGATTTCCGCACCGTGCGTCGGGTGCGGGGCCTCGCACCCTTGTGGTGGACGGTCCCACTTGGTTTCTGGCGGATTCTGGACAGGAGCATCAGCGTCTGGGGCAGGGCAAATGGAAGCTCTCCAAGGTTTTGCAGGGCATCGAGGCCGGGGTTTGACATGCGGTCATGGGCTTTTCAAAATCCAAATCGGTTAGCCCCCAGTGAGCATCCCAATCCAACCACTAAAATAGGAAGCCTAAAATGGGTGGTGAATTCACCTACCCCCAAAATGGGATCCCAAAACGGTTTTGACAGCCACAGCCATGTTGAGACCGTTCCCACGAGAGTCATTGCCTCAGACCGCGACGAGCGCGGCATTGGAGCCGCTGGACGCCTGCTGCTTAATTCCTTTCTCACGTGAGCCATGTGCTCAACACCCGAGTAGATGATCCGGTTCGTAAGGGACTCTCCCCAGCACAGCTGCGGATGTCCGCCCTTTTTCGGTCTTCACATTCCGGGTGGACTATTTTACCGGGTTTTGATTGTGACAGCGGGTGACTCCGCGTGGAATCGCTTTGAGGTCGACAAGCTCAAGCAGAATGCAATGAAGGGCCTCCGGGACAAGGCACTCCCCGGGCTTTTTATATTTTTTCTCCTTCCCGAGTACTCTTGTTTTGTGTTTCTTTTTGTTCTTCTTCTTTTAACTTATTTTATTATTATTATTATTGTAACTATTAAGATTATTGTTATTATTATTTTATTGTTACTATTATTATTATCATTATTATTATTATTATTATTGTTATTGTTATTGTTATTATTACTATTATTATTATTACTATTATTATTATTATTATTATTATTATTATTATTATTATTATTATTATTATTATTATTATTATTGTTATTGTTATTGTTATTGTTATTATTACTATTATTATTATTATTATTGTTATTGTTATTGTTATTGTTATTATTACTATTATTATTATTTTTATTATTATTACTATTATTGGTGTTATTATTATTATTATTGTTATTATTATTTATTATTATTATTATTATTATTATTATTATTATTATTATTATTATTATTATTATCATTATTATTATTATTATCATTATAACTATTATAACTATTATTATCATTATAACTATTATGCTTATATCTATTATTATTATTACTATTATTATTATTACTATTATTATTACTATTATTATTATTATTATTATTATTATTATTTTTATTATTATTATTTCGGTGAGCCAATTTGAGGCCATCAACCGCATGAAGCTGCAGGGTGTCAGCAAGGATCAGCAGGAGGCGAGGCGAGAAAGGAGGGCAGGGTTTTGTTCCCGGGGTGGGTGGCTCTTGGGTGTGGATCAACATTGAAGAGCTGGGGCAAAACCGCAGGTTTTAGTCTTTGGTTCCATTTACCGTTTGGCATTTATTGGAGCCACAGCCTCCTGTCCGCGCTGGGTCTTCTACACGTCAAGTGAGCTCGGAGAGGTGATCCTCGAAGAGATGGATGCACTGCTGCGGGAAAGATCCGAAAGAGCCAAGGCAGTTCTTTGTCATCTGCACGAGCTTGAAGCGGCTTCAGCTTGCTGTGTTGGGTGCTGCGAGATGCACTTGCTTGAAGTGCTTCCATGACCCGTGATGAACACGCGCCAAGCCGCACAGGCGAGCGGGCAAGATGAGAGTCAAGAGCTAATCGACAGTGAAGAGGCGGCGCTGATGACTCCAAGCGAGTGCTGAGTATCCTTCAGTGCAGCATGCATTGCAAGCGAATTGCTGTCAATGCTGTGTTTCACAGTATCAGTTGCTCTGGCCAACTGTGCCTGTTGCTGAATCACCTTTGAATAGTCTGAAATGATTCCTTTAGCTGCCCAGAGTTTGGCAAAAGGCGTTGGCATTGCGAGTCTGGCGTGCAGATGGCTCTCCCAAGGAGAGTGCCGCGTCTGCCATAAAGATGGCGAATTCAGCAGGATTCAGAAAGTGTTCACGTCCATGAACGCTGCATCATGGCATGAGCAACAAGGTGAAACAGTTTTCTGTCTTGTTCAGTCTCCCAAGAAAAGCTGCATAATGTGAAAGGATATTGGCAGCATATTGATCAGCTGTCCACATTGGCTAACATTGATACTCTCCAAACTAGGATTAGAACATGGGGTTGCCCCCCGCCCCCACACTAGTTCCCGTGTCAGGTGGAGGCATCAAGAATATTGACTGGCTCATATCGCTTGCGTTGCGCACTGTTTGAATCACGACTAAAGAGCCCAAGTGGAGACATTTGAGATATCGAATTATTTAAACACCGTTTTGACGTACAGATGGACGTGCAGCAGACCTAGGGCATGCTTCTTACTACAGCCACAGTTGAACCACACTGTGGATGGTTGTACCCCTGTCCAAGCGCAACATGGTTCATTCTCACAAATGCTTGTGAGTGTTGCCTTGTGCCAAGTTGTGGCGCATTGTGTGCAATCGCTTTCAGCAATCGCTAGACTCATCTGATGTTGTTCCAGGGTGATGCCCTTAACACGTGACCCGCATGTTGCAGACGTCCTCACCTTGGGGCGGTCCGCTTTCCAGAATACAACCCTGGAACCCTTCAACGGAGAGGCAAAGGGAACTTGAGCCGAGATGGTTCAGCGGGTAAGCAAGGCAATGAGGCAAAGAGGTGAACGGCTGGGGCTACATGTTCGGAGCCTTGTTTGCTTGACTCGCCAAGCCGCGGGGATCAGTTTTGACGGACAGTCGCTGCGCTGCCGTCCCTGGGCTACATCCTCAGGGGGCAAAATGAGCCACAATCAAAACCCGGGTAGATGCAGGTTAGTAAGGGGCAGTCCCAGCCAGAAGTAGTTGCGGCCGCCTTCTTAATTCTTTACATAGTTCTGGGTAGACCATTTTACTACCGGGTTTTGATTGTGACTCAAATGGCAGAGGTTGGCTTCCGGAAGTGCGACCGCTGCCGAGGTTGAGGCATAGCCGGGTGAAGGGCAGCGGTGTTCGACAGGCACAGTGGCTTGGGAGCGATGGCTTTTTGTTTTGCCGGCAAGTGAGGTCAGTGCTTGCATGTCTACATTGGCCTCGCCCTCATGCGACAGACGAAGCTTTGCGACATGAAGCAAGCTTCGTGCCCCCGATTTCTGCTCCCAGGTTTGCTCCATTTCTGGCACTGCTCCTGAGCATCCAGTTTTCTCGCCCAAAACTGGGCGCTTTGCTGAGCACATTGTGTTTCTCAAAATCGTGGTCCCCCAAAACAGTTGGCTTCCTTTGGGTTTCTTTACCCGCGAACCAAAACGGGGTCCGAATCCCATTTTGAGCAATCCCCGCAGGCCCACATCAGCATTTCCGGCTGATCGGCTGTGGAGCCGAGTGGCCCAGGCAGATCTATGAAAAGCGCCTCATCGAGAAGCAGATTGCTGACACTGGGCGATGTCCAGTCACCAAAGAGGAGCTACAGCAGGAGCACCCAACACAAACAGAGTGCCAAAACATGTTTTGCAGTGCGGCTGGGAAGCATCGTGAACACATTGCTTGGGCACCGCTTTTGAAAGTCGCGTGGTATGTTCTGCCCCGGTGAGCGACTCTGTTTGAAGTCCTACAACACAACACGATAGACTTGTTCGCTTGAGAGTGAGCGTACAGCTCGACATTCATGGTAGACGCAAAGAATGCCGTTTGGACACCAGAATTCTGATCCCAGTTGGTTTGGGATCAACACGGATGTCTACTGCACCGTGTCGTGGATCTTCTGTGTGTTTGCACTTTGTGGAGAGATTCTGGTCCGTGAGGGCGTCAGTTTAGGGGAGCAGATCAAGCCTTAAGCAGACAAATCCTTATGGAAAACTCAGACACGTGGATGCTCCGAGTCCGTGCTTCCACCGTCCAGCATAGCTTCGTTGGCCTGACGGTTTCTGCTCCCAGGCATTTGGTATAGCCTCACCTCCGAGCCCATCGGACAATACTCTTAAAAGAACGAGCAGGTGAAGCACATGCGCTTGACTCCCCTAGAAACATGTATGGGTCCAAATGAAACCACCAGAGGTTTTGGTCCATGTCTCGACTTAGGGTTCCATTTGGGGTACATATTGCTGAACAGCCATGTGCACCTTGGGCCCGGCTCTTCGCAAAGAGAACGAAGGCCCGCCTTCAGAGGTTGCCTCTCGCATCGGCACAGGAGGATTTGTGCGAGATGAAGGTCAACAAAGTGGTGAAGCCACGGCCGGCATCAGCAACCTCCATTCCGGGCATGCTGCCACAACCTGAGCTTTCATGTCTTAAACTTGTTCTCTGTTGGATCTGTATGTTTCCCTTGTTAATCTTTTTCAACTTCAGACTTTCAGATCATGCTTGACTGCGAGGACAATGCTACAGAGTGAGTGGGATGCACTCATGTCTGAAACTTATGAGCTCAAGACGCCAGCGACTCAGGTCTGTTGTCAGCGTTCGTGTGAGCTCGCGCTTGGTGTGTGTGTGTGTCCCTGTTAAGGTTTGGGTGGTTGCGGTGAGCATGTGGAGCACGCAAGGAACCTTGATACCACGCGCAAGCAGCTCTCCCATGCGCTGTACCAGCACGACGCCGCCTGCCGAGTGATTGCACGACTCTTGCGAGAAAGAGATGCAGCTCGGGCGCAGGCCTGATCCAGAGGTCTGGAAAATACATGGCTCAAAGGACATATCTACAGGCCCCATAGATAGGGGCGACAAAAGCATGCCAGGTATGCCGGCTGTTAGCAGATTCTGCTTCTACAAAGCACGGTAAATCCTTGTTTTAAAGCTCAACATGTGAGAGACTCTTGCAGGTGGCCCAACTTCAAGATCAGCTGAGCAACTCCATGCCCACCAAGGGCGGTGTTGCACAAGAAGAGGCGAGACATGCCTCGTTGCATGCAAATCAAAAGTCGGATTAGCCCCCTGCTAGGGAGAAACCGGCCTCACAGCGCAGATCATTCAGAAGATGGAGGATTTGCGCAAAAGACATGTGCATGCACTAAAGCGCCGGGATGGGTATCTCATTGAGCTTGCGCAGCGCAAGCGTGCGAGCCATGAGGACTTGGCCAAGAACCTGGCGAAGACGCGCAAGCAGAGCTGCCCTCAGCACGGCGTCGGTTGTCACGAGACAAGGGCACGGTCAGAGTCACGAGGCGCAACTTTCCGGACCTTTGTCCGCTGGACGAGGTGAAGAGGCGCAGCAAGATGTTGCTGTGGTGGTCAAAACCGTTAAAGGGGATCCCATTTGGGGTAGGTGAATTCACCCATTTTAGAGCCTTTTTTAGTGGGGATTGGGATGTTCACTGAGGGTACGATTTGGATTTTGACCCATGGCCAGATGTTGCAGAGGGGATTTTTGTGAGACTCGTTCTGCAGGCTTCAGTCTGTCACCAGCCAGTCGCTCCACCAGTCAACAGCACCCGGTGTGCTCTGTGTGGACGTCCACAAGGACCGCTTTCCTCATGCCGCGCTCTTTGCTGCGTGATGCAGCACTCAAAGACATGGGAATGGTTGCTCGCGTGCATAGCGCCTCGCAGGCAGATGCAAATCGAGTCGTCACAGGCGGAGTTGATTCCCAGGTGGGCTGCTGCACGCCTGTAAATGGCCTACCGGCAGAAGTGCAGGTCGTCCTCTTCAATGCGCAGAAGGGAAAGCTAGCGCAGAAGATGGTGGGACATTCCAAAAAGGCGCTCTGGCCTCAAGAAATTGTCTGCTTTCCGTGCGGGGACAGGTTACTTCTGTCAAGCTCCATCCGGACAAGGACGTCATTCTGTCGGCATCGCAAGATGCCACTGCAAAAGTTTGGACCTGCAGCGGAACAGACTGGTCCAGCCAGTGCGCTTGCTGTCCGCCTCTGGGAGAGATGGGGCAATTCAGCGCGAGGTACAACTGCTTGCACACCGTTCACAAGCACAGTGCAGAAGTCACGGATGTCGGAATTCATCCATTGGGCGAGTTTGGAACTTACATCGATCTGCCTTGAAGAAAGCACAAGGTGGGTGAGTTTGGATGCCTTGAAAAAAGCGCACGCAGCACCGGCAGAAATCGGAACGAAGCGGCGTCGTCTTGCCCAAGGTACTTCCTCACGTCGTCCTTGGACAAGTCCTGGGCAATCCACGACTTTGCCACCGGCAAATGCGTGCGACACAAGCAGGCTGGGATGATTTGAAACCGCACAGCTTTGGGTCGCTTGAAGCTCCCAGATCCAATGTAATTCTTTTGGCAGGATTTGGAGTCTGCTTACAACTGCATGAGCTTCCACCCCGATGGCCTGATTCTTGCCGGCGGAACCGAGGAATGGCGTTGTAGGGTGTGAGCTGCTGCATATGAGCTATGCCAGGACAAGGCTGTTGTTGTGTGGGATGTCAAGGAGCAGGCAGGCAACACACGTGTCGGACCTGCCTCAAACAGTTGTACGTCAGGCAACCGTGGCAAATCTACCGGCCGAGGATGCGATCCAGGCACAGTGGTCTTTGATTGCGTTGTGCGTGTTGCATATATTCAGATTTCTGGGTGAATTATCACGACCTCCCCAAATGGTGGTTTATGTGGGGAATAGCCCCCCAACCACCTTTCAGGCCGGTGAAATATCATAATTCACCCAGATACATTCATTTTTGGTCCGGAAGGCCTTGACCTTCTCGGGCAATGGCTATTACCTGGCATCTGGGTCCAGAGATGGGGTGGTGAAGTCTGGGTCTTGTCTGCCTGCTTTTCGCAGTGCGCGGTGCGTTACGCGTGTGGACCGAAGCCAACCAGAAGCGTGTGAGGTTGTGGGACTTGCGCAAGCCTCTGAACATCTGCACGCTCAAGGCGCCTGGAGCGAGACGGATGCGTCAAAACCCCATGGGCTGTCGAGTGATTTGGAGCATGTTCAAATGGCTGTGGGTGAAACGCTGGTAAATGAAAACAAGGACATTCAAACCTGTGGTCCGATTCCTGGTGGATTGATTTTGACCCATACCCATATGGAACTCAATATTCAAGGGCTTTGCCCCCGGCTGCGCTGGCATGGCAGGCAGAGCTCGACAGAGACAGAGAGAGAAACACGCAGAGACCAGAGACAGAGATACGGAGACATGGAGACACGGAGACACAAAGACACAGGGACAAAAGAGACGCAGAGATATGACACAGAGACCGGAGACGCGA
The DNA here is from genome assembly GCA_963377175.1 of Effrenium voratum. Lineage (NCBI taxonomy): Eukaryota > Dinophyceae > Suessiales > Symbiodiniaceae > Effrenium > Effrenium voratum. The sequence continues at coordinate 114,621 of CAUJNA010000442.1, read as the reverse complement.
GAGCGAGATAGAGAGAGAGAGAGAGAGAGTCATACGGAAGCTATCCTTGGCAAGGGGCAGCATCCTGTTACAAAGCACTCAGAGCGTCTTTAGGTAAATGTCAAACACGCATGCGTCAAACCAGAGCGCAAAGCTGGCAAGTGAAGGTCCACGCGCACGCGCACTCACGCGTCTGGGTCTGCACTTGCCAGCTGACAGAGCAAACAAGGCAAACACCAAGAACAAGGCAAAGGCCATGAAAACCAGTGTGTCACTAGCGTCGCACACTCGCGCGCAAGCGCACGCCCTTCAGCCTTTCAAGTTTCTATGTAGAACTTCACGGGGAATGTCATGGAAATCTGCTGATTCGACCCCTATCCCTAGTGGATGTGGCACCTAGCCAGCAGAAATGGTGCTGTAATCAATCAAAGTTCAGCAATTGCCATGCTAGTTTGAAGCAAAATGCGGAAAAAGAGCATTGCCGGCATCACCAGCACCACTTGCATCATTTGCATCTCCCGCATGATTTGCATCATTTGCATTGCCAGCATCGCCAGTGCTGAAGGGAATAACTGATTATGCCTTGCCACATCATGATACAGCACTGCATCTCCAGCATCCCCAACATCACCCCAGCCCCATGCCCCCCAGCATATTCCAACAGAGGGACCATGCTAGCCGCGTTGGCGCATCACAACGCAAGGGTTCCAGAGCAACATGCTAAGTTCTATCTTGCAGGAGATCCGCAGCCAGTCCCATCCCAAAGAGCAAACACATGGGATTCACAAACTGGGGTGATGGTGGGGAGGTTTTTGAGCAAATCGGAATTAGCAACATTGTCACAGGCACTTTGGATTTTTTCCAGAATTATTTGATACCTTTAGGATTCTCTCCTTCAATGATAGAGAGGAGAGAATGAGTTGGGCGAGAATTGGGGATGAGATAAGAAAGAAGGAAGGATGGACCTCCAGAAGCCAAGTATCTTCATACTTGGATTTCTGGAGTTCCTGTCACGATGAAAGACTCTTGATGGAACGGTTCTTGAGAGATGGGGCCATCCAAATTGGCAAAAGGCGCATCTCAACATACGTGTTTGACCCCGGGAAGCCGGGACAACACACAGACGCACATTTGCCACACAGAGCCCAAGAAGGCTCCAGAAACCAGAAAGCCAGAACCTCCAAGACAACCGAATGGAAGCAAACAAGTAAACCCTAATTCGCACGTGGGGTCACAATCAAAACCCGGGTAGATGAAGGTTAGTAAGGGACAATCCCAACCATAATTATTTTTACATAGCTGCGGCCGCCTTCTTAATTCTTTGCATGGTTCTGGGTCAACCATTTGAATACCGGGTTTTGATTATGGCTCACGTGGGCCGCCTTTTCCCTTGCAGAGCAACGTGTTTTGCTGGCATCCAGACTGCAAGACGCGCCGCGGTCAAAACCAGGCGACCAACCTTAAGACACCAGGCGACCCATCAACCACATAACGAACAGAGAAGCCAAGCTGAGAATGGTGAAAGTTGCATTTCACAAACTTTTGATGATGCCGGCAGCCTGTTTTTTTGACCCGTCCTGACACCTGTGGGAAGCCAGGGCCATCTAATGCTCGAGCGTTGGCAGATTCGAAGCGTTGGCGCTGCCGCTTTAATTGGGGTGCTTCGCAAAGTGGAGCCCTGACATGGTTGGTTTATTTTTGGATTCCGTTTGCATACCAATAGGAGTCTCAACTCCTGCTGTCGAAGATGGTGTCCGCTACCCCCAAACCACAATTTGTGACAAACAAAATGGGTATTGTACCTACATAGGTGTGGCTCAGAATTAAACAGGAGGGGTTACGCAGGTCTTGGTCCATGTTTCCACTTACCAGAGTTCCATTTTGGTACCGGGAATTTGAGCCACAGCCACATAGTGGCTATACAGAGCTTGTATATTTCAAGAAGGCCTGCGGGTGGAAGCCATGAGATTGGGTTGTCAGGTGGAAGGTGGAGTGAACTCCCTGTGCTTTGATGCGACCGGGTGGCGGCCTCAAATTTCATGCTCTCCTTTTCACAGCTCACGGGACTGGTCTAGAAGCTCATTTGGCCACGGGCTTTTCAAAACCCAAATCGGTTAGCCCCCAGTGAACGGGACCCAATCCAACCACTAAAATAGGAAGCCTAAAATGAAGGCGAAGCCCCAAACTTGTTGGTTTCGCTTTTGGCTTCTCTTGAAACCAACCGAAAGGGGCTACCCTCAGAAAAAGGCAGGCCCATTGGTTTTGACAACCACAGCCAAATCGGGGCAGGCCCGTTTTTGTGATCCCAGAAACTCTGAATGCGTGCGTGCGCAAGCGCGCGTGCGTGCGTGCGCGCGCGGGGGTGGGTGGGTCCCAGCGTCACAGGCAGTACTTGGCAGTGGCTAGCAGCATCGTGCAGGCCAGTCACAAAATGGGTATGGGTCAAACATGGGTAGCCAAAATGGAACCTTGGCAACTGGAAACATTGACTAAAACCTGCGGTTCCCTGGTTGTTTAATTTTGCCCCACACCCAAATAATCTGAGATCGGCGAAAGGCCAAGCACTGACTCGCCAGGTCTTCAACTTTGCAACAAAGACGACGCTCACGGAGTCTGTTGCGCTGAAGGATTCTGCGCAAAACAAACTCACCAAAGAAATGTCGCATTGGAATTACGAAGAGGTCAAGGAGCGAGCAAACGGTGTCAGGATCACAGGGATGCGGTGATGGGTCTTTGTTGGGGTGCAGACCTTGGCGAGTGGCTGTTGTTCACGCTGCTTTGAACTTTGACATGGGTGTGTCTCAACATAATATTAACCCCGGATTAATAAACCCCTGGTTGATTAATAGGGGGTGTGTCCCCTTTTGGTGGCTTTTGGAGGGAACCCCCCCTAATAATGGGACGGGTTTTAAAAATCCTGGGTCAACAGAAGGGACCTGAAGAATGGTGGCTTCCCAGCCGTCCAACACCAAAAGACAGCCACCTGCCAGTCCACAATAGTTGAGCGGTTCGAACTGCTGGCTTTGGACTTAGGTCCCAATGCTAAGACGCTCGCTACGGCTTCTATGGATCAGTCAATGAAGATCTACGCACCGAAATGAGTGCCCGTCCTAGTTAACCAGGCCGATTTATTGCCCCCTTTTGGTGGTTTTGAACATCTCCTTTGGCCAATGTAAATGGGGGTTCCTGGTGATGTGCAAAGGGGAAATACAGGGTAGCCCCGTTTACTACAGAAGCGTCACTGAGTCACACGATGTTTGACAAACACCAATGTGAGGTATTGCTGCATGGCCAAACATGGATGGGCGGTTAAGGGCCTCGTTGCCCTTCAGGATGGACATGCTCTAATGGCGTGCATGCTACGCTGTGGAAGCGGCATGTGGTGTGCATGTTTAGGAGGGTTGCTTGCCTCATGCAAAGGGAAAAAGTTAGCGAGTTCAAGCTATGCAACCAACAGCTTTTGAGGGACCTGACAATGCAGCGAACCAGATGGATTGCACCTGGCCTCCGGAGACAGCGAGCAAGGGCATGATATAGTACACGGATAGCTGTGGGTAAAAAATTGGCATCCAAAATGGAATCCTGGTGAATGGAACCCCATGGTGGTTTAATTTTGACCCATACCCAGATGGTTTGAGTTAGTATGAGCATTCTTCAAACTTTGGCAGTCAGCTCCCTCCAAGACCTTGCGAAGCATGAAGGGGTGTGACTGGCGCATGTCTCAGACGCACAGCACAACATGACCAACGCAGCTAGAGAGGCATGACGCGTTCGCAATGGCCCGGGAACGTGTGGACCGCCAACGTGCCCGAACACCGAGCCAGCTGCAGCCACTTGGAGCATTCCTCTGAGCGAATTTTCAGAGCGACCGACTTCTTCTTGAGCTTTGCCCCTGGAGAGGTTCAGTTCGCGGGGGCTAGATTGGGTTTGTTTCCCTAATCTCAATCATGTGGCTGTGGGTCAAAACCAATGCAATCCCATTTTGGGGTAGGTGCACCACCCATTTTAGAACCTATTTTACTGCGGAGTGGGATGTTCACTGGGGGTACGGGATTTTGACCCATGGCCATATCATTTGAGGCGAGAGCCTTTTTACCATGTGGGGTGCTGAACCTAACCTGGGGTCGCCTGGCATACCCCAGCTGCTCTTGCAGCCAGATAGCCTTACTTTTGCAAAGCGGGCATCATCCGCGCTCCTTGGAATTTTGGAAACCTTTGCAAACATCCTTGCCATCTTTTAACCGGCACTTCATAGATTTTGGCCCCATTACCAACGAGCACAACTGTCCGACATTGGCTGGTGGCTGCTAACGTGGGCCGAATCGTCCAGATGGGTTGCAGACTCTGCAATCACAATGCAATCTGACCACAACAAGAGTATTTTGCCTCAAGCAGGGCTGTTTCCTTCTTTCCGTCTTTTTCTTCCCTTCTTCCATTTTTTCTTCCTTCCTTTTTTGCCTTCCCCGCTCCCATTTCGTCCTTTTCTCTTTCTCGGTCGCCAGCTTCTTCTCTTGCTTGTCAATTCATCTTTTGCTTGATCTTGTTGTTTCAGTTTTCTCTTTCTTGTTCATTTTTCATTTCTCTTTCTTTTTTTCCTCTTTGTTTATCCCTCTCCAGTTTCCGAAGGCATGTAGCTGGCTACTGATCTAATTTTGACAGTCAAGGATACCTTCTGGCGATGAGCAGCAGAAACGCGCGCATGTGCGGGCATGCAACGTTGGAAAGATCGCAGCCTATTGCATTCGGAAGGAATCATCAATGGGCGCACTATTTGCGGACATTTGCTTTTGGTGGAACTTTGCAAGCTTCGGGATTTTGTTTTGCTAAGGTATTGCAATGATCTCGAAGTCCTCACTGTGTCCGGAGTTTCCGGGTTCCTTGGCTGCAAGTCGGGGTTCCGAACATTCGTCAAAGGGCTTCTGCGATTTGCTCGGTTTCACGCTGGTGCTAGGTGCACTTGCGGCTCTGGGCAGCAGTTGACGGAAGAGCGTCGACCTGAGAAAAATGCGCTTCCAATTGAAGGTTGGTTTTCTCAGTTCCTCAATTTCACTTGGAACTTTTGAAAGTGAGTGACTGGGTGAGGCACGAGCGATTGGCGTCGCAAAGTCTGCGCCTTGAGTCCTTCCGAAAGCTGTGCGCTTCTCCACGTGTTGAGGTCGAAGCCTGGTGTCTCGTGCAGATGCGGTGTCCATCCGGGAGGAGGAGTTGGAACAACGTCTCGAAGGCACCCTGTGGCTCGAAAACATGTGGGTGTGGCTCAAAAATAGTTGGTCCATGTTTCAACTTACCAGGGGTCCAATTTGGCACCGGTTTTTTGAGTCACAGTGATGTACCCAAACTGGCACCTTGGCCTATGGAAACAAAGACTAAAAAAGACCTGCGGGTTGCCCGAGTTTGAGTCACACCCAAAAATCAGCAAATTGGGAAACATTTCCCCGCTGGGAGCAAACTTGGGTGTGGCCCAATATGGAAACAAAGACTAAAAAAAACCTGCGGGTTGCCCGAGTTTGAGTCACACCCAAAAATCAGCAAATTGGGAAGCATGTCCCAGCTGGGAGCAAACTTGGGTGTGGAACAATATGGAAACAAAGATTAAAACACCCTGCGGGTTGCCCGAGTTTGAGTCACACACAAAAATTGGGAAGCATGTCCCAGCTGGGAGCAAACTTGGGTGTGGAATAATATGGAAACAAAGATTAAAACACCCTGCGGGTTGCCCGAGTTTGAGTCACACCCAAAAATCAGCAAATTGGGAAACATGTCCCAGCTGGGAGCAAACTTGGGTGTGGAATAATATGGAAACAAAGATTAAAAAAGCCTGCGGGTTGCCCGAGTTTGAGTCACACCCAAAAATCAGCAAATTGGGAAACATTTCCTAGCTGGGAGCAAACTTGGGTGTGGCCCAATGTGGAAACAAAGACTAAAAAAAGCCTGCGGGTTGCCCGAGATTGAGTCACACCCAAAAATCAGCAAATTGAGAAACATGTCCCAGCTGGGAGCAAACTTGTGTGTGGCCCAATATGGAATCAAAGACTAAAAACCACCTGCGGGTTGCCCGAGTTTGAGTCACACCCAAAAATCAGCAAATTGGGAAACATGTCCCAGCTGGAGCAAACTTGGGTGTGGCCCAATATGGAAACAAAGACTAAAAAAAACCTGCGGGTTGCCCGAGTTTGAGTCACACCCAAAAATCAGCAAATTGGGAAACATGTCCCAGCTGGGAGCAAGCTTGGGTGTGGCCCAATATGGAAACAAAGACTAAACAAATCTTGCGTGTTGCCCGAGTTTGAGCACACCCAAAAATCGGCAAATTGGTAAACATGTCTCAGCTGGGAGCAAACTTGGGTGTGGCCCAATATGGAAGGTTGCCCGAGTTTGCGAAAACCCAAATATCAGCAAATTGGGAAACATGTCCCAGCTGGGAGCAAACTTGGGTGTGGCCCAATATGGAAACAAAAACTAAAAAAAACCTGCGGGTTGCCCGAGTTTGAGTCACACCCACAAATCAGCAAATTGGGAAACATGTCCCAGCTGGGAGCAAGCTTGGGTGTGGCCCAATATGGAAACAAAGACTAAAAAAAACTTGGGGGTTGCCCGAGTTTGAGTCACACCCAAACATCAGCAAATTGGGAAGCATGAAGACTTGGGTGTGGCCCAATATGGAAACAAAGACTAAAACAACCTGCGGGTTGCCCGAGTTTGAGTCACACCCAAAAATCAGCAAATTGGGAAACATTTCCTAGCTGGGAGCAAACTTGGGTGTGGCCCAATATGGAAACAAAGACTAAAAAAGACCTGCGGGTTGCCCGAGTTTGAGTCACACCCAAAAATCAGCAAATTGGGAAGCATGACCCAGCTGGGAGCAAACTTGGGTGTGGCCCAATATGGAAACAAAGACTAAAAAACACCTGCAGGTTGCCCGAGTTTGAGTCACACCCAAAAATCAGCTATTTGGGAAACATGTCCCAGCTGGGAGCAAACTTGGGTGTGGCCCAATATGGAAACAAAGACTAAAAATGACCTGCGGCTTGCCCGAGATTGAGTCACACCCAAAAATCAGCAACTTGGGAAACATGTCCCAGCTGGGAGCAAACTTGGGTGTGGCCCAATATGGAAACAAAGACTAAAAAAAGCCTGCGGGTTGCCCGAGTTTGAGTCACACCCAAAAATCAGCAAATTGGGAAACATGTCGCAGCTGGGAGCAAACTTGGGTGTGGCCCAGTATGGAAACAAAGACTAAAAATACCTGCGGGTTGCCCGAGTTTGAGTCACACCCAAAAATCAGCAAATTGGGAAACATTTCCTAGCTGGGAGCAAACTTGGGTGTGGCCCAATATGGAAACAAAGACTAAAAAAAACCTGCGGGTTGCCCGAGTTTGAGTCACACCCAAAAATCAGCAAATTGGGAAACATGTCCCAGCTGGGAGCAAACTTGGGTGTGGCCCAATATGGAAACAAAGACTAAAAAAAACCTGCGGGTCGCCTGAGTTTGAGTCACACCCAAAAATCAGCAAATTGGGAAGCATTTCCTAGCTGGGAGCAAACTTGGGTGTGGCCCAATATGGAAACAAGACTAACAAAACCTTGCGGGTTGCCCGAGTTTGAGTCACACCCAAAAATCGGCAAATTGGGAAACATGCCCCAGCTGGGAGCAAACTTGGGTGTGGCCCAATATGGAAACAAAGACTAAAAAAACCTGCGGGTTGCCCGAGTTTGAGTCACACCCAAAAATCAGCAAATTGGGAAACACGTCCCAGCTGGCGCGGCGCAATACGGAAAGAAAGACTAAAAAGGCCCTGCAAATTGCCCGAGTTTGAGTCACCCAAAAATATGGAAACAAAGACTAAAAAAAGCCTGCGGGTTGCCCGAGTGTGAGTCACACTCAAAAATCGGCAAATTGGGAAACATTTCCTAGCTGGGAGCAAACTTGGGTGTGGCCCAATATGGAAACAAAGACTAAAAAATCCTGCGGGTTGCCCGAGTTTGAGTCACACCCAAAAAATCAGCAAATTGGGAAGCATGTCCCAGCTGGGAGCAAACTTGGGTGTGGCCCAATATGGAAACAAAGACTTAAAAAACCCGCGGGTTGCCCGAGTTTGAAACACACCCAAAAATCAGCAAATTGGGAAACATGTCCCAGCTGGGAGCAAACTTGGGTGTGGCCCAATATGGAAGCAAAGACTAAAACAACCTGCGGGTTGCCCGAGTTTGAGTCACACCCAAAAATCGGCAAATTGGGGAGCTAACTTGGGTGTGGCCCAGTATGGAAACAAAGATTAAAAAAGCCTGCGGGTTGCCCGAGTTTGAGTCACACCCAAAAATCAGCAAATTGGGAAACATGTCCCAGCTGGGAGCAAACTTGGGTGTGGCCCAATATGGAAACAAAGACTAAAAAAAGCCTGCGGGTTGCCCGAGTGTGAGTCACACCCCAAAATCGGCAAAACAGGGGACAATTTTCCTAGCTGGGAGCAAACTTGGGTGTGGCCCAATATGGAAACAAAGACTAAAAATATCCTGCGGGTTGCCCGAGTTTGAGCCACACCCAAAAATCAGCAAATTGGGAAACATGTCCCAGCTGGGAGCAAACTTGGAAGTGGCCCAGTATGGAAACAAAGACTAACAAAAACCTGCGGGTTGCCCGAGTTTGAGTCACACCCAAAAAGTGGCAAATTGGGAAACATGTCGCAGCTGGGAGCAAACTTGGGTGTGGCCCAATATGGAAACAAAGACTAAAAAAAACCTGCGGGTTGCCCGAGATTGAGTCACACCCAAAAATCAGCAAATTGGGAAACAGTTCCCAGCTGGGAGCCAACTTGGGTGTGGCCCAATATGGAAACAAAGACTAAAAAAAGCCTGCGGGTTGCCCGAGTGTGAGTCAGACTCAAAAATCGGCAAATTGGGAAACATTTCCTAGCTGGGAGCAAACTTGGGTGTGGCCCAATATGGAAACAAAGACTAAAACAACCTGCGGGTTGCCCGAGTTTGAGTCACCAAAAATCAGCAAATTGGGAAACACGTCCCAGCTGGCGTGGCGCAATATGGAAACAAAGACTAAAAATACCTGCGGGTTGCCCGAGTTTGAGTCACACCCAAAAATCAGCTAATTGGAAAAGATGTCCCAGCTGGGAGCAAACTTGGGTGTGGCCCGATATGGAAACAAAGACTAAAGAAAACCTGCGGGTTGCCCGAGTTTGAGTCACACCCAAAAATCAGCAAATTGGGAAACATGTCGCAGCTGGGAGCAAACTTGGGTGTGGCCCAATATGGAAACAACGACTAAAAGCCTGCGGGTTGCCCGAGTGTGAGTCACACCCAAAAGGTGGCAAATTGGGAAACATGTCCCAGCTGGGAGCAAACTTGGGTGTGGCCCAATATGGAAACAAAGACTAAAAAAATCCTGCGGGTTGCCCGAGTTTGAGTCACACCCAAAAATCAGTAAATTGGGAAACATGTCCCAGCTGGGAGCAAACTTGGGTGTGGCCCAATATGGAAACAAAGACTAAAAAAAACCTGCGGGTTGCCCGAGTTTGGGTCACACCCAAAAATCGGCAAATTGGGAAACATGTCCCAGCTGGGAGCAAACTTGGGTGTGGCCCAATATGGAAACAAAGACTAAAACAACCTGCGGGTTGCCCGAGTTTGACTCACACCCAAAAATCAGCAAATTGGGAAGCACGTCCCAGCTGGCGTGGCGCAATATGGAAACAAAGACTAAAAAAACCTGCGGGTTGCCCGAGTTTGAGTCACACCCAAAAATCAGCTAATTGGAAAAGATGTCCCAGCTGGGAGCAAACTTGGGTGTGGCCCGATATGGAAACAAAGACTAAAAAGAACCTGCGGGTTGCCCGAGTTTGAGTCACACCCAAAAATCAGCAAATTGGGAAACATTTCCTAGCTCGGAGCAAACTTGGTTGTGGCCCAATATGGAAACAAAGACTAAAAAAACCTGCGGGTTGCCCGAGTGTGAGTCATACCCCAAAATCGGCAAAACGGGGGAAACATTTCCTAGCTGGGAGCAAACTTGGGTGTGGCCCAATATGGAAACAAAGACTAAAAAAAACTTGGGGGTTGCCCGAGTTTGAGCCACACCCAAAAATCAGCAAATTGGGAAACAGTTCCTAGCTGGGAGCAAACTTGTGTGTGGCCCAATATGGAAACAACGACTAAAAAAAGCCTGCGGGTTGCCCGAGTGTGAGTCACACCCAAAAAGTGGCAAATTGGGAAACATGTCGCAGCTGGGAGCAAACTTGGGTGTGGCCCAATATGGAAACAAAGACTAAAAATATCCTGCGGGTTGCCCGAGTTTGAGTCACACCCAAAAATCAGCTAATTGGAAAAGATGTCCCAGCTGGGAGCAAACTTGGGTGTGGCCCAATATGGAAACAAAGACTAAAAAAAACCTGCGGGTTGCCCGAGTTTGAGTCACACCCAAAAATCAGCAAATTGGGAAACATTTCCTAGCTCGGAGCAAACTTGGTTGTAGCCCAATATGGAAACAACCACTAAAAAAGCCAGCGGGTTGCCCGAGTGTGAGTCACACCCCAAAATCGGCAAAACGGGGGAAACATTTCCTAGCTGGGAGCAAACTTGGGTGTGGCCCAATATGGAAACAAAGACTTGACAGTAACTGCGGTTTTTGCCCGAGCTGCTTAATTTTGAGCAAACCCCCCCTCACCTTATGCGAGGCCTGGATCCGGAGGCGGAGCGCTTGCAGCTGGCCGAGGAGGAGCTGCGCTGGCGGAAGCCTCGATGCGTCCCGATTTTTCCCCAGATAGAAAGCTATGGGGTTCTTACTTCCAATAAAGAGGGGAAATTGATTTGCGAGTTTGACGGCTGGGTGCTCGGGGGCATGCAGTGTGGGGTGCTATTTGGGGTCTGTGCAGGTGAATTTTTCCAGGTCAAAGCGGAGGCCCAGCTTTTTGCTGAGGTCTTTGCAGGACGTGGAGGACGGTCCCTTTTGCTCCTGGCAAAAAAACACATGTTGTGCATGTCCGCTCTTTTGCCCGCGGTTGATTAATTTTGCCTGCATCTTCTCAAGGTGTTTCTTGTGTTGTTTCTTATTTTTTGTCAAACAACAAGAAGCAGATAGAATTAAACTGAGTACCACAAACCGAAGAAAACCAAGCCACGGCATCTCAGACATTTTCGGTTCGATCCAAAGCTTTGGGTCCTGCAGGCTGCCCGAGTCGAGGCGGAGCAGGCCTTACAGGAGGTCCGGGGCCGCGAGCAGGCCTTGGTGCAAGTGGAGGACGGACCTTGGCCCGGTGGAGACCCCGAAATCGGATGGTTTCAACGGGAAGCCCAAGGAAACCGTGCCCCGAATTTTTGAAGAAACGTCCCGTTGGAGCTTTGCTGTACAGGGCCCAGGGTTGAACAAATCGGAAGCAACGCCAACAAGAGGGACCTGTTTCTGACAATGCCAATACTGCTTGAGGAGGATCTTTGTCAGGCAGCTGATGAGCTGACTGCGCTCGAACAGAAGGCTCGCGAATCCTTGTGCTTGCCCGCACTGCACGGCTTCGGCTTCGCTCGGCAGGTTGTGGAGAAGGAGTCTGCATTGGTTCAGGACGAGTCCAATCTGATTGAGGTGCCAGCGGTGATTCTCGCGGCGAACGCTGCGACATTTTTTGCGCCAAGGTGCGAAATGCCGCAGAGGAGGAGATCAGCCGAATTCAAGAGAAACACGACCTCATCGAGCAGGAGGCCACGCCAAGCACCCGAGTGCATCTTTTTCTGAGATTCTGGCTGTGGGTCAATACCGTTTTGGTATCCCATTTTGGGGTAGGTGAATTCACCACCCAGCTTAGAACCTATTTTAGTGGTTGGATTGGGTCTCGTTCACTGGGGGTAGGATTTGGGGGTATTGACCCATGGCCAGATGAGACTTTCAGGCTTTTGTGGCACACTCTCAGAGTTTTCGAGATTGATATGGATGAAACAATTCGCTTATCAAGCATCGCGTGGCCATGCTGTATGGAGCTTTGTCCTCGTGCGATTTGGTTTTTGTTGCAGGAGGAGAGAAACTCTGCTGCTAAGCGCCAAAGCTGCTATTTGCTCCAACCTCCTTGCGAAATGTTTAGCCCATCCCGATTCCCAGGAACAAAGTGCATGCCCTTTGCAAGGTTTGTGTATTTGAAGCCAGGAAGGACTATCATCCGGTGAGTTGTCTGGGTGACGGGAGCGAGACACCATAGACCCTAAAAGTCCTGAAGATTGAAGCTGTCAAACTGATTCATTCCAAACCGTGAACCCCAATTCAGATCGCACGGTCATGCGGGCAGCTTCATGTTAAGAGTGGGAACCACCTCCACAGTGGTTGGTGGACATGAATCCCCACCTAAATGGGTATGGGTCAAAATTAAACCACAAAAAAACAACAACAGCAGATTTTAGTCCTGGTTTCAACCTCCCAGGGCAACCCATTTTGGGGTCATTTTATTTTGACCCACACCCAAATGACGTCCGGCAACAGCTCCCTTTAGCGTCACCGCAGACCTTCTCGCTGCGCAGCGAGTTCGAAGACCTGGGAAACCTGCTCGACGAGGAGGGGGTGCAGCGGCGTGGACCCGTTTGGATGTCGGGATATGGCGGTGGTCAAAACCCTTTGGTGTTGATCCCATTTTGGTTGGGTTTTCGGTGAATTCACCACGTCTACTTTAGGCTTTATTTAAGTGGTTGGATTGGGATGTTCACTGGGGCTGCTGCTTCACTGCTGCCGGCAAGCCTACAGTGCCTCGGATGATGTTTCGAACCGATTGTGTGTCGTCAAGCTGTTTACATCTTTGGGCACACGATGCCACAGTAGCTGGGTTCTGAGAAAACAACAGCAGATGGCTGTGGGTCAAAACCAACGATACCATTTTGAATTGGTGCACCTCCATTTTAGTCTATTTTAGTGGGGATTGGGATGTTCACTGGGTAGCATTGACGCGGCTGAAGATAGGACAAGTGGGATTCGATCCTCCAGGTGTCTAATCAATTCCCAGAATGGGCACGCATTGCGTAGGCAAGTGTTTGACAAATGGTCAAAAAGCCGCGTCACAGATGCAGCTATCTGGAAAACACCGCAATGCGAACCAGCATTTCTTTGTCGCAGATGAGATATGGCGTGGGCATTTCTTTCTGACGTGAATGCCCCGCTTACAGCGCAACATCCCAAGGAGTGCATTTCCATGCCTTTACAGACACGGGCGGCTCACGAGCAAAGCTGAGCAGCAGAGAGGACACACTTCCCGTTCTGGGGTATCCAAAAGCAAACTGCACTTAAACGTTGCGAATGATATATCCTGACAAAAACTGGTGGAAGATCACCAGTAGCCAGGCTAACCAAACTCAGCCGCACAATACCAATGGCGTGCTACCGTGGCTTCAACCTTTTGTTAGCACAGCGGGACTCAACTTTCAGCGCACAGGTATGTAACAATCGGTTGGATGCCTTCAATTCCATTGCCCGCAAAAGCCTCAATCTGCATTGACGTGTGGCAATGTAGGCCTTGCTTTTACCAACTCTCCGCAATTAGGTACCGACTTTGAAACGGAAGCTGCAAGCCAAATGCCGGCTGACAGCCACTACGGCGCAACCGCAACTGGCACTGTCAAGCACCTTCGTGCTCGACACAGGAAAATACACTAGCGTATGCTTGCGTTGTGACTTAATATTTTCACACATGCGCACACACACACACAAACCTGGGTCTGTCTTCTGTTGATGGTACCTTTTTTGCTTGCATTTGCACTTTGTTCCAAGGTTGTGACGGTGTCAGAGCGCCAGGTGGAGCGCGAGCAGTGGTCTCTTGAGTCAGACCGCAGCCTGCTGGAAGAGATCGAGTCTCAGGCGCCACATCTACCATGCATGAATTTCCATGGGGACCCCCTCCCAAATGGGTGGTGGACATAAATCCCCACCATGATGCCCACCAAAGGGCCCCTCCTTAAAATTCCTATTTGTTGCTGCTTTCGTGCCTTTGCGTGGCTTTTGTGTATATAATCTGCAGCCACCCTAAGCCACCCCTCCTAGAAGCCACGGCAGCCGACGCTCGAACCTCCTTAAACCCACTAGCACCGACCCAAACCAAATCCTTCCCAATAAATCCCAAACCAAAATCCACTCCAAACGCACTCTAAACCCACCCTAAACCCTAACGCAATTTCTTGACCCCTCTTAGTGAACCTTGGACCAGCCCTAAGCCAACCCTAAACCAACACAAACTGATCCGAACCACCCCACGCCAACCAGAACCCCGCCCCATCCATGAAGGCTGAAAACCACCACCATTTGGGCCCTTCAGGTAAAAACCGATGTGTGTCTCAAGAATTGATGCACGCTCATGAGTGGTTTTCCCCTTGGCTTCCTTTTTAACCGATTTTGAAGTGGGTGTCCTCAAAAACACACCACCCCCATGTGGAGGTTGATCAATATTTCGTTCGGAACCAAAATGGCCATAGCTGTTCTCATGTGGTTTTCAGTCATCAGACCCGTGGTGGTTCCCCCCCGGGTCTTCCCATGTACATGGGTACAAGTCCAAATTAGAACCAGCAGGAATCGGACTGCAGGTTTTAATCCATGTTTCTACTTACCAGGGTTCGGTTTTGTGGTTACCCTATTTTTGACCCACAGCCATATCGCACCTTTTGGATCAAGGTTCGTGTGCCGATCCAGGTCGAGCCCATCCGCCGGAAGCTTATGGAACGAGAGCGGCGCTTGCACAGCGAGGAGGAGGAGCTCAAGGCTCTTGAGGCCTGAGACGTCCCAGAAAAAGGACGCCCGCAGGGGTGGGTGTCTTTTTTGCGATGCCACGTTTTTGGTGGGTTTTTCAGTGAGGGCAAACCATGTTTTCCTTTACTTTCTTGGTTCCTCTGTTGCTTTTTGTCCTTTTGGGGGGGTTCCACACACCCATGTGGCAAAAAGGCGTCAACGAAGCGGGATGTTTTAGCGCACTTTGTAAGGTGTATAGACGAATGTTTCAAAGTTATGAGACCCCCCCAAAATGGCTTCGGTTGTCCTTTGGGTTTCCCAAAGCAACCGAAAGGGTACCATCAAAGAACCACGCACCCATCTGGGTGTGCTCAAAATCAAACAGCTGGAGTTATCCAGGTCGTAGTCTTTGTTTCGATATACCAAGGTGCCATGTTGGATATGGGTCAAAATAGAACCACCAGCAAGCCGCAGGTCTTCCTTGTTTCCATGCACCAACCCACTTTGGGGTGACCAACTATTTTTGGACCCCGCGCCCATTTCGGGTACGTCTCGAGCGTTTTTCAACCTATTCCAGGCGGATTACGAGGAAAGGGAAGCGCAGCTGGCGCCCGAGTGACCCGCGGCTCGGGGGGATGTTTGTGGCGCACGTTTTAGGTTTTTGCCACGTGCTCAAAACCGATTCGGGTAGATGATCCGGATAGTAAGGGACAATCCCAAAAATAAAAATAGCTGCAGAGATCCGCCTTCTTGATTCTTTACATGGTTCGTAGTTGCGAAATCCAGTTCGCATCACCTTGAGACTATGGGAAACCAGTGTTTGTTGGTATTTGCAAGGGAAGCGAATCTGTCCAGAGATTCTTAGACGCTGCAGGATTTTGTCCATCCACAGTAGGGTTTATGTACCGGCCTATAGCATAAGCCGCTACAATGTTGGTAGAGCCCAAAGTCAATGAGTTTTGGGCAGTGATCATGATCTTCGCAAGAGTGATCTTCCGGTACCAAACTGATCTTCCTTTTTACAAATGTGACATCCTTCAGGCTTGGGCAGGTTGGTGAGGTATCATTGCTTTGGTTCAGCATGCGTGCCTGCCGCTTGCGGTTTTGGCTCAACTGGACCTGGTAGGATCTGTCTCGGCTGTTTTGCTTTTTCTGGACCCCGCCATGTCCAGCTCGGAGATCCTCGTGCAGCAGGACGCTGCGCAGGTCCAGCTTGCTGCCGTCAGAACTCAAAGACTGTCCTCCAGCCACAGCATCATCGACGGCCCGATGTTTACCGCTGAGCTGCAGAAGATGCGGACCACGTCGAACACAGCCACGTCTTTCAACAGACTCTGTGATGAGCCGTGGGTCCTCTCGGAAGCTCTTCTGTGATTTGGCCCGTTTTTTCGGCTCGCCAATTGCAGCTGCTAAGCCGTGCAGCAGATGTCGGCAGAGGGAGATTTACCCACGATTCGCAGCGTGTCCAGCAGTCCTGGAACAAACGGGGGAGGAGAAAAGAGAGAGGACAATGTCGGCCGAGCCGAGTGAGCTGGAGGCTCTAAAAAACCAGTCGCAAAGCGAAATCTACACTCGAAGCAAGCTAAAGGGTCCATGTTCAAGAGGCCCCGGATTGCGTGAAACGACTCATCAGAAGTGCTGTTCCGTGCCCGGACAAGCCCTTCACTAGGGCACTGCCTGACCGGCTCCCAGTTGCACTTGTCACTTGGAAGACCCCTTTCTGTCAGTGCCCTCTGCCCGCCCTACGACGGATAGGCCGCGCTCAGTCTCAAAGCGCGCGGGAGTGCCGGAAGATTGGGTAGAGGAAGGCCGACGCCACTGAGCGCGAAGAGCGTCTCAAGAAACACCATCGGACCAGTTGCCCTCCCAAGCAACCCGTTCCCGAAAGATGACTGCCTTGAGGGCAAAGAAGAGACAATGGACCGGCCATCCTGCAAAGGTTGGAGCTGCGACTGTCGCCGCGCATATGGGCGACGAGTGCGTCAATGACAGGGGCAGCGCACGGAAATCGAGGCAACTCAGGGGGGGCATGACGCTGCAGCGCAGAGAGAGAGAGAGAGAGAGAGAGAGAGAGAGAGAGAGAGAGAGGGAGGCAGACAGACAACAGACAGGCAGACAAACAGAGAGACAGACAGAGACAGACAGACAGACAGACAGACAGACAGACAGACAGACAGACAGACAGACAAGCAGACAAGCAGACAAGCAGACAAGCAGACAAGCAGACAAGCAGACAAGCAGACAGGCAGACAAGCAGACAAACAGAGGCATAGAGGGGAAGGGAGAGGGAGACAGACAGAGAAACAGAAACAGAGAGAGAGAGAGAGAGGATTGTGGGAGGACGGAGGATGGGAGAGGGAGGGAGAGAGGACTTCTCGAAATGCTGGGGAAAGGTTTTCCGTCGCCGGCCTCAACAACATCAAGAGCTGCGTGCTCCCAGCGTCGCCGCGGACAGTCATCTCTGTCGAGGATGAGCTCTTCAACTTGTGGGAGAGTAGTGAGGTCCGCGTCGCTCAACTTGAGCTGATGGTCATGTTGGCCACGCTTGTCCGTCACGCGCGCCACCTTCGCGGTTTAGGACTTGGCAGGCAGACTTCTTCTTACTACTGACTTTCCCCTGGATTCCCCTTCATGTGCCAAAAACAAGCTTGCTTGTGCTGATTAATCTGCACACGCAGCGCCCATAGGAGGCATTCAAGTACAGGAGAAGACCTGCTCGCCTTCATCGAACGTCAGGTATGAAGAGAGCGCGCAAGCCGCGGCTACGATTCTGAATCGCTGACAACTTATTTTTTGCATACGTATCAATTTTTGCTGGACTTGCACTCACGTCGATATCATGGCTACCCTCCATCAAACCTAGGCCAGCAAGAGCTCGATCGTCAGATCGAGGAGAGCCGCCAGCAGCAGCATGCTACTAAGACCTGGCAGAGCATGCATTATTCGCCATGATGGAAGGTGAAGTTGCCTTAATTCCCGAAGCTCTAGGGGTTGATTCCCCATTCTTTTCAGCCATCGTTCTTTTCCAAAGCCAGCCATTTCCCCGTGGTTTTGGGTGGTTTTCTAGAAAGAAGGATCCCTGGAAAGAGCGGAGATGGAAGTTACCCTAGAAAAGCCTGTGGAGTTTGCAGAGCTTGCCTGAGGCAGCGGCTGCTGCAGCAGCTGCAAGATCTCAACGACGGCAAGAGTGCCGACTGCGTCGCCTCGGAGGTGCGGATGGCATGAACCGTCGCAGATTCGTTTTCTTGGTCTTGAGAGGTGAGAAACCCTGTGGAGGGGGCGGATCCTTTTTGGGCACTGGCCCTCAATCATATGGACGTGGCTCAACCTAGGGTTGGTTCCACTTACCAACTTTGGTACGTTCTGTTGCGCCGTGCCTGTTTTGTGGTTGCTTTGAAGCTCAAAAGCACAACTCCGATCTTGACTTCAAAGCCTCGCCAGCTGTATGACAGGAGATCCACGACAGACTCGTGCACCTCCGGAACGCCGAAAGTGATTGGGCCCTGCGCTTACCGGCGCCAAGTCTCGGGCTTTGGATCAGGCTCAGCGGGCTGGGTATGGGTCAAAATTCAACCACCAAGAAAAGCGCGCGTTTTCCTCCATGTTTCCATTTTCCAGGGTTCTATTTGGGGTATTTTTGACCCAGCCGGCTTTGAGACTGTGAAGTTTGAGGCCGAGCATGTGCGCCTTCACCAGCACGCCTGCCTCGCTTAGTCCAGTCCATCTGATTGGATGCTGGCTCTCAATCCAGGGAAGAGGTGCAGAACCTCGAAGCAAAGCTGAAGGCGCCACATGTGTGTCCAAGACAAGTGGGGGTTGGTCTGACCATGGAGAACCTTTTCCATGTGGCCTGGGTCAACACCAATGTTACCATTTTGGGGCAGGCGCACCACCCATTTTACTCTGTTTTAGTGGGGATTGGGATGTTCACCGAGGTACGGGGCTTTGACCCACAGCCATGTGGTTGAAACATCAAATCCTGAGTTGTTTTTCAAACCCAATGGTCATAGCCTTTGTAAAGTTTTTAAAGGACCTCTTGATCAATTCAAGAGTTGCCAAAACTATGTGGCCAGTCAACGCTCAAACACCCCCGCCCGGAGGTTTTGCCACTTGCATGGCGCCATATGGCGCCCACCTTGTCAGGCTCTGACCCAATAGGCGTGGAGCATTTGTACATAGCTGCAACGGACATGAGTTGGAAAAGAACATATGTGCTTGACTTGTTTCCACTGCGTTGAAGTGGCGGCTGGCACTACATTTTGCAGTGCTTTGCAAGACATTCCTAACATTATATGCTCAGAAATGTAGAATCACACCTGCTTTGCCAGAGGAACAAACACAGCTATGGGCTATTGGGGTTGAATTATGCAAGTACTTGAGCTGCAAGATGAACTGCAGTAGCCCCAGCAAAGCGTAGATGTCTCCAGATTTGTGCAAAACCGGCCGACATCTCATCCTGCCAGGGGGCATGTGAAGCACTTGAGGCCACAAAAGAAGACACGCTGATCAAACAAGTTTGCCATTCGCAATGCGACGATGCCTTTGCCCGCTGCTGTAGCGTTTGTTGATGAGGACTCGGGCAGCTTGATAGCTTGATCTGGGTCCGTCTTTTTGTTGAGGGCTACCACATGTTTTGTTTTTTTCCAGGGAAAGCGGAAATCCGAAATCTATCTTGCATCCCCCAAAAATAAGACTCCCAAATGTAGCGAGGCCTTTGCTCAGGACTCTCGAGCACGCGAGCTGCGCCTTTCGTCTAGACAGGCCTGATGAGTGCCTGTTTTTTCGCTGGAGTCGCGGGTCATGTCTTTTGAGGGTCCCCTTTTCAGGTTGGTTTGAAGGGAAAACAAAGGGACACCACTGATTCACACAACTGGTCCAAATTCTTATCGGGGTGGGTCTTCTTTTAAACAACCCGCATGATGACTTTGGATTTCCTCTTGGCTTCCATTTCAAGGCACACAAAAACGTGACCAGCTCCATTTGAAGACGAGTCACTTCTCGCTGAGAGGAAAGGACGGCTCTGTACACCTTCCTTTGCTGCCTGGCGGCGCGACTTGCGTTCCTGGTGGCGCATGGGCTGACCCTCGTGGTCATTTTCGCCGGAGGCTGAGCGGAGCAAACTCTTCGCTGAGCTTGTGGTTTGTTAGACGAACGGGTTGAGGTATCCTTGAATGAGATCACTACTGGCCAAGCGGACGGCTTACGGATGGCACATTAGGCTTGATCTCTCATTTGGGTGTGGCCTTCTTCTTTGGGGCAGGGGGGGGGGAACCCGGATCTTTTGGTTTTTTGAAGGGAACCCAAGAGGGCTGAGCATTTCTGTGGGTCCCCGGAAAAAAAAGAGAGAGAGAGAGAGACCCATTTGGTGTTGGCATCTGCAATTTCTGAGGCCAATTGGTGGTTAATGTTCCTTCCCATTTGGGTTGGATGTGCTTCATGCAGGGGGCTCAAGCCCTTTGTGGAGTGACACGGATCCTCAGTGATGTCAGGCACGTTATTGCTGATGATCGCATGGTGTGCGTCTTGCCCGTGCTCCGGCTTTGAGTTTGAGAAGCATGCCATCTTACTCGATTGAACGATTCTGCTGCGCATTCCTGGAATGATTCCTGCTTCAGCCATCGAGTTAGGTACATCAAGCTATGTCTCTCAGAGCGTCAGCCGCGCTTGAATGACAACCCCAGTATATTGACCGAGGCGCAAGCTTTCATTTCTTTCACCATGGGATCCAAACGCTGTGGCTCGAATGCAGACAGTGACCTGAGTCCATGTGCCATGCAGGTGCTTCCAGAGATTGTGCTGACCATTCCTGGGCTGCTCTTCCTCGTGCTGGCGTTTTGCAGTGAGTGCCCCCCCCTCCCTTGCTTTGCTTTGCATTCGTGCCAGTGATCTGGCTGTGGGTCAAAACCACTGGGATCCCATTTTGGGTAGGTGAAATTGGGATGTTCACTGGCGGTACGATTTGTATTTTGACCCATGACCATTTTGGTGTTTTCGAGTTTTTTTCTTTGAGGTATCATGTCTGTCAGTACTTGACCGCTGCCCAAGCAGGCATGGCATGGAATCTCGCCAAAACTCACCGGATTGGCCCGCTGGCTGTGGCTCAAAAAAGGGTAAAATGGCACCTTGGTAAATGGAACCAAAGACTAGAACGTGCGTAACCCTAGCTGTTCAATTTTGAGCCACACCCAGCTGAGCGGGAAAAAAGAGAGAGAGAGAGAGAGAGAGAGAGAGAGAGAGAGAGAGAGAGAGAGAGGGAGAGAGGTGTTTGTCTCCAGTGGCATTGCCAGGCGCCGAAAGTTCTCCAACTGGTTTGACAACTCTTCTGATCATGGTGAGCCTGCACGGGTCTCAGCAGTCGCGCGTCTCATTCGGATGGCTACTGTCGCCCGATTGAAAGCACTTCGCAATGCCGTACTGGTACCGCTGTAAACATTCACTGCGGGCACGGGGTACATGCAACATCTGAATGTGAGAGTCGCTGATTCCCGGGCATTTGCAGCGTTGCCGAGTCGCCGATTGCCAGGCTATCTCTTTGTCAAGGGGCTCTCTTCAAGGTGCACAGAGTCCGCTTGGGCCTTGGCATAGAACTCCGCTGGTGCCCTGAGGACAACTCCGCTCTGTGGCTTTCGTTAGGCGGGAAGGAAACCACACTGGCAGGTTGCTGAGCGTCTACGCTGCAGTGGCTCGTCTGCTTTTGGGGAAGCCCCCAAATTGTGGCTTTCCTGAAGGTTTCCCGTTAAAAGCAAACAAACATCGGGAACCCTCACAAAGAGACACACCCCATGGTTGATGAGATTTTGTCTATGCGCAGGTGCTGGGCTCCTGACTTCTGCGATTTGCTTTGCAGCCACCCGCAAAAGCTCAGCTCAACAGGCGAGCGGTTCTCAGCAGGGAATGAAATGGAATCACCCCTATAAACCACCCTCTAGGGGTTCCCTTGGTTCGGGACTCCCCTTCCGGTTTATGCCCGAAACCCGGTGCAACACCAGGCTTTGGTAGTGGCTCCCTTCGTTTTTGTGGTGGCCAGGCACTCGGAGACCGTTAGACAGTTGGAAGGGCTCTGATTGGTTGGCCTCGGCAGTTTGCCGAGGCCTGCCTGCTGCTGGCATCTGTGCACAGGCTTTTTCGGTCGAAATATTGCTTTTTTTTTCCCGGTTGGGCTGGTGGCTTTTGAGGTTAGCCTTGGATGGTTTTAAAGGGAAACGAAACGAACACCACATATGTTTTCCTTTTTTGGGGGGGGGACACATTTCCTCTTTTTTTTGGGGCGGGGTGGTGGAGGGGTGATGGAGGGGTTCCCGGAGTTTGAGCCAAAGCCAGAGGCTGAAGCAGTATGCCGCCGTGCTGCGGGCGGACGAGAAGACCTTGCTGCAGACCGAGGCCTTCGGCCTTTGGCGTGTGAATTCTCTCGTTTTCGGTTGGGTATGGGTCAAATTAAACCACCAGGAATCGGACCGCAGTTTTTGGTCCTCCTTTCCATTTTCCAGGGTTCTACTTTGGGTACCCATTTTTGACCCACTGCCAGTTTTTTGAGAAAAGCGGAGGCATGCCTCTTGGGCATCCTGGGGGTTTGCCTGGTGTCAGTGACCTACAAAGTTTCAGTGGACAAGCTCAAAGAGGCCCGCGGGGGGGGGGGGGGGGAGGATTTTTGGTGTCGCAAAGAGGGAGCCACTGGTTTCGGGGTTTCGGTGTCTAGCTCAGGCAAGTCCTGAAGGATGTTCATCTGGAATCCTCCTCTGCCTGCTTGCACTTCCACGAGCTCAGCTTTGCATCTGGGAGGTGCGCATGAAACGTCTTCGTCTGTAGCGTTCCCGAAAGTCCCTAGATTTCCCTTGCTGGTTTGAAGCATCACCATCTTGGCCCCGAGAAAAGCTGATGTTTCCCTTGGTTGGGCTTGTTTTGGTTAAGGGACATGTAGGGAAACCTGCTCCCCTGAGATGTTTCGCTTTCATTTCCGCGGGTTTGTTTTAATGGCAGTTCGGATCGAACGCAACTGCCTGAACCAGGCACAAAGAGGGCTGTTGGAGGACCGCACGTTCTCGGGCCAGGCAGCCGCGCCCGCTCGCCCTTCTTTTCTTTTTCTTCTTCTTTTTTTTCCGAGACGAAACGCGTCGGCAGGCAAGAATTTCTGTAGGATCCTCTGAGGCCTGACCAAGCCTGCGCATGTGGGGAACGTGGAATTGCTCGCCAGGTTCAAATTGGGATGGCAGAGCCCGCCCTCGCAGCCTCTTGATAGTTAAAAAGGTTGCCTGGCGCAGTGCCGGTTGGGAGAAAAAAAGCAACCCCAGTTGGCATGACGAGTTGTGTGCTCCGCTGCCATTTCGAGCGGCAAATTCTACCCTCTAGCCATCCACTGTCATCGTTGCTCAATGGAGGAACAAGGCGGCACCAAGTTAGAGAAGGTGCAGGCGGGCCAGCTCTCAGTTAGCGTGAATTTCCCGAGCTTGCTTCTTCATTGCATTCTTTCCTTGTAGTCACATCTTAGCCACATGACATTTGACTCCCCTTGCTCAGTGCTTCGGCCGAAAGAAGACTGCCGTGGCTGTGGCGTTGGTGCGAACCGGCAGCGGCCAGGCGCAACATTGCGCTGTCATGCAGGGTAGTGCTGCGCATGCTCAAAGCAAAGAGTCCAGTTCAAGTGACACTTGTGCAGGTGCGCCTGAACGGCTGTCCTTTGCACACGGTGAAGCCTGACATTCTGCGAGTCAAGGTCGAACCAATCCAGTGCAGTGAACTCCGGGCACAGAAGCTGTTGACGCAAGGTCTACGAGCCTCTCCTCCTCCTCGGAAAGGACAAGTGCAGCAAGGCTTGGGTTTGTGCTAAGGCGGAGATTCCTCACATTCGCTGGCAGGTGGACATCCGCTTGCGAGTGAAAGGTGGCGGTTTCACTGGGCAGATCTACGCGCTGCGGCAGGTAGGGACAAATCCTGCAGGCCATGGTATTTGGCCAACGCGAGGCTATTGCCAAGGGCATTGTTGCGTACTACCAGAAGTACATTGATGAGGCCTCCAAGAAGGAGATCAAGGACAGAATGCCCACTGCGGCGGTAGACATCGCTTCGATCACTCAGATCACTTCCAGGACATCCTGATGGCCTACGACCGGTCATTGATTGTGGCTGATCCGCGACGCTGCGAGCCCAAGAAGTTTGGAGGCCAGCCGCGTTCATGGAGCCGAAACCCCAAGCCCGTTTGGCCATCGCAAGAGCCTCTACTCCATCTGTGCATCCAAGTTTCAATCGCGGCCGCATAAAATGGTTTGGTCAAACACAGGTATTGAATGCTGGCTTTCTTGCAGCTTTCTCGCCCTTGTGCGCTAGGCCGATCCGCCCGTGCCCGCTTCCAGAAGTCTTACCGATGAGCAACTTTAGATGCACTGCATGTGCGAAGATGGATATGGCTTAGGGTAAAACAGTGCCGGCGGTGACCGTTGCCAGCATGTGGGGTGTGTCTGACAAAATATGGGACCTCACCCGATGGATAGTTTCCCGGTGCTTGTCCTTAAACCCCCTCCCCCCAGGAGGGGTACAGCCGTGCACCCCAACCTAATTTCTAAACCACTCCCGAATCACCTCTAAACCGACACTAAGCTGACCCTCGACTCACCCCAAACTCTATGCCACCCTAAATCCAGCAATCAAGTCAACCCGAACCTCCCCAAACCTGCCCTAACTCCCCTCACCCTCAGCCTCCCCTCGGCCTTCCCTAACCTCCCCGAACCTCCCCGAACCTCCCCGAACCTCCCCGAACCTCCCCCCCGAACCTCCCCGAACCCCCCCCCCCCCGAACCTCCCCGAACCTCCCCCTCCGAACCTCCCCGAACCTCCCCGCCGAACCTCCCCCCCGAACCTCCCCGCCGAACCTCCCCCCCGAACTCTCCCCGCCGAACCTCCCCCCGAACCTCCCCGAACCTCCCCCGAACCTCCCCGCCGAACCTCCCCCCCGAACCTCCCCGCCGAACCTCCCCCCCGAACCTCCCCGCCGAACCTCCCCCCCGAACCTCCCCGCCGAACCTCCCCCCCGAACCTCCCCGCCGAACCTCCCCCCCGAACCTCCCCGCCGAACCTCCCCCCCGAACCTCCCCCCGAACCTCCCCCCCGAACCTCCCCCCCCGAACCTCCCCCCCGAACCTCCCCCCCGAACCTCCCCCCCGAACCTCCCCCCCGAACCTCCCCCCCGAACCTCCCCGAACCTCCCCCCCGAACCTCCCCGAACCTCCCCCCGAACCTCCCCGACCTCCCCAGACCTCCCGAACCTCCCCCCCTCCCCCCGAACCTCCCCCGAACCTCCCCCGAACCCCCTCCCCCCGAACCTCTCCCCCTCCCCCTCCCCGAACCTCCCCGAACCTCCCCCCTCCCCGAAACCTCCCCGAACCTCCCCGAACCTCCCCTGAACCTCCCCCGAACCTCCCCCGAACCTCCCCGAACCTCCCCGAACCTCCCCGAACCTCCCCGAACCTCCCCGAACCTCCCCGAACCTCCCCGAACCTCCACGAACCCCTTCAAAAAACAATAGGCCGCTGAGAAAAACAAGACCTGGGGGCTTAGGGTTTAGGGTGCAGGGTAGGTAGGGATGAGTTGCACCTCGACGCATGGGTTTATTGGAGTTTTTGCGTGGGTGTGGGTTTGTTGAGGGTCGGCGCGCGTGCCTGCGTGCTGGCTGGCTGGCTGGCTGGCTGCTCAGCGTGCTGCCTTGCCGGTTGCTTGTTCGTTGGATTGATTTGGGGTGGACAGTAAAATTTCGTCCAGCGGGAAGCGTCAGTGGTTCCTAGTTTCCGTGTTCATTTGGCTCGCCTCCTTCCCTTCTTGGCTCTTGCTCATGCCGGATCTGCTTTAATAGCCCCCGTGCCAACAGTCTGCGGGCCTCTTTGGTGGACACTGCGTTTGTCTAGGTTGGACTTGGACTTACCAGTACTTAATTTGGCATTGCAAATTCTAAATTGAGGATCGTCGAAGACATACTCTTAGATGCCCGCCTAGTACTTAAACTCTAGTACTGCCAATTCTACATTCAGTATTGCCACGACTTACTCTCAGATTCCCTGTACTCAACTTGGTCTTGTCAATTCTAAAATTAGTATTGCCAAGACGTACTCTCAGATTCTCGGATTCCTGATACACCACTCTTTAAACGTAGTTGCTAAGGCTTTGATCTTTGAATTTGGCACCCGCCTGAAGCACATCAGGCTTTTGTGGGGTACCCCCTGGTGTGACTATTTGTCCATTTTTTGTTGTAGTTTGTTGTAGGGGATTACACAAATTCGATGGTTCGGGGACCACTTCAAAAACAGGATTCCTGAATTCAAATAAGGCCGCCAGATGTCCCGGTGCTTCCAGGCTCCCTTCTTGTGTATGTTGCGCTGCCTAGCCTGGGTAGGCTCCCCAAGCTGTGGATAGCCGCGCGCGCGCGCATGTGTGCCTATTGGAGGGACTCGGTGTAGTCCATTCGATTTGGGCCCACAGTCTTTTTGAAGACAGCCGCTTGTTATGGCAATTAACGCATATTTGGATAATGATTCTAGAACGGGGTATTTGTTTTCCGACTCATGTGTATGTTGTTCGGCATCTCACCCTTCCATGAGCTTTTCCAGAGTTGCTGGTCACTTCGAGCGTGGCATGACACACTCAGCAACCCCAAGTTGGCATGACGAGTTGTGTGCTCCGCTGCCATTTCGAGCGGCAAATTCTACCCTCTAGCCATCCACTGTCATCGTTGCTCAATGGAGGAACAAGGCGGCACCAAGTCAGAGAAGGTGCAGGCGGGCCAGCTCTCAGTTAGCGTGAATTTCCCGAGCTTGCTTCTTCATTGCATTCTTTCCTTGTAGTCACATCTTAGCCACATGACATTTGACTCCCCTTGCTCAGTGCTTCGGCCGAAAGAAGACTGCCGTGGCTGTGGCGTTGGTGCGAACCGGCAGCGGCCAGGCGCAACATTGCGCTGTCATGCAGGGTAGTGCTGCGCATGCTCAAAGCAAAGAGTCCAGTTCAAGTGACACTTGTGCAGGTGCGCCTGAACGGCTGTCCTTTGCACACGGTGAAGCCTGACATTCTGCGAGTCAAGGTCGAACCAATCCAGTGCAGTGAACTCCGGGCACAGAAGCTGTTGACGCAAGGTCTACGAGCCTCTCCTCCTCCTCGGAAAGGACAAGTGCAGCAAGGCTTGGGTTTGTGCTAAGGCGGAGATTCCTCACATTCGCTGGCAGGTGGACATCCGCTTGCGAGTGAAAGGTGGCGGTTTCACTGGGCAGATCTACGCGCTGCGGCAGGTAGGGACAAATCCTGCAGGCCATGGTATTTGGCCAACCGCGAGGCTATTGCCAAGGGCATTGTTGCGTACTACCAGAAGTACATTGATGAGGCCTCCAAGAAGGAGATCAAGGACAGAATGCCCACTGCGGCGGTAGACATCGCTTCGATCACTCAGATCACTTCCAGGACATCCTGATGGCCTACGACCGGTCATTGATTGTGGCTGATCCGCGACGCTGCGAGCCCAAGAAGTTTGGAGGCCAGCCGCGTTCATGGAGCCAAAACCCCAAGCCCGTTTGGCCATCGCAAGAGCCTCTACTCCATCTGTGCATCCAAGTTTCAATCGCGGCCGCATAAAATGGTTTGGTCAAACACAGGTATTGAATGCTGGCTTTCTTGCAGCTTTCTCGCCCTTGTGCGCTAGGCCGATCCGCCCGTGCCCGCTTCCAGAAGTCTTACCGATGAGCAGCCAGTATTTCCATGGCTGAGCTATGGATACACAGAGAGTGGAAGAATCCCAGAAACGTTGAGGAGGCAGAGGGCGAGCCAGAAACACGCTCGCACGCTCCTTCATTAGTTCATTCGCTCTGTCACCTTGGCACAACATTGACACATATTGACAGCATAGGAGTTCTGCTTGCGTGCACTCCGCAAGCTGTATTGGTTCAATGCGAAGATCAGGATGTGTTTGGGCAGGTTATGCCCCAGTGGCGCGCTCGGGATCGGGCCTGGCGGAGTGCGGATTGGGCTTTTTGGACTCCCGAGGTCAAGATCGTACTCAGCCGCTCATGGAAAGGACCGAACCAGCGACCTCAGAGTGTTAGACAAAGGGTCCTAGGTTGTATCTGAGCGGAAGGACTCACCAGCGGCAGCGGCAGGCGCGATCGTGGCATCCGGGCATCGATCGGTCAGCCCCTGAAACCTCGAGTCTTTCCAGGGGTGCCGAAGTCGGAGACGCGAGCCGGGGCCAATACCCCGACCTAAGTGGCTCGAGAGAGCCAAGATTCGCTCAGGACCTCGCCTCCGATGCAAGCCCGCCTGGTGCTCAAGTTTCTTGGACCCCTCGCAAGCTCCGAGCTGGGACAGTTGGACCGTCAGGCTCTCTTGGCGGGCTTTCCCCACCCTGGCTGACCTCCGGTGGCAGGCCTTTCAACTGCAGAAGGTCTCATGCTTGTTTCGTCAGTTGCCAGGTGGACCAGCAACTGCTGGACGCATGCGATAGACAGACTAGAAGGGAGGCGGAACAGAAAGGAACCCCCTTGTTGGTCCCGGCTATGGCCGCAAGGTGTCCCAGGACAACCTCCAGCTGTCTTGCGAACTCAGGACCGAGCAGTGCGCAATTTGGGTGTTGCGCAAAATAGGTGACCGCCCCAACAATGTCCAGGTTCCTTTCGGTTCCCTTGAACACCCACCCCAAAAAGGGGTCGTCCATTTTGAAAGACACCCCCATTTTTGCGGGGGGGAGAGTTTGCTCCATGAGTGGCATGTTTGGTGGTGCCGGCTCGGCGGCCGGCTGCGCCAGGGCTGCGCAGGCTGAACTTGAGTCCGGCGAGGTTGAAGCTGGATGGCAAGAGGAGGCGGCGGCGATCAGCAAACAAAAAACCGAACACGTGTTCTCTCTTGCCGGTAACTTGCAAGGCGGAAAACCCGAGAATCAAGGCGTGTTTCTTTGTCTTTCTGGCTGGTATTTGTGCAGGTGGAATTCTGGAAGAGAGAGGTGAGCAAATTGGAAGCCAGGGACTCGATCAACGGCCCGCTCTCTGGTGTGCATGTACCCGCAGAGTGGTTCTCGAGTCACATTGCTTGCTCCTTGCTGGCTCTTGACATGTTGGGTCGTTTAGGGTTTAGGTGTTTCGTTCGTCTCGGGTGGTTCTTGAAAGGTCTAGCCTTTTGAGGCTCACGGCTTCAGATGTTTTTCGGGCTGAAAGCTGATGAGAAATGACACATCGGAGAAAACGCGCGCGTTGAGTCTGCATGGATGACAGGGTGTTCCTTCCGGCCTTGGCCTGGATCAAGAAAAACGGCCGACTGCTTGCACCGAGACAGCTGCCTCAGCTAGGATTCGGCCAGAAAAACTGGCATCGCGTCGCATGAAGATTATCAAGCTGCCGCGCTGGTTGCTAGAAAATGCATTTGACTTCCCCTATGCAAAGAGGATTATGTTTGCGAACCATCAATCTCAAGAGGGAGCCAGAACACAGCCGCATGAATATCCAGATCAACTGCGAAGCTGTCGCATTTAAGAGGCGCTGCCACACAAGCACGGCAAAGTTCCAGTGAGCTGCGGGAATCCAAGATGCAAGCCTGTTTCCAGCGCTCACAAAAAAGCCATAGGCTCTCCTAGCCCAGTTGCGCGAGGAGGGGCTCCGGTCGACTAAAGAAGCCTCAAGCCCTCTGGAGCACTTGATGCTTTTGGCGATGCGTGTCAGGTTGAGGGGTGTGCCGGTGAGTGAGGTAAAGTCGCGATGACAAGGATGCCTCCGAACGCCCATCGTTGTTTGGCGTACCGCGTGGTAACACGGAAAGGTCGCGCAGAAATAATCACGATTCATCTGGGGTTAGGGCGCTGACGGGGTGGCAGAGGGCTCGTATTGCCTCCCTTGCCTCTCTACTTGCCTGCCTCCCTGCCTTGGCGTCCCTGCACAATAGTCAATCGTCAATGCATTTGACCACCGCATCTTAGGAAGAGGTGCTAAGACGGCGCCGAGATGAGGCCTGCGCTTGCCATTGGCCGTTGAGAAAGGTCTGGCATTTCATGCCGACGGTTTGCCGCAGGCGAAAGCTCAGGACTGACTTTGATTCTCAAGTCTCTTTCATTTCAAGTCACTTGCCGCATTGCCAGGTTGAGAAGGGCCCGATCCGCACCGAGGCCCGATCTTCAGGGAATACAGAGGGAGGTCAAAATGGGGAGGTCGCAGCTGTGGAAGAGCGCGAACTTGCGGAGCTTGAAAGTGAGCAGGCGCAAAGCATCAGAGAGAGAGAGGGGGAGAAATGCCCAAGCTTGAGAAAGGGAACAGTTGCGAGGCCAGTTGTGAAGCTGCAGCTGAAGAGGCAAGCTCATTTGGTTTCGCTTCGGGCTTGCTGGGCCTTGGCTTTGTCAGGCTGAGCGTCGAAATGCGAAGCTTCGACACGGCTTAAAGCAAACTCCGGGCCTCGACAGAGGCAGAGCGCCGAACGCCGCACTCCGGATATTTTCTCCGAATTTGCAGGCGGCGCTGCGCGGCTCTTTGTGAGCGCGCTGCCGGCCTTGGATGCCACTGCGGTCGAGGCGGCGCCGTCGAAATGGCTGTGGCTCAAATAAATGTACCAAAATGGCTGTTTGGTAAATGGAACCAAAGACTACTTAAACGTGTGACGTGAGTTTGGAGCCGCGCAGGCTGCTCGAACAGCGCTCCACAGCCACATGCAGAAGCTCACGAATCGCTAATGAGCCAAGCTCCGAGCGACGTGCAAGCCGATGGATGTGAAAAAAGGTGCCGTAGAGCGAATACACAGCAGGGTTCTTTTTTTGGACTATCCTGGGGTAGTCCAAAAAAACGGGACCCTGGCACAGAGGAAATGTGCAGTCTCAAGCAAATTCTCAACAATCTGCGAAGGCTCCGAAGTGAAGGGACTCCTCGGAAAGCCGGAAAGGGTACTGCATCCGAGCAGTTCTCAAGGTCAAGGGAGTAGTATGCTGTGGTTTAGCGATGAAAGGTTTCTATGTACCGCGGATTCTTTTAGTGCTCACTAGACGTCAAAGGGATTCTTTTGGTACTGCTCAAGCTTCTCTGACACACAAACACACACACACACATTGTCACTTGGAGTGTTTTTCCGTTGAGACAAATTAAAGATTGCCAACTACTGTAGATCGTTTGAACACGCGCGTAACAATTGATTGCGGGGATGCGGCTTCGCAAGCATGTTCTTTGAGAGCCCGCCGCAAGGACGGCTTGCAACTGCCGAACCAGTCTTTTTCATTTTGTTTAGCTCCTTTAAGCATGTGGTTTGTCCTGGCTGGTTTCGCCTGATCTACGAGCAATGGCTGAGAATCAGAAGATGTCGCCGAAGTAGGATCCAACGGCAGGAGTGGCTTCATCATGCTCCTCCTGCTCTTTCAGCTCTCGGCCTACCGCCACGCAGTGTCGAAGATCTGCCTGGCCCAAGTCGCGCCACTGGTGCGCCTCCCACGTGAGTGACAGGCAGCACTTTGTGCACGAGTCAGGCGGCTGGCCTCCCACGTCAGGCCAGGCGGCATCCAGCGCAGAGCTTCTTTGCTAAGCTGGCGAGGAATTTAAGGGAGCCACCTCAAAAGCGGCTGCTGGACATGAATCCCCACCTAAATGATGTCCACCACAGGGTTCCTCATTAAAGTTCACACTCAGCTGTGAAAGCAGGCGAGAGGTTCAGCCTTGGCTGGTGATCAAGAATTTCGTGAGCGAGGCGTGAGAGCGTGTTGCCGGATTTGGCCATTGCAAAGATTCCGCGTGTCCACTATTTGCTGCACTGCTGGTGACTCTGCCTGCTGTCGGAACGAGTGTCGGTAGTTGTGTTCTTTCTCGTGTTGTCTCTGTTTTATATCGTTTTGCTTGTCAGCCTGAAGTGCTTCAGTCCACTAGTTTTGTTGTCCCTGCGCAAGCACTCTTTTCTGGGCTTTCAGGTATCTATTCAATAAGGCTGTGCGCTATTCATATGCTAAGGCAGCACACCTTTTCTTGAAGCGGCTATTTGGTTGGGAGTTACCCGTTGGGCCGTTGTCTAATTGGCTAATTAGCTAACAAGTTTGTGCTGGTGAGATGCCGCTCTTCGATTATTTTGGCTTGGGTGAGAGGTTTGCACCCTGCATACCCTGCCAATCTAGCTTCATATTTGCAGTGAACTTGAGGCATAGACCGCATGTGGGATACGGGTCGTTTCGCTCTTGATTCGTTGGGCTCGGGGGCTGGCTCTGAGCCTAGGCTCAGCGTTTTCCATTCCCAGTCCTTCGCCGGCCTGCGACTCCTCTCTGAAACGCCTCTCCTCGCCTTTGGGAAATCGCTGTGGGAGGAGTCACGAAGATGGCCGGTGAGAAAGCGAGCCCGCAAGAAACTCGGAGTCGACGGTCTCTCTCTCTCGCTCTCTCCAGACTGGAATTACTTTAGGATGTGGAACGTGGAACAGTAAGAAAGATAAAGGGGCCTGCGTCCTAGTAAGAAAGATAGAGGGGCATGTGTCCTTTGTACCAACACAAAGACGGAGGGAGATGGTGACGGAATGGGTGAGAGATGGAACAGAACTATGATGTGCAGTATGTGCAGTACACTCATCCTTTGCCAACCAGTTGACCGAGGGAATGAGGCAAAAGGGGCGGCTGAGGCCAAGCTGTTCATTAGTCCAGCCGAAAACCGAGAGGAAGGGAACGGCGACGGAGAGGGACCCCTCTCTGTTTCGCTTTTGGACACTTCACGAGCCACCTGAGGTACAATCAAACCTGGGTGGACGAAGGACGGTAATGGATAGTCTCAACCATACACAGGTGAGTCACAATCAACACCCGGTTACCTGGAGGCTGGTAAGGGACAATCCCAGCCATCACCTTTGAAAATTCTTTACATGGCTTTGGGCAGATGTGAATCCCAGGTTCGATTTGGGGAAATGAAAGGAGGGCCCGCGATGTGCAGAGCATCTCCGGTCTTTCATCAATTCCAATAGTGAAGACAAGTAGGAAAGATTCATGACATGTTGCCTCCACTGACCTGTCCCTGATAGGTAATGTCTCCTATTTTCCTATTTGCCCCCCGCCCGTGCTGTACTACTGTAGTCTTTGTTTTGCTAGTACTTCAGGTGCTGATCTTCATTGTCGATTGTAATTCGCTGCCTTTCGTTCATGCAAATTCAGTGATTGCTGCACATGCAAGCATTCTAGGTACTTGGAAAGCCCGCGTTGGAGGAGCGTTTCTCGTAGTACTATTGTACCTGTTTGAATTTGGCAGTTTGGTGATCCAGGGTCGCACGTGCTCCTTTCGAGTGTTGCCCTTGCTCTAAGCCTTTTGGTCCTGTCTCTGGACCGGACGGGGGCGGCCCCCGCATGTGGCATGCAACTTTCGGCCCGCTCGTGTGGCTTCTCTGAGCCCAGATCCAAGCATGACGTTATGTGGCTCTGGGTCAAAAATAGGTACCCAAATGGAAGCCTAGTAAATAGTGAAACTGTGTCGTGTTCCTGTGCAGGCTTGGTGCACAGTCTTCATCCATATATGCAATGCCACGTGCCAGCACGGGTTTGAATGATGTTGAACTCTGTAGAGTTGCCAGCACGGGTTTGAGTGATGTTGTAGAGTTGCAGGTTTGAATGACGTTGAGCTCTGTAGAGTTGCAGCCAGCTAGTGAGCAGATTGCATACATATGCAGGCGCTTGCGCATTGTGCTTTGGGCTCGAGGAGCCAAACTGACTGCTGTGCTTTGTT
>CAUJNA010000442.1:36273-76273 GCA_963377175.1 Effrenium voratum | reverse complement strand
GGAGTATCGCTTACTTGTTGCTTGCATAACCCACCAAACTGGCGTTGCGTTTCAGGCAGCATGCGGACAATTGCGCCAGCACTTTCCAGCGAATGGCATGGTGCATGGGCATTGTCTTTAGCCAGATCGGCAGCTCGCCTACTGTTCATATCGTTCGCACTGTGCTTGCCGCGGGCCAAGGCCAGACTTTCGGTTTGCAGCGGGAGACAGAGGAGGAAGTAGAAGGCACATGCCTTGGTGGTTCCCAGGGTTTTTTTCAGGTTTTTAGTTGGCTTAGTGATTGTGTTTCCATTTCACCCGCCAAGAGTTAAGAGGCTGTGGCTCAAATAAATGTACCAACATGACACCAAACGGTAAATGGAACCAAAGACTAAGACTAAGACCTGCGGTTTGCCCTAGCTCTGAAAAAAATGAGCCACACCCAAGACAACTTTTCGCGGGGGATCTGACGGCCAACCCGGAGGGGAAAACTCGCACGCCTCAGGCTCTGGGGATCGCCAGCCGGCTCCATTGGGCACAGTCCTTGGCCGTGAAACGAGCTGTGACCAGTTTCAATCCCCAGAACTAGTTCCCCCATTTGTCTTTTATTTTTTTGCTTTTTTTTTTGGGGGGGGGTTCCCTTTTTGTTTTCCACTAACCAGGCAAACAAATATTTTATTTTATTTTTGCTGGGGTCCGAGTTCCAAGAATCTCACTTCATGGCTCCCAGGAGTTCTGATGGCCCCAGAAGGTGCTGCTCTTAGACTCCATGCTCGATTTCATGGTATGGGTATGGGTCAAATTAAACCACCAGGAATCGGACCGCAGGTTGAAATGTCCATGTTTCCACTAGGCTTCCATTTGGGGTACCTATTTTTGACCCACAGCCATATCGAACATGCAACCATTCAGGGAGAAGGCGTTGGAGACAGGGTCAACCCCATACCAATAGATCGCCCGCACCAGTCGTTTGAGACGGCATCAAGCAAGCTTACAGTGAACCACAATCAAATCCAGGGGAGATGAAGGTGACGGAATAATCCCAACCTCATATAGGCGTGGCCGCCTTTATTCCTTTGCATATGGGAGGGGTTCTAAAGGTCCTTGTAAGCAGTTGAGTATTCGGCGACCATCGGTGTTGGTTGAGACACCTCCGCGAAAGATTTGTGTTGTTTTTTCCTTCTTTTCTTTTTTCTCTCGGACATTTTGTGTAGAAGTTGAATCAGTGAGATATGAAGGAGTTTGCTTACACGCCCTGTTTGCAGGAGACGAGCATGCACACTAAACCCCTTGCTTTCGGTTTCAAACGATTTCCCTTCTTTGGCGGGCTCCAAGCGCGCCGGTCAGCACCTCCGCTCAAAACACCTCCGCTCAAAATTTGCCGCGCGGAAGCGCCAGGCCCTGCTAGAGGGACGCGGAAGGGCACAAGTGGGTTCGTGGATAGCGCTGGGCTGCAGCTCAGGGCGTGCGTCTTGTGTCGTCCTGTGGCGGCCGGCACCCCAAATGGTGCCTTGGTGACAAGCCGCGACTCGCCAGCCGGAGCTGCAGAAACGGGTTTTGTGTACCACCTTTGTACCGAATGCGTTTCGCGTACTACTTTCGTACTGAAGAGTTGCGACTTTCCAGCCGGAGCAGACGGGACTTTCCGGTCCTAGGAAGAAACAAGGCACGCCGATGAATCTGCAAATGTATTTTGTTCTCCCGCGAAGAATTGCCGTTTCGAGACAAAGGAGTTTAGAACAACCACCATGTGTTGAGGCCATGTCAATACCATATTTTTCATGACCCGAGTGAGGCTTGGAAAGAGATGTGGAGATGATTCAATCGGTGCCGACCTGACAACTCATCTGGCCGGATATCGATTCCAGTGCTTCGAGGCTTTCGAGCGCTGGCGCGAGCTGCAAGCAGCAGATCAACTCCGCCATGCCTCGGTACAGTCCTGCATGCAGGCGCTTTTGCTGAACATCCTCATCCAAAACGACTTCTTGAGTGTTGTTTTTCTCGCGCAGGACTTGAGCCGATCAGTCGATGAATCCCATGAGAAGATTGCTGCCTGCAACGAGATTGTGCAGGACAAAAAGTGCTGAACATGTTTTATTCTGGTTGCCGACATGGCGTACTGCTCAGGACAGTGTGAATGCCAACGAGTCTCTGAAGAACGAGCTGGAAAAGACCGGCGCTGCTGTGCCGGAGCCCTGATTTCAGACTTGGTGCACTTTCTCAGAGACTCGCACGAGCACCCTTTTTGGATGGGTTTTAAAGGGAATATAGCCAGGTCTTGAAAATAGCAAGCCACCTTCCTCACTATTGGCCTCCGCACTTGCAGTGACTCTGAGCAGGCTAGAACTGCAATCATTGCAAGTGAAGCACGACGACGTCGAATCAGCCGTCCAGCGGAAGGGGGAGGCACGCACTCAGAATTTGATTGTTTGGTGAGCGAGCGAGCACGCGAGCGAGTGAGTGAGTGTGTGCGTGAGTGAGTGATCATGAAATAGATTCCTTGTTCTTGTTGCCTTGTTCATTCCCTTGAGGAACTGGAGACCCTTCACAGGATGACAGAGCAGAGTGTGGAAAGGTTGGGCCGCGGTGTCGAGGCACAGCCAGGCCAATGCATGAGGCTAGCTTTGAGGTAACAACAACTGAAGCAATCACTCTGTCGCTTTTGTCAAAGCTGCTTGTGGGATAGAGAGTGATGACGCAATAATTTTCACTCCAGCAGCGATCTGCACAATCTCTTTCAGGATCATTTGGCAGAAGTGCAGCGCCTGGTGGCGGACATCAGCCGTTTGCGGCTCTGTGTGAAGATCAATTCGCCCATGCAACGAATTTCAATGGGGAACCCCTCAAGAACGGATGCGCCGGAGGTCAAACCGATGAGAGGATCGCAGATCACAGTAATCAGGCAATGGATCAGACAGGGCCAGAATGCAGAGCGCAGTATTCATATTCTATCTTATTGGCAGGTCTCAAGGATGGTGGAGGGACACATGAATCCCCTCAATGCCTACCTCAACACGATGCACGTGAAAACAGACGTGCCGCCCTCAACCCTGGATTGATGTCTTTGTATTGGCTGAATGCTCAGTTGTCAGTGTAGAGTCCAGCAAGGCCATGCGGGTTGACGTTGACAAGCTCAAGGATAAGGCTGCGTTCTGACGTGACTATGAATTTGAACAGGTCCGGAAAATCGAAAGTTGAGATTTATATACATGATGTTCACAGAGGGTCTGTGAAAGTAGATTTATGATGTTTCAAAACACTGCCCCTAAACCACTACCTCCAGTTGAATGGGATACACAACCACCATAATATACCATAATACAGCCACTATATACAGGGTATATGCCAATTTTCCCTGGTGGTTCGAGGGTAGTGGAAACCGCAGCGGTCGCAGAGTCGAGTTCCAGCCAGGCGCCGGAGTTGAAGTCGAGGATCGAGGCAGTGGTGACGCAGCTCCAGGACTTAGAAGAGGTCGGAGACTTGGAATCGGGAACGAGGGGGGGGGGGGGAAAACGCCCTGGTTGGGTGTTTCGCATAGGAAGCGGTGCCTTACAAATGGGTGTAGTTTGTGGTTGTTTCCCCTTAAAAGCAACCAAACAGGGGTCCGTGGCTCGCTTCTTTCTTGCAGGCTCACAGAGGCACTGTCTCCCAGCTGCATGCGGCTGTAGATGCAGTGAATGCGAACATGGCCAGCACCCAAGTCACGCCCCACTTGCAGCAGTTGCAGCTCGATCGTTCTAGGAAGCACATTCTGACAGACATATTGGACACCACAATGAGCTGAGCGGGTCCGTGAAGGACACTTGATGGAAGAATGAGTCGACGCAGAGGTGTTGCACGCCTTTTTGATACGTTTGTGAAGGACATGTTCAGTGCTTTGACCGGACGTCTTGCAGAGCTGCAAGCCTTCGCAGACACCACGGCAGAGGACAGGATTCAAATTGCAAGGTGTTTTTTTTGTAGTTGGACACTTGGGCGCTTGGTCAGCTGTTTGAGCTGGTCGCGACAGCACTGTTGCATACATGAATTAAAGTGCTTGTTTTTGTTAAGCAGAAATTGCACATGGCACCGCTCTGTGTCCATGTGGAGCATCAAGAAGCAGACATCGCGAGTTTCCCTGCTGCTCTCCTCTTTGCAAAGTAGGTTGGTGTTGATAAAGCTTCTAGGGTTTTGGGTGAATCTCGCAGTGCAATGTGTGTGTGTGTGTGTGGGTGTGTGGAATGCGTGAACACAGGCAGGGCTTGTGGCAAACACAGGGGTGGAATGGGTGGGGTGCGGTGGGTGGAGTTGCAGGTGGCGTTGCAACAGTTTTCTCAACTTTGTTTTGCTCTGCATGCTGGCCCCGGCGATTGTAAGCCTCGCCTGATGTGTCTCCGGTGCTGAGGAGATGCATCCGCGGCTGAAAAAGCGTGAATCAAAGCTGCCCAAGCTAAATCTGAGCAAAAGCCGCACGCAACCAATGCCGAGTGCCCTAACAAAAGTTCCCGTGGCCGAGGGCCATGCCACTTAGCTGCGTGGAGCGGTTGTGGATTCACCCGCCCACTGCAGCTTTCGTGGGACTCCGCATAGCCTCGGCCCGGGGCAGCTCGGGGGCAGCTTTGGCACTGTATGGTCAAAAGCTTTGGCACAATCCCAGCTGATTCCGAGACTTTGGGTCGGATTCTTCCACCAGGGTCATGCAGGGTCGCCGCGTCGAGGGCCCTGCAAGGTCTCCACGTTGCAAAGTGCCTGTCAACGTCATTGCAGACAAGTCAGGACAGTGAAGTCGAGTAGAAGACCCCGGTACTTGTGCGCACAACTACCAATCTGTGCCCACCGCTGGAAGGTTGCAAAAACGACAACTGGAGCCAAGCCTACAGGGCTGAGTTTGATTCCATTGCGTGGCAGCCCACCGCGGAACCTGGAACCTCAATGCTGGCCCCTCTGCCGTCCTCCGGAGTCCAAGGGCCTCAAAACTTGCTCGTGAACTTTGCCAAAAAAGAAAAAGAACGTGGCTCGATATGTTTTTCCCCAGCTTAGTCGGGCTGCCAACACGCAGCTCATTTGTCGTCCAGCACTCTGGGGCCTCCACCCGAAAAAACCCACGCCGCTCGGGCGTCGACCCATGCCAGTCCTTGGAGCTGGTGAAGCGAGAAGACCTGAGCGGCGCCGCGGCCAAGAATTCGCCGAGCGGGTTGCCGCGGGTTTCCGGGGTCAAGACGGAGGTGTGTGTCTTGAAGTAGGGGAACCCTAAGAGGTTTTGGCTCTCTTGGTGTCCCCAAACAAAAACACCCCAAAAAAAGGCACATGCGGGAGAAAAAGAAAAAACAGAAGAAGAACAAAGGCCTTTTCCCCACCCCCTGTTTCTTTTTTTCCAGGGCAACCCATTTGGGGGTTACCCCATTTTTGACCACCACAGCCATTTGCTTAGGGCAATCGACATCTGAAGCGACTCCTCGTGGCACGAGTCAGGTCTTGCCAGGGAGCTGCTGTCGCTGGACC
Organism: Effrenium voratum; assembly: GCA_963377175.1. Lineage (NCBI taxonomy): Eukaryota > Dinophyceae > Suessiales > Symbiodiniaceae > Effrenium > Effrenium voratum. Next base: position 70,813 of record CAUJNA010000442.1, on the reverse strand, counting down.
AGAAGGCCAAACGACGTGTCAGCAGGTCCGTGGTACATGGGTGTGGCTCAAAAATAAACTGCTAGGGTTACGCGGGGGTTAGTCTTTGGTTCCATTTACCCAGCAGTTTTGGTACATGTTTTTGAGCCACAGCCATATTGGATGAGCCCTTGTTTTTTTGTTTTTCACTGATTTATTGATTGATAGTTCAGCATGGGAAAAGTGAGCCATGGTGAATTGAAGACCGAAGGGAAGATAGATCAAGCCCCACATGCTTCAGTTGTGATCCTTGATGTTCAAGTCTGCGCAGGTGGCCAAATGGGTGCACTCGAACCCATTGCCTGCAAAGATCAGTGAGGCCCATATATATCTTAGGCTGAGTACTCCTGGAAGTGACGGTGCGCGATTGTCTCTCCGCGGCATGCAGGCCCGGCTGTACTCGTTGGAAGCAAGACTTTCGGACGAAATGGATGCTCGGTCTGGCGCTGAATGATGATAGTTTTTAGAAAGCTAGATGCAGCGCGAGTGCAGAGCTAGATGCAGCGCGAGTGCAGCTTCATGCGAATGCAAGGATTGCCTTGGAGTGCAAGGCGTCGCAACAGCTTGACCCAAGTCTTGGTAGCCTTGGCAAAGTTGTGGATAAGATGGTTTTTCATGACCAGGTGCGGAAGACTATCACTCCTCGAATGCGGGACGACACTGCGGATCTGGTGCCACATGCATATCAAACTTGAAAAAGCAACAGCCACGCGGGCGAAAAGTTCAACTGCAGGTGCTGCCACAGTTGTCGCAGGAGCTGTCACAAGGCTTCGTCCAGTCGGCTGCCAGGGGTCTTTGGTTTTTTTTTCTTGCGCCAGGCTTCGCGCGGGGAAGAAAGCGCGCAGCTCAGCAAACCATCAGCAGCCAGAGATTGTCGATCGCAGAGGCCTAGCGGTGATCGCCGATAGGCAAGGCCAACGCTTACTGGTTCCTTCAATGGGGGTTTCTCAAGATAGGGGACTCCCTTTTGGACAAAAAAACTGTTGGTTTGTTCTTGGTTTGCAAGGGATGCACGCAAGAGTTGAACTGAGACATCCAGCCAGCTTGCTTGCCAAAAGTTTCTACCGTGTACAAAGTTTCGTCGCAGTTTCTACCAAAGTTCGTTTGCTCTGGCAAAACCCAGAGACACGAGTGCCTTTCTCAAGCCGCGCGCAAGCAGCGCTAGCGGTGAAAGAAGAGAATCGGCACGTAGAGCTCGAAGGAAAAGATCTCTGCAAGCATGGAGTGGTGGTAAAGGCATTTGATTGAGGCTAGTGCAAGTTCCTATCAACGCAAGAGAGTCACATGAGAGCTCACGTCAAGCATCACCGGCAGAGCACTGAATCATCCCAAACGCCTTACCGATCCGAGAACTTGCTATTATTTGCTAGCTCGCAATAGCAACATGCTGACTTCGCAACCATTGGTTGAAGATTCCCCATGCGGCGAACTGCGAAGAAAGCAAAGAGGCTTAAGACGCAGCCTTAGTCAAACCTGTTGCGATGAAGCGCTTGACATTCCCGGCGCGAGTGTCGCACTGGAAGGCGTTCACCGCTGGACTGTGCAAGCCTTTGGGGCTGGCGATCTGATGACCTGGCGCTTTCTGCCGGATGCTCGGAGAATTGCCAGACGTCCCTAGACTGGCATGGCCATGGGTCAAAACCCCGGTTATCCCCCAGTGAACATCCCAATCCCCACTAAAATTGGTTTTAAATTGGGTGGTGCACCTACGCCAAAATGGTACCATTGGTTTTGACCCATACCCGCATCCCAAGGTTGACTGGGCAAGGCTGCAGACAGCCTTCGACCAGCTTACAGGTCCAGCACTTTGGGTGCGGCACTTGGAATCAAGAGAGCCTAGTGGTTCAACGCCTCAACGCCTTCGAGTTTGTTTTTTGGTTCTGTTCAATTTTAGTAGGGGGCTGCCCAAAAAAAGAAAGAAGCACCCGTGTAGGCTTTTTCTTGGGGGGGCTTCCGTGCATTTTTAGTCGGGGGCTGCAAAAAAACAAAACAAAACAATGTTTTGCCACCGTACCCCTAAGCGTTGTGAAGACGTTCGACGAGAGGCCAACAAGCTGAGCTACCGGAAGGTGGCCAACACGCTCACACTCCACGCCCGCGGGCGCAAGGAGTCCCTGATGTCGCTCTTGGAGAGGCCGCGAGTAACCCAAAACGTGCACGGCACGGGCGCGGGAGGCGGGAGGTGAGCCACAATCAAAACCCGGGTAGATGAAGGTTAGCAAGGGCGGCCGCCGTGTGATTTCTTTACATGGTTCTGGGTAGACCATTTTGATACCGGGTTTTGATTGTGACTCAGGTGGCCTTTGGTTTTCTTGAGGGTCGATGTTTTTTGGGTTTCAAGGGAAACCTGGCAGGTAACCCTTGGTTGGTTTGGAGTGGTGGTTTGGATTTGCCCGGGTTCTTGAGGGGAAGTGGGCCAACCACCAAACCGCCGAATCGGCGCCAAACCGCTCAGTTGGCCGGGAAGCTGAACCAGAAGCACCGTGCCCTGCCATTTTTCGGTGAGCTCCGATTCCTTTGCTAGGTCCCCCAGTAGTGCCCTTTTACCCTTGTTTTTGGGGAACCCTGTTCCCCTACTAAAATAGACTACAGAAAAAAGAATCGGGTACCCTTATTCTAACCTAGGTTGAGCACTCTTTTTGGCGCTTGCTCCGGCGCAGGTCGGAGCCAGACTCGGACGCGAGCACACAAGCCGCCTCCCCGCACTTTGTGGACGGCGACTTAGCTTTCAGGCGCCAAGTCGGCGCCAAGGATCTTGGGGATAGGTTTTTTAGGGTCCAAAAAGAAACCGATAGGTGCACAGGGTCCAAAACGAGAAGAGCGATAGGTGTTTTAGGGTCCAAAAAGATTTGAGCCAGAATAATTGATTCGCTCTTTGGTGTTCCCACACCACATTTTCGGGCAATCAATGGGGTCTTTATATACTGAGTGGGTTCCCTTACCGAGCAAAAGGCGGTCCACCGCTTTCCGACTGAGATCTCTCCGGGCATCGCGCTGCAGTCTTCGCCTGGGAAGGGCCCGGGACTTGCGAAGAAGTGGGCGGCGCACCTTTGGAGAGAACCCCCCCCCCCCCCCGCGTTTTTGCATTTCTGTTTTTTAATGGGGGACAAAAGGGAACCAAGAGGAACAACCACCAGGTATGTTGTTTTTTTGGATGGGGGCCCCCTGAAAAACTCACCTCCCCTGTTTTGGGCGGAAAACCTGCATTTTTTGCGGGGGTCGACTCTAAAACAAGACGCACCCAAGTCCCTCGAGGCCGGGGCTGGTTTGCCACGCGCCCCCTTGAAGCTGGCACCCTGGTGCTGCTCGAGCGGCCGCTGGCGCGGCGAGTGGGTTCACGGCATGGAGTTGATCCATATGGCTGTGGTTGTCAAAACCAATGGGATCCCATCTAGGTGAATTCACCACCCATTTTAGAACCTATTTTAGTAGGGATCAATCAAAACCGATTCGGTCCCAGCCGTAAATAGCTGCGGATATCCGCCTTCTTAGTGCGTTACATGGTTCTGGGTAGACCATTGTAATACCGGGTTTTGATTGTGGCTCATGTGGGGGTTGATCCATATTCCATGTAGGGCCCCAACATGACCATCAGAAATCGCAGGATTCTCCCTACAGCTGATCGCTTGACATTTGGGTATGGGTCAAAATTAAAGCATCAGGAATCGGACCGCGGGCAGGTTTTAGTCCATGTTTCCATTTACCAGGGTTCCATTTTGGGTACATGTTTTTGACCCACAGCCATATTGCATTTAGGGCCCCAAAAAGACCATGGGTAACTTTTCCCATTTAGAGGTGAACATCTGTTTTTTTGTCTTTCGATCAAGCCCATGTGGTTGTTCTGTTTGTTTGGGCTGATTCCAACAACTGTTCCTGGTTTTGCAGCAATTTCTGTGGGGCGGCCTGTGCGTATCTTCAAAGGGTGACCCACTCCTGATGCGTGGGCGCATAGATAGTCTCACATCATTTCGCTGTGCATGCCAACTTACACAAACGCAACAGACTTAAGTCCAGCGTGTGTTGCATTGAACACCGGGAGTCATATTTGCCAGGTAGCTACGCTGGACGTGGAATGGCGCGTGCGGCGCTATGCTCAAATGTGCAATTTTCAAATCCAAGGATTCGGTGAAGGTTTGCACCACCTTTCCTGCCAAGCACCCGCAGACCAAGGATGAGCCATGGGCCGATTGCGCTAGCGCAGATAGTACCGCACTAGGCCGCTTTGCATCTCTAAACCCGGGCTGCGTGGCGGAGTGCCTACAAATCCAGATTGAGGACTAGAACTGGCGCATTGCTACTCATCAAGCTTGGCTTTGCTCCTCAAGCACTTTCATCCTGAGGAGCATGAGCCTTGAACGTGAATCGTTTTGCCGGCTGGAAGTGTAGGAGCATATGCAGGCTTCAAGTTCAGACGATGAGGACCAGCATAGCCTTGCAGTCTGTGTGCTGTTTTCTTGGTTGCTTTGTGCTCAGGAGGATGACCCAGAAGCAGTTGCTGCCATGAAGGATGCAATTGCTGTTGGTTGGCAGCAGCTCGACATTCCGGAAGCCGCAAAGAGTCGACTGCAAGATGTTGTGCGCCGCAGTCTCAGGACGCACAACTGCTAGTGTCCATGGAATGTTGCGGGTCAGGGGTTAGCATTGCAGAGCGGTAGCATTGTCGATTGTCATTACACACTGTTCCTGGGCAGGGCAGCATGGGTGGCTACAGCAAACAATGACATGTGCTTTCCGCCAAGGCTTGAATTCTTTGGGCTTTTATACGAACTCGGAGCAGCTGTGTGGGCATCTGAGATCATGGGCTGATAGGCTTTGTTGTCACGTGCGTCGTGACTTTTGCAGGTCATCATGCGAACTTCACGGCTCTCACGGGCTCTGGGCTGTTTGCTCTGGCCAGTGGCTTCAACCACTCATGCGAGCCGCAGACTCAGTGACTCAATGTTTGATCCGGAAGGCCGGTGAGTAATTGATGCCTGAGGCCTACAGTGCAGCGGTGCTCAATTGGCGACCTGACAGCCTTCGTGACAAGTCGAAGGCTGCAAGCCGGAGACGAGCTGGTCGCTCAGCATGCCCTGCCCGGCTTCAAACGTCTTTCATTGGTGTTTGCCTCACCCTGAGGCTTTGCATCAGCTATATTGAGCATCATCCTGAGAAGAGCACCTGAGCCACAATCAAAACCCCGCGTAAATGAAGCTTAGGGACAATCCCGACCAGAAATAGTTGCGGCCGCCTTCTTAATTCTATACATGGTTCTGAGTCCACCATTTTACTACCGGGTTTTGATTATGACTCACCTGCCGTCATGTAGACTGAGCACTGGAGCCAGGTCCGAGCTCCTGTGCGCGCCGAAGTCCTTGCGCAGTCAGCCCTTGGCCTGGAATTCGATTCATGAGCGCGGGGCCCCGACGGAGTACCCCACGAGGTCACTGAACAGAGACTTCACATGTACCTGCAGACCCTGCACGTTGAATCAGCCCCCTGAGTGCCGGCCTCAAACACGCTCAACGCTCGGCTCGCGAAATCTCTCGAGTATTTTTGTTTTTCGTCCTTGAAAGTTCGAGAGGCTTGGAGCGTCGAGGACGCCGTGACTCGGCCCAGCGCAACGCTCTGACGCTCTGTGAGCTCCCGCGAGGAACTTTATGCGAATGGACGCCCAAGTTCAAGCCAGGCTCACTTTGCTGCCGCCCGAGGCCAGGCGGGACTTATAGAGAGGTGCATACGTGTGACGTGAAGGAAAGAGTTGAAGCAGTCGCAGCAGCACTCAGCGGGCAGCTGGATGAGGGAGAGGAGGGTGAAGAGGAGCAGATTGTGAAGCAAAGGGCAGAGGCATCTAGCGCAAGGTGCATGGTCACACTCGCAAAACAAAGGATTTTTCCATGACATCTCACAACGGTCTTCAAGCCAAAAGACAGGAGCAACCAGAGAAGGATCACGAAGTTGATGAGGACGAACGGCTGCGGAACCCAGTCCCATACAGATTGAGCTTAGCGACCGCCACTCAAGCAATGGCAGAGTTTCCTGAATGCTTCACATGTTCACATGTTCCGGCTGGCACATACCGGGTTTACGTTCTGTAGGGGGGGCCAGACATTCAAGGCATGATATTGCCAGAATTTCAAGCTGCTGAGCGCATGTCAAATGTTTGTTTTGCAGAACAGGTACTACGGATGCAGGAATGCCATGTACCAAGACTCATGTCGTAGGCGTTTCGCAGAGGCTCGTGTTGTGCCAGTGACGAGTTGATAGGTTGACATGTCACATGGCGCGTGCTCTTATGAAGGGGTCAATGATGTGAAGCGTTGTTGCGAGGATAGCCTGCCGGCTTGCGTAGCAACAAACACGCCGTTTCCCAAGTTCAAAATGTCAGGCAGATTTTGCGAAGGCTTCGCGTAGGCGTCGTGCAGGCATGACGTTTAAAATTCAACCGAGGGGGCCTTGTGGGCTCGTCCTTCCCTTGTCCCGCTTCTCAAGCTGGAGCTGCCATAGTGTACTGAGAGTAGCGCCGGAGGTTCCCTTATTTATGGATTCCAGTTTTCTTTTGGAGGTATGCCAGCCTCGTGAACCACCAAGAGGTGGCATTTTGTACAAAAAAAACAAAAGGGCCAACCCCGACATTGGGTGAGTCAAAGTGCACTTGTCTGCCAACGGTTCCCGTTAAAGCTGCGATTTTAGAGCTGGAGCTGGTGTGCCTCTACTCCACTTGTACTGACAAGTTGCGATGTTCGAGCTGGAGCTGCCAAAGTGTGAGAAGTTGTGAATTTCCAGCTGGAGCTGCCAAAGTGCACTGCGTGTACTACGCGCGTGCTACAAGTTGCGATTTCGCGCAGCCCGAAACGTGTTGAGTCGTGTTGTCGCGTAGGCGCGTAGGCAGCCGCCCCGTCGACTTGGTTTCGTGCATGCGTTTGCGCAGGAGTGGTCGCTTTTGGCGTAGGCGGTGTAGGCTTGGCGTAAGGCGCAAGCAGGTAAGAAAATGATACGGCCCCGCGCAACAAAAGGAAGCACCGCCCTGATCCGACAAAATCGAGGTGCTCTTGGGAACAAAGTCGTTAAGGATTGTCCTAGACGCATGGGTGTTTCTCCAACTAGGGCTCCTTTTTGGTTTTAAGAAGCCGAAAGGAAACCCGGCACCAGGCGTCCTTCATTTTGACAAACGATATCCCCAGGAGACGAAGGAGGGCACCGGCAAGACCGTGGTCTTGCTCGGCAAAGATGCTCAAGAGCTTCGCGTGGTTCAGGCGGGTCGAAATGCCAGGACTCGGACCGCAGGTTTGAATGTCCATGTGTCCATTTACCAGGCCAAGCCGTTTTGGGGTTAGCCTATTTTTGACAACCACAGCCAAGTGCATCGGAAACTGGGCAAATTCATTGAGGCTGTTGCACTCATGCAGCTTGGGCGCTGGGAAGAAGCGCTGAAGGCTGAGCTGTTGATTCCAGGTCGAACTGGGTGTGGCTCAAAATTCAAGAGCTGGGGTTACGCAAGTTTTAGTCTTTGGTTCCATGTACCAAGGGGGCCATTTTGGTACATCTCTTTGAGCCACAGCCGACTGTTGCTCTTGCATGAGAGGTGTGGCGAGTTCTAGCTGCTTTCAGCTGCCACCACTGCCCACCGTTTGACGAAGCTATCGCGGTTTATGCTACACAGGCTGGCAGTGGGCGACTGAAATGGTCTAGCCTTGCGCCGCGTTTCTTCGCCTTGCGTCTGCAGAACAAAGGGTTGATCAATATTCCGTTTGTCGTTTAGTGGTTCTCCCAGTGGTCATCCCATGTAAAGGATTTTTTGATCAACCCACACATCTGGAGGCGTCCCTGTGCGCTGCTGAAATCACAGGCGACTGTGCTAAGTATGTCAGAAGCTCAGTGGAAAGGAACCACTTCGTCGAGCATTGGCCTGCTGGTATTGACTACGCTTATATGCCATTTGCAGCTCAGGCTCGTTTGGCGGTCGAAGCGCACAGAGTGGTGACGCCCTCAGTGGCAAATGGGCGTGTCTTAAGATTGGAGAACCCCCCAAGAAAAAAGACATGCGGGTTTTCACTTTGGCTCCCTGCAAAGCAACCCCGTAGCCTCAAAAAGACACCCAAATGTGAAGTGTTGGAAGCGCTGCGCCGAGGCATGTGGAGCAGACATCTTCAAGTGGCGATACTGCAAGGAGGTGCCGGCTTGGGATTCCGGCCCATGTCTCGTTTAGGAGCCTCCAGTGGCGATGGTTTCATTGGAAGCCCGTCAAATGGCTGTGGGTCAAAATAGGTATCCAAAATGGATTCCTGGTGAATGGAACCAAAGACTAAAACAAAAAACCTGCGGTCCCCTGGTGGTTTAATTTTCGCCCATACCCAAATGTCAAATGATCAGCTGTAGGGAAAATCCTGTGATTTCTGGCTCAATCACATTTGATTTTGTCGCCATCCGAATGACATGGGATCATTTTGCTGAAAACCCTCGAAATTTCCTCAGTCAGTATTGTTTGAGTGGTCCAAACAACTTGATTTTGTGAGCCACCCTTGGCTGACGGTTTCACAGGTTCTTTGTGAGCTGCAGGAGACTCTGTGACTCCGCGAATTGGATGACTAGGAAACTGTGATGCACCATGTTGAGTACGTCCATGGTGCTTTCCAACTTGGTCTTATGTAATCTGGAGGTTCTCATGGACATCATCCTTCTTTTCGGTTTGTTTTCAGATTTCATGGGCACAGTTTTCAGCTATCACAAGGCGCAACACGACACCAATTTGTCGGAATCCGGTGAGGGGGTTCGGGGCAGAAATGATTACGTTCGGCCCGGCTGCAACACACAACTTGTTCACTTCGCCTTCTCAGCCTGCCAAATGATATGCAGCGCTGCACACACGCTGCTAAATGATAAGCACACCCGCTCAAGCTCGCAGCGTAGCACTGCGCCCGCGCCTGCCAAATGATAAGCACGCCCGCTCAAGTACTTTCGCGTAGCACTGTGCATATGCCAGCCATATGAAATGCACACCTCCCCGTAGCACTGCGCACATGCCTGCCAAATCATAAGCGCGGGACTGCGCACACACACACACATGCATGCGATAGATTTTCAACGCCTCCAAAAACACTGCGGGTCCTGGCCAACACGACGTGCTTTCCACAGCGGGGCACTTTGCCTAGGAATCAGCCAGTTGGCTGTGGGTCAAAACCAATGGTACCATTTTGGGGTAGGTGCACCACCCATTTTGGAACCTATTTTAGTGGGGATTGGGATGTTCACTGGGGGTGCGATTTGGATTTTGACCCATGGCCAGTTTCAGTTGGTTGATCTGCGAGCATGCCACCAGATCCTGCGGCAGGTGGAGGAGTCGAAGGCCAGCCAAGCGGCGAAGGAGAGCTTTTGGAGTTGGTACCCCGGACACCAGCAGAGTTTCGACGCGGTGGTTTCCACTGACCAAAGATTTGAGGGAAACATGGGGTACCCCTCTTTTTTGTGGCCAGTGGTTGTGTATCCTGTTAAATGCCAGATTTCAGGTGCTGCCAAAAGCAGCCTGCCAGTCAGGCCCTTCTCCGAGGCCGTACTTGTACAAATGGGGTCAGAGTGGGACCCCAAAGTGGTGGGTGTTCCTCTTCGTTTCGCCTTAAACAGGGCTCCGATGTGTCCCTTTGGGATTTAAACATTTCGGGGGCGGGTAGTTGATTCGTGAGATTCCTTGAGGGGGATCTCTTACACCAACCCCAAAAAGGTATCCTCAAGAACATCAGCTGCTCCAGGCCGTGCTTGACTGGAAGTTCTCAGAAGATGAGGCAACGACGCAGACACATAGGTGTCCTTTTTGGTTGTTTTGCTAGAAAAATAGATGGCCCTGGTTACCTGGGGGTTTAATCATCTACCAGGGCCATCAATATCCCCTAAAAGGACACTGCGAAGACAGCTTGGCGTATCCATCCGATGTGTTCTGTATGTTTACAGTCGGACTTTTGCTACTTTGGCTGCCAGGTACCAAATGCAAATCAGACCTTTGGCTGAGGGTGGCAAAAAATGTGCAAAGCTTCTTCAGCTGCCTTAGCAGTGGATACGTTGTGCCTAGCAAGCATACCCCCTGCTGAATGCTCTCGCACAGGCCTGCCTCTGTCGGCCGCAGAGTACACGGGCTCTACTCGCAAATAGCAGTACAGTTTGAGGACAAGGGAGCAATTTGTAGGCATGTTGAGCCAGTCAAAGAGGCATGGCACCACCAGAACCAAGCAAGCAAGAAAGCATGCAGCCAACCAGCCAAGGCAACCAACTATGCTTTGCAGTCAGTGACTTCATGTTTTTAGGGGTACTCTTGGGCGCATCGTGGCTGGCGCCCTGCTGAAGGCACGGGCATCGATGTATGGTCTCAAAGGGAGGAATCCGCACAGGTTGGTGGCTACGCTTTGGATTCCCTTGAAAACCACCCCCAAAAAAAGAACACCTCAAAACGAGAAGCCTCAAAAGAGTACCGAGAAAGAGAAGCCGAAAAAAGCAGGACACTTCTCTGAACAGATGTTGCGCGATTGGTTTTGCCACGAGGCCTGCCATGGCACCAGCACCGAGGCGCGCTTGCGCTGGAGACTCCACTTGCCAACCCGGGTGGATGAAAATCGGGGGGTGATCTTGCATTCAGGCCCCAATATGACCATGGGTAACTTTCCCCATTTTGTGGTGAAAGTCATCTTGTTGGTGGTTTCCCTAATGGTCACCCCAGGTAAAGGACCTTTTGATCAATCCCCATCGGTAAGGGACAGTCCCAACCATACGTGGGACGAGTCAATGGAGCACACCCGGGTAGACGGAGGAGGGGTAATCCCAAGGGAAAAAACACCTAGGTGCAGCCGCCTTGTTAATTCGTTACATGGTAAAATGGTACACCATTGACTCTGCTTGCCAGGCCTGGTGAATCAAAAGCTGTGCAAGTCACAAAGTTGAGCAACCAGTGCTGTGCTCGGCTACCTTTTCGCGTAGATTGGCAGGGAGGTGTGCGGACTGGATGTTGATCAGTTGATCAGTGCAAGCCAAGAAAGAGGAAACATGTCCTGGCCTTGCACGAGCACGGCCTTACATTTTGGTGGCAAGGATTTCTCGGCACTTTAAGAAGTGCGGATTGCGCAAGGCCGGGGGCGAGCCTCCCCTAAGTCTGTATTTGGGTATGGGTCGAAATTAAACCACCAGGAATCGGACCGCAGTACCCTAGTTTTGACCCATACCTATTTGTTTCTCAGCTTGTCGCAGGCTGAGTTCAAGAGACAAAAGTCGCTTCTCATTGAAAAGGAGCTTCAAGACTGAGCCTGAGTGCGGGTTTTGGGCACTTGATGTGGGTTTGGGGTAGGTGAATTGCCGATCTTAGAGCCTATTTTAGTGGGGATTGGGATGTTCACTGGGGGTATGGGATTTTGACCCATGGCCATGTGTTGCAAGTCAGAGCATCCAAGGCCCACTTCAAAGCCAAGCATGAAAGTGATCGTGATGAATTTGGAGCTGGAGCCTTTGTTCGGCGCAAGCAGATGGATATGACTGGCTCATTTGGATACTTGGGTTCTTTCGGTTGACAGTCGACATCGATCATCCACGCGAGTGGATATGCCTAAGGCATCTCGACCAGCCACATGCTCAATTTGGGCTGTCAAAAGAGAGCGACCCCAAATTGGTGGGGTTTTCCTTCTGGGTCTGTCTCTTTTTAAGGGTACCCCTACTTGGGATTGGTTGTAATAACGGAAAACCAAAGGGAAAACCACCAATGGGGGGTCCGACCCAAAAGACACAGCCTTTTGGTTTCCATATGGAGGCTACCAGCCCACCCGCAAGCCCAACGAGGAGCGCGCCGGCAACTGAGCTGTCCCCGCGTGGGTGTGTCTTGTTTTAGACCCCGGAAATGCTGGTTTTCTAGGGGTACCTTCCCCACTCTTTCCAGGGATCCTTCTTTTCAGCAAACCATCACAAACCCAGGGGACACAGAAATCAACCCCTAGAGGTTTCCCTTTTGGCTTTCCTTGAAGCCACCGAAGACAGGGAACCCCCAAAGCCAAGGCGGGCCAACAGCCTTTGAACTTCTTGGAACCGGATCTCGTTTTGAGACACCATAGCTTTCAGCTGCTCAGAAGAAGAAAGAAAATACACCAGCATAGACCCCAGATAGCACACCACGGATACGAACCATGACGCAGCATTATCATGATGATGTAGACCATGATCACACCACAGCCACGAAACAAACGCGCAGACAACGTCCTAATGAGATCAGCAGCATAATGATGATTTTGAGAGCAATCCGGCAGGAAAAAGCAAAAACGAGGTCCTGATGAGTTCGACAGCATCATGATGATGCGGACAGCATCATGATGATGCGGACAGCATCATGGTGATGCGAACAGCATCATGCTGATGGTAAAGGCAGCATCATGATGATACCACAGCCACGAACCATCTTGCGACAGCTTAATGAAATTCTGCATCATCCTGATGTTGACAGCATCACGGCGCCACTACACCCACACACCATAACGTGGGAACATCATGACGATACACCAGCCACGAACCGTTACACGCGAACAGCATCCACCAGCACCCCAAACATGCCCCCTAGCACCCGGTACAACCAAAGCAGCATCCACCCGCGCCTCAAACTGCATGCCCCTTAGCACCCGGCCGTCAAGCTCGCAAAGCAGCATCCACCAGCACCCCAAACTGCATGCCCCCTAGAACCGGCCGTCAAGCTCGCAAAACAGCATCCACCAGCACCCCAAACTGCATGCCCCCTAGCACCCGGCCAGCTCGCAAAACAGCATCCACCAGCAGCCCAAACTGCATGCCCCCCAGCACCCGGCCGTCAAGCTCGCAAAACAGCATCCACCAGCACCCCAAACTGCATGCCCCTAGCACCCGGCCAGCTCGAAAAACAAAACAGCATCCACCAGCACCCCAAACTGCATGCCCCCAGCACCCAGCCGTCAAGCTCGAAAAATAGCATCCACCAGCACCCGAAACTGCATGCCCCCGAGCACCCGGCCGTCAAGCTCGCCGGCCAGCTCGCAAATCAGCAGCCCCCACCCGGCCGTCAAGCTCGCAAAGCAGCATCTACCAGCACCCCAAACTGCATGCCCCGTAGCACCCGCAAAGCAGCACCCACCAGCACCCCCAACTGCATAGCACCCGGCCGTCAAGCTTGCAAAGCAGCATCCACCAGCACCCAAACTGCATGCCCTCTAGCACCCGGCCGTCAAGCTCGCAAAGCAGCACCTACCAGCACCCCAAACTGCATGCCCCCTAGCACCCGGCCGTCAAGCTCGCAAAGCAGCACCCACCAGCACCCCAAACTGCATGCCCCCTAGCACCCGGCCGTCAAGCTCGCAAAGCAGCACCCACCAGCACCCCAAACTGCATGCCCCCTAGCACCCGGCCGTCAAGCTCGCAAAGCAGCATCCACCAGCACCCCAAACTGCATGCCCCCCATGCCCCCTAGCACCCGGCCGTCAAGCTCGCAAAGCAGCATCCACCAGCACCCCACACTGCATGCCCCCTAGCACCCGGCCGTCAAGCTCGCAAGGCAGCACCCACCAGCACCCCAAACTGCATGCCCCCTAGCACCCGGCCGTCAAGCTCGCAAAGCAGCACCCACCAGCACCCCAAACCGCATGCCCCCTAGCACCCCGCAAAGCAGCACCCACCAGCACCCCAAACTGCATGCCCCCTAGCACCCGGCCGTCAAGCTCGCAAAGCAGCATCCACCAGCACCTCAAACTGCATGCCCCCTAGCACCCGGCCGTCAAGCTCGCAAAGCAGCATCCACCAGCACCTCAAACTGCATGCCCCCCATAGCACCCGGCCGTCAAGCTCGCAAAGCAGCATCCACCAGCACCTCAAACTGCATGCCCCCTAGCACCCGGCCCTCAATCTCGCAAAGCAGCATCCACCAGCACCTCAAACTGCATGCCCCCTAGCACCCGGCCGTCAAGCTCGCAAAGCAGCATCCACCAGCACCTCAAACTGCATGCCTCCTAGCACCCGGCCCTCAATCTCGCAAATCACTTTCCCCTCTTTATTAGAAGTTAGAACCCCTATAGCTTTCAGCTATCTGGGGAAAAACAGAAACAGAGAGGCCCTGCTTCTCGTTGTATCCTCAGGTCAAGCCCTGCATTCGCTCGAAGCCCGTCTTATGTGGATGAGGCTCGCATCAGAGCCTCTCACAATTGCCAGTCTTTTTTAAGGGTTCTCTTTTGAAGCCAACATGAAACCTGCCATTTGGGGAGTTGCCCTATCTTGACACACACCCCATCTGAACCGAGGCATTTGCGCCTCAGTCTCCAGGAAAAGTGGCAACGCGTGATGCCTGCACGTTTGCACGTTCCATTTCGCCCACTCCGCCGGTCGACTTTGAGGCTTTGCAGCCTCGCACCCCGCATGGATGCATCCTTGCGTTCATCCTGGGGCTGCCAGCGACAGGTCAATGACTCAAGCGAAGCCAGCTTTTGCTCACCCCAACTCGATGTGGGCATGAATGTTGATGGGGGAGTCTTCGGCGGACCTCAAGATTCAATCCGCATCCCAATTCATGTCTACTTTTCAGGTGGCTCCCCATAAAACTCCGATATCCTAGCAAAGTTCCCATGTGGCTGTGCGTCAAAATTAAACCACCAGGGACCGCGGGTTTTAGTCTATGTTTCCATTTACCGAGGTTCTTTTTGGGTACTCGTACCTATCTTTGACCCATACCCATGTGAGGCCAGCTTCGCAGATACATCGAAGGCAAAGACTTACTTCCGACCTCGAGGCGGTTTGGTCGGAGCCACAGGCGCGTCTTCGACTCGCCGGATTGCTTGCTTGTCAAATCTACTCCACCACACACACACACACGCACAAGCGCACCCATGAAAAAAGACCAAAGTTTTCACGTCAAAATCACATCCCCACCAACACCCGGTCTCTAAACAACACAGACAAACAAAGATACACAGGCACACAGACGCAAACACAGAGACAGGCACTATACAGGTGCACACCGTCCGACCATGAAAGGACAGGTTACAATCCTCCGTTGCAGGCTGAGGGGCCCAAGGTGAGCTCTGGGCACCATACTGTGATGGAGCCGCTGGATGTCACAGGACGTTGCTGGTAAAGCAAAATTCAAGTGAGCGCAGTTCGAATTGTGAGCTTAGAGGAGACTCCTTTGTTGCCTCAACCTCGACATCTACTACCAAATTCAGGCTAAGAACGTTTGCAAGTTGACATGTTGGTTTCACCATGAATCAGACATCATGTGCTGGTTGGCAGCACTCAACGTTGCTTGTCCGGCAAGTTTGGTCAGGCGACCGTCTCCCAAAAAGAGGACGCGCCCATGAGTGCTTGAGAGGCTGCACTGTGCAAAGAGTTGCAAAGAGCATGCCAAACCGCAAGCCTGCCAGATAAGATGATTCAGAGCCTTGCCCAGGACATTTGCCAAGTCTTCGGGCTTTGGAGGATTTTTCCAAGGCATTGGAGAGCGAGAGACAGAGAGAGCGTGCAAACGTAGAAATTGGAAGACATAGATTCGCTGATTCGCTGGTTCCGAGGGAATGGCGACATACATGTCAGGACCTGTGGATGCCCAAGAAACTGAGGAGGATCGCCTTTTCGGAGCCACGAGCTGGGAGGCGGGCTGAGCAAATGGCTGTCGAAACCCATGTGATCCCATGGGGGATCCGCGAATTCACCACCCATTTTAGTATAGCCGATTTTGGGTTCACTGGGACGATTTGGGTTTTGAACAGCCGGCCAAATAGCAAATAGCAATTCGGGTTCTGATCCTTGAACCTTTGGCCAATCCGAGGAGGAGTTGTTCCAGGCAGCAGATGCCGAAGCTGCTGCGCTTAGAGCGGATTGGGGCAGAGGCAACGAGACTTGACAGATCAAGTCAAGTGAGTCACAACCAAAACTCGCGTAAGTGAATGTTAGGGACAACCCCAGCCATAAACAGCTGCGGAAATCCGCCTTCTTAATTCTTGAAGCATTGTTCTGGGTCGACCATTTTGATACCGTGCTTTGATTGTGACTCAAGTGCCGTGACTTGACGTAAGTCATTGACAGGGGTGCGGCCCCGTGATCCGTCGGCGCCCCATTTGACTTAAAAAGAGATGTCGGGCAGCTTCCCGTGCAGAGGCCTGACATGATCGAGCGCCTGGGAGATCTCATGGCTCTACTCGGGCCAAGGCAAGGATGCGTCGTCCGTTTGGGCCAACAAAATGCTGCAACCATGCCCTGGTTCCTGTTAAGAGTGGGCTTAAGTATGAAAGGGTTTGGCCGCATGAAACGTCATCCTTCAGGAGTAAACTTCACGAGCGTTGCAAGCGACCGTTTCGCTTGACAAGGTACCGTACCTTGCCGCGAGAGGCACTATGGGAGAAGGCCGTCGCCAGGGCCCAATGCTGCCTGAATTCTGCAGATGTACCGATTCAGTTGCCGAAGTGGGGTTTTGCTGAAAAGGTCGGAAGCACCACCCCTTTGCAGAGAAAGGAGAAGCGGCTTGGTCGCCCTGGGCTTAGAACAAATGCGAGCAATGCTTGCGCATGCGAACTTAGCGGCGCAAGGCAGGAGAAAGCATATCCATGGAGCATGCACAACATGCGTCGCATAGCTTGCCTTGGCCCAGCTGCAGCCTACACATTGACACGAAGCAGATGGCTTAGTTTGCTCGCAATTTCAATTACAGAGCAGTCAGTTCTATCAAGGGCAGCAAGAACAGGTCAAAGTCAGAGCAGCAAGAATCGGTCGGGAGCTCTTTGCACTGCTTGGGACAAGGTGCTGGTTAAAAGTGTCAGGACAAACAGCCCGGAATGGCTACCTGACTATGACCCCGATGGAGCTGCGAGGCATTATCGCATTGCCGTTGCCTCGTTTCGAGCATGGAAGAGTCGACCAGGGCGAAGTGGCTGCAAGCGCGGGAGAGGGAAAACGAGAAGAAGGCTCACCCCGTCACCAATTATGGGGGAAGCAGGACAGGAGGGGGAAGCAGGACATAGAATGAATTCACATGTGAATTCAAAGGGGATGACCTGAAGGAATTCCCCCCCACATTCCCGCTTCCACCACTTGTCCGCTAGTTTGTTTGTCCAATGCTTGATTTTACACTGACCTGCAGCGGATGCACTCTCATTGTGATGGATGTCTATCAACTACTCTTCTTTGGGCACAAAACTGACATGTTTCTCTGGTGACACTGACCAGTGCTTCTGCGCTAGGCCAAAGCCACTTCACTCGGCAAGGTTTCCACCCTTGGGCCATCAATGCACTTGCCGCTGGGACTCGTCTGAGTGACGCCTTTGAGGGATGGGAGCATGTCAGATGCCGAAGGCACAGGATCGACAGGCCCAAAGCACCGCGGACAACTGGTTGCGATTGAGAACTACCTGAAGTCACAATCCCCTTTATCTGAGGGTCACTCCTTGGTTCAGTGGGTGTCAGTGAGGGTACAACCATGGTCGAAACAAAAGTTTATTGGGTGGCTGCTTTGTGCTTGCGGGTCCGTCTGTCTAGCTTCCCGTGGAGCTTGAAATCTGCCCAAGGAAAAAGAGGCCAGAGCTAGGACTCTCTCCAACATGAACCGGACTACGATATGCGAAAGCGCAGAGAAGATGTTTGCATAGCTTAGGAGCGTCAAAGCGGAGCAACAAGGCTCATTCAATCAGCGAGGCCACATCCAGCAAGTGCTCAAAGGATGTATTGCATCGTTTTCCTTGTCGTTCGAAGCCTGCACTGGCCCGCCATGAGTCTCATCAACCATCATTCAAGTCCATGCCAGCATCAGCTGAGCAACAAGCGTAGATGTCAAATCGCTCTTGCTAAGCAAGGGCTGAATATGGAGCTGGCCTCGGGATGCTAATGAAGTGACCGGCGCACTGCACATGGATCGCCAATTGCACCAAGGCCACATGCAATGTCCAAGGCTGTTCGCAGAGGTCGGCGAGAGGCGGAGACAAGGCCCCGTGCGATATTCTCGCGCCAGGTGCAAGCAGATCCGAGCCGGTGCAGGACATATCGCGATGAATCCCATATGCCGAGCTTTGCTGTGCCTTCCTTGCAGTTTGAAAAGGAGGCAGCTGCAGCTGATGCAGCTTCAGTCCTGCGGCAACTGATGGGCTGCCAGGACTGTTGAGCAGAGTTTTTTCTGATGTGTTCGCTGAGGGGAACTCCTTTTCTGTTGCTGAGGCATCGCGTAGGCAACTCTGGGGCCAGCGATTTGTGTAGTCAGTCCGCATGGGTTGTTAAATCCTTGGTAGGCAGGTTCGCGTAGGCATGCTTAACCTCACAGAAGCTTGTTGTGACTCGAGTAGCGCCCGAGAAAAAGTCTGCGTAGGCTCGCGTAGGCACCCTTCCACGGTTTTGCACACCCGCGGAGGCTCAGCGCAGGCATGTCTGCCAGTGTATAGGGCAGATACACCCCCGAAAAAAATATTAAAAAAATCCTGCTCAGTTGGCATAAATCACAGATTACTCTCCAGCGAGAAAGGAGGAAGACTTCGATGTGGAACAGTTCAGGCCAGAAACCAACGTGTTGCCGAGTCAGCAGGCTCATTGCGCCCATGTGCCTAGGGAACATGCCAAGGCTGCTACCTCCCGCCCAGATCTACTTTTCCCAGAATCACATCCGCCCAGACTTCCAGGCCGCGCTGCAAGCGTGGCTCATGTTTCGAGCCTCTGGAACCAGGATGGCCGGCCGATCGACTCGGCTGTAGAGTCCATTCGCACCGCCCTTGCGCTGAAGCCTTGCGATGTTTGGCCAAGTAGCAGAAGCCGAGGCTCCAAAAAGATTGCTCCGCTGGCTGATGATGATGATGATCAGCTTAAGGACAACATGGCTCTGGGTCAACACCAATGGGATCCCATTTCGGGGTAGGTGCACCACCCATTTTAGTACCGATTTTAGCGGGGATTGGGATGTTCACCAGGGGTACGATTTGGGTTTTGACCCACAGCCACATCATCTCCATGACAAGTTTCCCAGTTGGGTGTGGGTCAAGATTAAGCCACCAGGGGACCGCAGGTTTTTGGTTTTAGTCTTTGGTAAGTCCATTTTGGGTACCTACTTCTCACCCACAGCCAGTTTGTCATTGCAGGAGTTTGGCGTGCCAGCAGCAGAGTGGTGGTGAGCCCGGCTTGCCGCTGGCCTTTGCCACGTCGCAAGATCTGGACGGCCAGGCTGCTGGAGCCACAGTTTCCGGAGATCGAAGTCATTCTTTGGCGGATCAAGCTGCGGAAGGAGGCATGACGCGTTCTGCTTGTGACCAGGCTTCACAGCTTCACTATATTTATATATTTGTATATGTATATATGTATATATGTACATACATATATGTATTTGTATATATACCCATATGTAAATGGGTGTGTATGTGTGTTGTATGTGTTATGTGTGTGTGTGTGTTTTGTGTTCATGTTTCTTGCAGGATGGCTCACAGGTCTTTGACGAAGAAGGCAATGAGCTGTACGGAGAACGCGAGTGGTGCGCAATGCCGGCTGCATGGCAATTGGCATGGCATGGCATGGGTGTCCAAGTTGGCTGTGGTTGTCAAAACCAATGGTACCATTTGGCTGTGGCTCAAAAAAAACGGTACCAAAATCAACCCTGGTGAGTGGCAACATGGACCAAAACCTGCGTAACCCCTGCTGTTTAATTTTGAGCCACACCCATTTTGGGGTAGGTGAATTCGCCACCCATTTCAGAACCTATTTTGGGGATCCCATTTTGGGGTAGGTGAATTCACCACGTCTATTGTAGGCTTTATTTTAGTGGTTGGATTGGGATGTTCACTGGGGTACGATTTGGATTTTGACCCATGGCCATTTCTTGGCGAGACAGGTACACCCTGGACAATCGAAGGCTCTACTGCTTGCAAAAAGCCGCTGTTGGCTTCTATCCAAAGGAGGCAAGAATTTGAACTTGAGTGGGTAAAACGAGTAATCACTCGCCAGGTAAGAGTGCTTGTAAGGGTAGTTCGACAAGAAGATGGAAGCTGCAGAGAGGCGCTTCACGATGACAATGCTTTGCATTTTGCAATAAATGTGGGACTGTCTCTTTCTTTAGAGAACCCCCTTTCTTGGTTGCTTTTGTAGAGGAAACCAAAAAAAGAGCCGCTCTTTTTTCTTGGCACCCCCCAAAAAAATCAGAACACGTGCCTGAAACTTCGCTTGCCTTGTGCAGTTCCGGAAGTTCCGGTCTGTGGACCGTGGGCGAAGTATCCGACTGGGCCACCGGGAGAGCTCGGATCTTCCTCGCTGGTGCTGGCGATTGGAGGACCGAACTTCTGCGTTTGAGCCACAATCAAAACCCGGGTAAATGACGGTTTGTGAGGGGCAGTCCCAGCAGAAATAGTTGCGGCCGTTTTCTTAAGTCTTCACATGGTTCTGGGTAGACCAGGGTTTTGATTGTGACTCAACGTGACTCAATGTGACCCAATTGGGTATGGGTCACATCTTGGATCCAGGGGACTGCAGGTTTTTGACCTTGTTCCCGTTTACCAGGGCAAGCCATTTTGGGGTTAGCCTATGTTTGACCCACACCCAATTGAGCCACAATCAAAACCTGGGTAGATGGAGTTTCAGGGAGAATCCCAACAGAAAAGAGAGGTGCAGCCGCCTTTTTGATTCTTGGCATGGGTTTGGGTGCACCATTCTAGTATCGGGGTGTTGATTTGCAACTCGCTCCCTCGCGCCAAAGCACGAGGTGGGTTTGCCAGAAGAAGTGCTTCCGGCTGGTTCCGCCCTTCCAAGGCAAGCTTCTCAGAACACTCCAAAAATACGGAGAGAGAGAGAGAGAGAGAGAGAGAGAGCGAGAGAGCGAGGGGGAGAGGAAGAAAAAAGAGAAGAAGAGAAAAACGAAAAGATTCGCCTTCTTCGAAAACAAGAGTGGGAGAACTACTCTAGCGTTCCTTATCAGGGAGCAAAGGATGAGACGTGCGCATTTCAAACTTGCAACGACAGAATGCCACACGGCAAATACTTTGACTGAAATGGAAGGTTACTTTCCAACCGGGTTGTCGAAATAAAGTGAAGAGAGGTGTTCCGGCACATCAAGCTGTGCAAGTGCCACGAGTATATGGAGCGCATGGTGATCCCAAATGGTGGATGAGAGCGCAGCAATGCCCTCAACACCGTACTTTGCACCAAAAGTGATGCTGATGCACAACTCATGTCTACATCTACAACATTGCCAACACATCCGGTTTGAACAAGTTCTAGCGAGACCTGATGGGCATTGGATAAGGTTAGCGCAGGATACGGCCCAGCACGTTGCATTGGACATGTCAACGTTGCACCTGGCTTAACCAGAAACACAATCAGTGGCTCGAGTTTTTCGAGAAGCCCTATGCCAATGTGCAACGTGAGGGCCGTCCCGGAGCCTTGAACTTGACAGTAGTAGCACGTGCGATACTTGTTGAGAGCTAGCACAAGCCGAGGATAGGTTGATTTGCCAGGAAGCCTGCGAAACGTCCAAGACGCCCGCAACCTTGCCAGGATGCTGCTGTTGAAATTTGATGGGCCTCAACACGCAACATGTACGAAGATTCTGAGATGTCATTGTGAAGCAGTCCTGAGTCCTGAACGGATTTGGTTCTTGCTTCTTGTTTCCTGTCCAAAATGACTGTATTGGGCCCGCGGCCCGAAGGAAATGCTGGGCTCAAAGCAGTGCAAATGTCCATTTGTTTGGGGTGTGGGCACCATGTCCTTCTTTTTTGCGGTTTTGAGGGGTACCATTTCATATTGATGGGATGGAAGAGAATGGAGAGAATTGAATGGGACTGTATGACATGGCACTTCATGGGATGGGATGGACAGATAGAAAGAAGTATGAATATGCACATGTGTCTATGTATGTATTTGTCGATAATTCCATCTACCTACCTACCTATCTATCTATCCATCCATCTGTCTATCTATCTATCTATCTATCTATCTATCTATCCATCCATATGTTCTGCCTGATCTAATCGAACCCGATTTAAACTAATGTAATATAATCTCTATGTATCTAATTTGTTCCAATCCAATTCAATTCAGTTTATTCCAAATCAAGCTAATCTATTGGCTATCCATCCATCCATCCATCCATCCATCAATCTATCCATCTATCTATCTATCTATCTATCTATCTATCTATCTATCTATCTATCTATCTATCTATCTATCTATCTATCTATCTAATCCATCTATCCTATCTATCAATCCAATCTTAGTCTAGTCTAATCTAATTTGATCCATTCTAATCTAGCCTTATCTTATCTTATCTATCCTATGTGTCTATCTATCTATCTATCTATCTATCTATCTATCTATCTATCTATCTATCTATCTATCTATATATATATATATATATATATACGAGTCTACACATCCTATTGGTCGTTCTCAGCAGATCACATTCTGCGCAAGGCAAGGCAGAAGGCGCTCGGAACGGCAAGGTGCGACGCAACTTGCAGCTTTTCGTGTATACGCGTTCATAAAATAGCCCTCCAACATCGGTGGTGTCCTTTGAGTTCCCTTTGACATCAACGCCAAAGGGGATTCCCCTAAAAACACGGACACACCCATCTGTTGCGGCCCTTGATTTCTCGTCGGAAGCGATGCCCAAGTCGTGCAGGCTGGATGCGGCGCCAAAAGGACTGCGACAGGCAATGCGCAATCCCAGCGTGCAGAGCCGCAGAAGATCAGCTGAGGGATGAGGCCTCCGGGTCCAACTGGAGTCACCTGGCCAACGCGTCTCTCTTCGTGCGCTGAGAAGTTGCTTTTCGCAATGTGGCCATGGGTCAAAATCCCGTACCCCCAGTGAACCAATCCAACCACTAAAATAGGTACTAAAATGGATGTGGTGAATTCACCTACCCCAACATGGGATTCCATTGGTTTGACCCACGGCCATGTGGCAATTGGATTGTGGACGTATCCCCGCATTGCTCAGGTACTGGTCTATGCTGCCATGCGCCTGCTCCTCGCACTGTGGCACGTTTACACGTCGAACGAGCAACATACCCTCATGAATTTCTATTCAACATACGCGACGTTCACTATATGCCCCTATATATCTGAATATATGTATTTGTATACATATATCCTGTATAACAAACCAATTTACTTTTTTTTTGTATATTGAATGATGGTTGATGGAATCAACATATTGAATATTCGGAATATTATATTTTATAAATTTTATAAATTGATATGTTTATTTCAATTTGGGGTTATTTTCTTTAAATATAGTTAGGTATATTAAAATTGGATTTTTGTGGAATTCGAGTTTAATTTGATTTAATATTGATTGTTTGAAAATTTAAGGAAATATGAATAAAATATGTTTATGTTATTAATATTATAAATAGGATTTTACAATTCTTAGGTATTGATTGAAATAATTATATATTATTATTTTTTTAGTTTTGTATTATTTTAAATATATTATATTTATATAATTAATTATAATATAAATTAAAAATCATTTTTTTTAATAAAATATAATGAAAAATTAATACAAATTTAATATTAATTATATATTATAAATAATATATTAAGAGTAATATATATAAATTTAAGTTATATGGTTTTGGAATTTAATTTTTAGATTTAGAAATGTGTTTTAAAGGAATATTGGTGTTTCGGAATTTTGGTTTGGTTTTGGTTTGATACGATACGAATTAGTCGTTATTGATACGATTTTTAAATATATATTTAAAATTGTTATATAAGAATTATATTATATGGTTTATAGAATAAATAAAGCCTATATGGATGTAAGGTGTTGTAAACAATTGTCGAAGAAATATTGTGTAAGTATATGTTGTAAATTATTATTATTATTTATATTTATATGGTTTTATTATTTTTTTTTGTATATTAGGTTTTATGAAATATTATTGTGTTTTATTATTATATAAGGCAAAAATAGGGAATATTTAGGCATTTTTTGGGTAAGCTTCGCTCGTATAAGCCTTTGTGTAAGCTGCGTTTTTGAGATATAGCTTTGTTAATTTTAAATATATTTTTTTTTTTGAATTTATTATTGTTTAGATTGTAAAAATTTATTATTTAGCTTTGCCGTACGGCATTACTTTATGGAAAGAAAAACGAGAAGAATACCTGTAATTGGAAACGATATTATTACGATAAGCTCCGTTCTTTGGAGCTGGACTTAAAGCCGGAAATAACAGTGCATTGGCTCGCAAATTTGTTATAATGAAGCTAATTATCTTTCTCTTTATTTTCCTCTATGGTTAAAAGGAAAAAATGTTCGTGCAAAGTGTTTCTATAAAATTGTATCCGGTTTTTTTAGCATAAAGATTATGTAAAATCTATTTAAAGACCATATATTATATAAGCGAAAATATAATAAGGCTATATAAGGAAATAATATAAAAAGAAAAATATAATATAACAACTTATAATATATTTTGCATATAACTCATATTGTTAAAACGACCATATTTACATACATTTTTTGCAAAATACAAGCCGTTCTAACCCCATTCCAAATCCATTCCAAATATGTTCCAATTACAACACAACATTTTGCCATTAAATTCATATATGTATCTATATCATATAAATAATTATATTTTATATATAACCATCGTCCAAAAAGCCTTCAACAACAACCTATACCAAAACTCTAAAAACAAAAAAATCTTTAAAAATTATCCTTTATCAATATATATATATATCATAAATATCGGCTTATACCTTCCCCCCTTATATATAGGCTAATACGCATAACAAACCTAATTATAATTATTAATATTAAAACTATTCAAAAATAACATATATAAATTTTGTATAATTTATCTTATTCATTAAAACATATATATTTTTACAATATTTAATTATTTCGAATATATATAAATCTATACAATTAATATTCTCTCGATTAATAACCCAAAATATGTTTTATACCATCGCTCAAAATTATATACCCCCCATATATTTAACATCTAATCATCAATGTCTTATTTCCATTAACATCCCAAATTATATATCCTCCCATTCATTAAATCCCCAACACCCCCCAAATTATAAACCTATTAATGCTACAACACCTCAAATTACATCTCTTACACATTCCCTCATACCTAACCATCAAATTCATATCAACATCCTAACCAATACCCAATTTGCATAAATATATATCCCTTCCTTATTAAAAAATTATACCAAGAAAAGCTCAAATAGCGAAATGCCAACGATTATTTTATAATATCTATATAAAAATTCCCAAATTATTCTAATATTTTATTATCAATCTCACCAAAACATACCTAATTATCACTAATGCCCCCGAAACAATACCTATTCCAATCATCAATCTAGAAAAAAATATCATATTCATTATTATATCCCTTCAAAACCATCCACAGCATCATCCTAAACAACACTCCCAAAACACACGAACCATCACCTCAAAAACATTCCCAAACACCATCCAACCCAAACCAAACTACATGCCAAACACCCTACCATCTACATACCCCAAAGCAGCACCTATAAACAGCCAATCTATATATTCTAATATTCCCAATCCAAACCAAAAAAAACGACCACAACACCCAACCAACAATCTTCCAAATCATATATCCTTCTACATTAAAAATTAAAACCCCTATAATGTTTAATAATATGTTTTATGCTATTATTCTAGAAATAGTCATTATAAATTTATATTTTAAAAAATAAATAATGTATTTATTATTCATTCTAAACAAAAAAATCGAATATACATTATATCCATATCATTATATAAAGAACATTTGGTTGTTTCGCCTCTTATGCAACCGACGACCCCCGAAACACCCCCAATAAAACATGCGTGACCCCTTCAACGCATCAAGGGGAAACAGGGACAACAGAAATATTGTCTTGATATGGTGAAAATTTGCTTTCAGGAGCTAGTTGCATTTGGTTGTTTGCATTTGTCTCTTTGCATGGGTTTGCTTTGCAAGTTCTGGGCGTTCTTTAAATTGGCGGCTTTGCTCGGGAAAGCTTTGGGCGCTGCTTTTGTTGCCAAATCCAAGTGAGCTCAAATCTCTGTGGGTTTCGCTTGGTGGGCGCTGCAGCCAAAACCTAGTGGAAAAGCAGTGGTTGGCCAACTGTGCGCAAAACGGCGTTTATCTCTTCTGGGATGTAGCCTGGCAGCCCCAGCCAGCAAGCCAGCAAGCCAGCAGGCCAGCAGGCCAGCAACCCGCCCACCCCAAAAGCTCGAATCCCCGCCCTCTTGCTGCTTCTTGCGAGGGCTGGTATGCAGCATCGAAATCTATATGACTGGCTGCCTATCCGACCAACTGTTTCACCAGGCTGGCTGCAAGCCAAGGAACTGGCCAAAAAATAACCAGACCACTTGTCAAAAGAGGGCTAGCCAAATTCCACATCGAACGCATCTTGCCATTTCGGCTGCAGTTTAGATTCGGGTGATAGCAAGGTCCGTTCAATGACACATGTTTTAGACACTAGCAAAATGAACAAAGTGTTTTTGATAAGGAAAAAGATGCGCATCATCACCTACGTATGACCGTGCCTGAGGACATGTCACTGGGGAGGGGGGGCTGGGATGTCGAAGGCAAGTCATGTACAGAATCGGCCAGCGAGCGGTTCAATGGCTCGATCGCTTGTTTCTGGTGATCTTTGGCGAGTCTTATGTCGAACGTCCAGCAAAATCAAGGCGAAGCCCCAGTCTTTGGGGCCCAGTTGGGGTCCGCCTTGGCAGCAAGTGGAAAAGGGCACGCAGCCGGATGCCGGAGTCGCTGGGCACCCTGCCCCAATGCCAGTAAGCACATGCTGACCCCACTGTTGCACCTGAAGCAGCAGTTTCTGCCTTCTTTTTCCGGCTTGCAAACTGCGTGCCTTGGCATTGGACCGGTGGGTTGTCATCATCATCTTTACCAGGCCTTCACCTCATGGCAGAATGGCATGCTGCTACGGTGTTTTTTTTGCTTAACCCTGTCTTTTGCTTAACCCTGTCTCCGTTCTGGGGCTCAGTTTCATTACCCGGAGCTACTTGGTTGGGACACCTTCTGGACAGTAAGAGTGCAACAGTTCTCGGCATTTCGGCCTTCGGAACCGATTTCCAGATGGGGCATTGGTCACTCCATTGCCTGGCCCCCCGAAAGAGCAGCACACAAAGCCCACTCTGTTTTGGACTTCGGGACCGACTTCTGGAGAATAAAAGGCACGAGAAATTAAAGCCACCAAAATTATCATATGACATGCTGGGCCGCCAGTTCGCGCGGGGGGTGTCTCTCTTTTGCTGTATGGCATTCACAAGTCCACTCTTAGCCATAGCAATAGTGTCTAGGCACGAGGCTTCAGCCAGTACCAGTGGGTGCACATGGAAAGTCAATACTGGACGCCCTTGGCTGTCGCGTTGTACTATTGCTGTAGCGGAACAGTGTCTAGACATGAGGCTTCAGCCAGTACCAGCGGGTGCACATGGAAACTCAATACTGGACGCCCTTGGCTGTCGCGTTGTACTATTGCTGTAGCGGAACAGTGTCTAGGCACCAGGCTTCAGCCAGTACCAGCGGGAGTGCATGGCTAAGAGTGGACTTGTGAATGCCATACAGCAAAAGAGAGACACCCCCCGCGCGAACTGGCGGCCCAGCATGTCAAATGATAATTTTGGTGGCTTTAATTTCTCGTGCCTTTTATTCTCCAGAAGCCGGTCCCGAAGTCCAACACAGAGTGGGCTTTGTGTGCTGCTCTTTCGGGGGGCCAGGCAATGGAGTGACTAATGCCTCATCCGGAAATCGGTTCCGAAGGCCGAAATGCCGAGAACCAACCAACCAACCAACCAACCAACCAGCCAGCCAACCAACCAACCAACCAACCAACCAACCAACCAACCGGGTCGGACAGGGCTACGCAAAAGACAGGGCCAAGCAAAAAAAAACAACTTCCTAACCCCCCCCCCCAACAAAGAAAACAAAAACAGCTGAACATCCTCGTCTCAAGTGCCGGCCTCCAGCTTCCTTAATGTCTGCAACCTTGCGACAGCCGTGCAGTCACTACTTTGGGCATATTCTGCAATTCACAGGGCCAAGCCGGCCACAATCACACGGCCATTGGGGCTCAGACACATTTGGTCTTATCTAGGTACTTTGCCAGAGCCTGCATGCCCATGTTGCACACGTCCAACTGTTGTGCTGACCCAACCTCCAGCGCCGCAATTTGCAGCTCGATGTCCGAGCCATGCTGCGACATGGCCTCTTCAAGCTAGCATGAATCAAAGCGCCAAAAAAACGAGCCGCAGCTCTTGCTGGGTGCAAAGTCTGGCAAAGTAAGGCATGAGCATTCTTAGTAATCTCCACAGCACGCCTGCAGCTCACGAGCAGAGTGACACATGGTGCGCTAGCGTGAGCGAGCGGCGAGCCGATCGCCCGCCTGTGAGAATACCGAGCTCTTTCTTGGATGTCTTGAGGCCACTGGACACCACTGCCAAGTGCTCGAACACCCTGCCATGACACAACTGACTGTCTGACACGCTGCCTGAGACAGACGCAGGGCCTTGGTTTGAATTACTGCATCTTGACCATGCCGCCTCATAGCCTCTTCAACCCGCCTCAGCTTCTGGCGATAAGTTCTGAACATGCACCGACGGGCTTGCGCACGACCGCGTTCACTTTATGCGCGTCTCGAAAAAAAAGATCGACTGATGTCTACCGCGTGAAGCTGGTCGCTGACAAACAGAGCCTCTCGCACGGCTGCACTTTGAAATGCCAAGTGCTGGCCTGCTGAACCTTTGTTTCATTTCACGAATGCCACAAGAAAAGCCCAGCGGCTCCATTCCACCGACATCCGCAAATGCCCGCAGGCCCGCCTCGGAAATGCGTCACTCAATGGCGCTTTGTGCTTTTGAACTTGCCTCGCATCCCTTTCACCAAGGGCAAGGCCCAACGATTTCCCACCAAACTTGACCTCAGGCAAAGCACACAGCAAAGCATGCGGCTTGTCACACACACACACCGCCTTTTTCTAGTGAGAACATGGCATCGGAGTACGGACAAACTGAGCGAAGCGCATGGCTTCAATGCCGGTCCTTGCACCAACCCCCACAGTCAATCGCCGCTGGGCGACTTCTCGGCTCGCGCTTGAGGACTCCGCAGCTGGACCATGCTATCATCGACGAAACGGGTCATAATGCTGGCGGCTGCCCTGATGGCGCCTCCAACCCGTCCACAAAGCAACGCCCCCCAAACTGGTTTAAATTGCATTGAAGGATCATCATTGGCACAATCCAAAGCCACCAATCAAGTGCCCTGCCTGCTTCAACCAGCGCCGCGGGCAAATCCCGTACTGAATCCACCGGGGAAAGGATTTTGGCCTCGGCGCGGCTTTCAGCAGCAAACATCGACTCGTCGGCCCGACTGCCTGAGGCGTGAGCCAATGATAACCAACCGACTCCGTCGGCAGGGATCTTGCACTCTTGCTCACAGCGGGTGAAGCCCTGGACAGAGCGCCGCTCTGCGCGCAAAGAGTCGCAGCCGCGACGTCGAATCATTGACTTCTCAAAGACTTCGGCCCTCTACCCTATGACCTGACCACTCTCTCACTCTTGAGGTGTGACATTCGGGCGGCAGCGCGGCCCAACAAACAATGAAGCAAGAGCCCGCAGCAGGCAATTTTGCCCACGACTGCGTTTTAGGCTTCGTGTTTGTTGTTTAGGCTTATGGCCTTTTAATGGTTTAGGTTTAGAAAGTTTCCGGGTGTAGGTTCCGGGCTTGTAGGATGTTGAGGGTCTCCGCTTAGGGTTTAGGCTTGAGGGTTTACTAGGTTCAGGCTTGAGGCGGTGTAGGGTGTGGCTTCTTGGCATTTAGGGGAGGGTTTTTGCTGAAACTGCCCATGTCCAAGGAAGCGCTGCTTGATTCCACCCGCAAGATCCGTCGATCGGCCACTGCTCTTGCCGCATCTCAACCTCTAAAAGGATATGTAGGACAACCGCCGGACCATTGCGCCAAAACATGAATCGCACCGTGCTCTGAAACAACATTGAGCATCTTGCAAGCAGCGCATGTCGACGTAAGGCCGTAGAGCATGGCTCCACTTCACAGCTCTGTCCCAAGTTTCAAAACATGTCTGAAACAGCGTGCCAATCTACTGCATTTGGTGGAAACGCCAGCAAGATCATCTGCAAAGCATTTGTTACGCGCACTGGCCGGGCAAAACACCCACAAGCCGTGTTATTTGCTTATCAGGTATGGCTTGGCTGCCCAGAGCATTCCTGGCTTTCCAGGTGCCCAGCCACTTGGCTATCCGCCTGTGGCTTTTCAGGTGGTCTGGTGTTTGGCAGCTTCGCTTGTGGAATTGTCAGGTGTGCACGGGTAGTTTTAAGAGCGCGCTGTTGTTCCGCGTTGGCATGGTTGAAGAAGGAGCCAACAAGGTTCTCGTCATGGTCTGGCCGTGTAATCCAACATTAGGCCATAACTTGATCTGGACCTGCCATGCAAAACGCACGCTGCATGTCGATGGCATGTCGATGGCATGCCACACCACGCACCTCAGCAGCTTGCCTCGCTTCTGTGACCTGCGGGAGCATCGGGAGCTGTGCTTGACAGCTTCGGCTTCAAGCAAATCCAAGTTGAGAGACTTCGACGCCTCACCCCTACACCCAAGCCTTATCTGAAAATGTGTTGCCGGCTTGAATTTAAGATTCAATGTTTAAGATAAGGGGGATGAGTTTGGGGTATTCAGGCGTTCTCTCTGACAAGGCCTCATTGGAAGAGAGCTGTGTAAGCAGCTGCGGCACGATCTCCTTGCAAGCTGCCTGCCCGTGTCGAACACTCTGCCTATCGAGTCAGGGAAGTGGGGAATCACTACGAACCATCCCTTTTTCCGGAGATCTATCTGTTCAATCCCAGGCCCTGTCGAACCCACCTATCGAACCAACAAGCTGCTTCCCAGCAAGCCCTGCCTATCAACACCATGCCAGTCGTATTTGGGCTCCCTTCGCCTCACCGCGGCACGCCGCCAGGAAGAGGCCGCACAGCGCCCCGGGAGATCCAGCGGGCAGCTGCACTGGCTGTTCCGGCGGGGGCCCACCACCTCGGATCCCATGGACTCGATTGGATTTCCCGCTTCGAAAGTTGATCTTTTTTAACCCGTGGTTTCTTTTTCTTTCGTTTTCGGTTCCCATTTTGGGAAATGGAGGAGGTGAAGAATCCCCTCTTTTCCATGCTCACTCGAGGGTGCCCTGTTGAAATTCCTAGCCATGGTGTGCAGACGAAATCATGCACCCCTTTCACTTTTCTTACAGGCCTCACGGTCCCCATCTGACATTGGAAATTTCAGGGTCTTCGCCACCTGTCCGGGGTGGCGCAGGATTTCGTCCGACCGAATCTCCGTTTTGCCTTTGGGCCGTCACAGCGGCTGACTAAGCAGAGCGCCATCACTATCTGGCTTGACCTGGCAAAGGCTGCTTGTGGTCCTCCATTTGCTCAACATATTTCCAGTAGTGATAGATTCCCTTTAAAAACAAAAAAACACTTAACCAAATGGAAGTGTTTTGTTCAACCCTGAAACCCACACCTCTGCTGCAATGATCCTTGCCAAGGCTTCGCTTGCCCTCGCAGAGATCTCCTGGCGGCCCCCAGTTGCAAGGGGAGGGCAACTTGTTTGCAAGTTTTGCCAAGTGCCACGGCCAGCAACCCAAAAATCAAAGCAGCAATTCAAAACGGAAGCGAAAATCAGCCACCACGACAATCACAGCATGTTTTCGCAGGGCTTCGCAGAGAGAACGGTGATAAGACTGAGAATGAGAATGCAAACCTGATATGCTTGCTTGCCACACCGGAACATATTGAACATGATACATCGGGCATGCGTGCAAAATTGGGAACGAGATACATGCAATCCAATTTCAATACAGCCCAGGTGTAACGGTGGACTGCTGCATGCGTTTGGCAGGCATGGCGTGGACCGAGCTTCTGTGCTCGAACCTGCTTGTTTGACATGGACTTGTCGTGGCAGCCAGCTGCTCGGGGCAGGCCGTCGTCTTCCATCAAATGCAACAAGACATCGACATCCGCATCGTCAGTCACACCATCTTTCATGAGGCATCGAACTGCTCGCCAACGCGGTTGTGAAGTGCAGGTCTGTTTCGGCCGCTCTTAACACGCTGTCCTTTGAACTTGGCCACTTTTCGACACCACTGCGGACTGAGGAATGCAAAAGCAGACGCTTTAGCCATCAAGAGAAAAGGTCGCTTGACGCAACTCTCTCAACGCATCATCCTTCGGCTCAGCTTTGGATGCCATGGCTGCCAGGAGCTGCCCCATGACCTAACACAGAGGCTCAGGTGACCCGCTCCGGACAGCCATCCTTGGGCTCAGACATCAGGCTGCGCTAGTCTTGTCAGCGCAATCTCCTGAGAAGAAACGGAGAAAAATAAGCTCAGGTGATATCCCCAACAGCATGCGGTGCTCTTTTCAGTGCTCGCACCACCCCGAAGCCCTCGCAGAACCTCGTGGAACCCTCGTGGAACCCTAGTGGAACCCTGGTGGAACCCTGGTGGAACCCTGGTGGAACCCTGGTGGAACCCTGGTGGAACCCTGGTGGAATCCTCGTGGAACCTTACCTCAGGGCCGCCTCGGACCAGCCCGAAGCAGATCTGGGCTGAGACCCCAAAGCTTTCAGCTGTTGGGGAAAAGGAACAACCACCTACAACCCACCTCTGCATCTTACCCCACCCCAAAAAAAAATGCAAAAATGCCTGCATTCTTGTAAGTGACAGTCCTGATCATAGGCCATGTTGGAGATGGCCCGCATGGCGGTCAGCTGCACGACCTCCAACTTGCAAAACGTGACAACCGCCGTGCGCGGATCCCGTGCAGAAATCTCTAGGACCCATGCACCCTCTGTGGAATGCAGGCGGGCAACTCTCAACCTCAGACGCATTTCCAGTTGGTTATCTTCCCTGGCCTGAGTCAAGCAATATCCTAGCAACCACACACTTCTGGAGATCGGCTTTGCATCGTGGGCCATCCTACTTATGGGCGCGGCAGGGAGGGAAGCACGCGTTCATCCTGGCGCACTGTCTCTCTGGCGGCTGCGTGGCCGCTGCGTTCAACCCAGCCTGGCCAATTGACCGTGCATTCGCATAGGCGAGCGAGGACAATGCCTTCAAGGCCTTGGCCTTAGGCGTGCGTGCTCAGGCCAGTCGGTTGCTGCAAGCATTTTCCGGTCTCAAACCATGCCACCGCCCCATGTAAACACCAAAGCCAACAAGTACCAACAAAAACAACCTTGTTTGGTGAAGTGCCTTGTTGCGAATTGGCCTGCTCACAACACCCGAGCACTCGGGTGAGGCATACCAAAAAAACCTTGTTAAGCATCAAATCAAAATATCTTCTGCGGGTTGGTTTTGTGCTCTTTGGCTTTGGTTCGGTTTCTGGTGGGTTTGAGGAGGGTGGGTTTGGGGCGGGACCCACCCCAAACTCCCATCCTTGTGTGTGTGTGTGTTGTGTGTGTGTTGTGTGTGTGTGTGTTGTGTTGTGTTGTGTTGTGTTGTGTTGTGTTGTGTTGTGTTGTGTTGTGTTGTGTTGTGTTGTGCTGTGCTGTGCTGTGCTGTGCTGTGCTGTGCTGTGCTGTGCTGTGCTGTGCTGTGCTGTGCTGTGCTGTGCTGTGCTGTGCTGTGCTGTGCTGTGCTGTGCTGTGCTGTGCTGTGCTGTGCTGTGCTGTGTGTGTGTTGTGTTGTGTTGTGTTGTGTTGTGTTGTGTTGTGTTGTGCTGTGCTGTGCTGTGCTGTGCTGTGCTGTGCTGTGTTGTGTTGTGTTGTGTTGTGTTGTGTTGTGTTGTGTTGTGTTGTGTTGTGTGTGTTGTGTGTGTGTTGTGTGTTGTGTGTGTGTGTGTTGTGTGTGTTGTGTGTGTTGTGTGTGTTGTGTGTGTTGTGCGTGTGTTGTGCGTGTGTTGTGTGTGTGGTGTGTGTGTGTTGTGTGTGTTGTGTGTGTTGTGTGTGTTGTGTGTGTTGTGTGTGTGTGTGTGTGTTGTGTGTGTTGTGTGTGTGTGTTGTGTGTGTGTTGTGTGTGTTGTGTGTGTTGTGTGTGTGTTGTGTGTGTTGTGTGTGTTTGTGTGTGTTTGTGTGTGTTTGTGTGTGTTTGTGTGTGTTTGTGTGTTTGTGTGTTTGTGTGTTGTGTGTGTTGTGTGTGTTGTGTGTGTGTTGTGTGTGTTGTGTGTGTGTTGTGTGTGTTGTGTGTGTTGTGTGTGTTGTGTGTGTTGTGTGTGTTGTGTGTGTTGTGTGTGTTGTGTGTGTTGTGTGTGGTGTGTGTGTGTTGTGTGTTGTGTGTGTTGTGTGTTGTGTGTGTGTGTGTGTGTGTGTTTGTGTGTGTTGTTGTGTGTTGTTGTGTGTGTTGTTGTGTGTGTTTGTGTGTGTTTGTGTGTGTGTTTGTGTGTGTGTTTGTGTGTGTGTGTGTTTGTGTGTGTTTGTGTGTGTTTGTGTGTTTGTGTGTGTTTGTGTGTGTTTGTGTGTGTTTGTTTGTGTGTGTGTGTTTGTTCGTGTGTGTTTGTTTGTGTGTGTGTTTGTTTGTGTGTGTGTGTGTTTTTGTGTGTGTTTT
>CAUJNA010000442.1:22500-36173 GCA_963377175.1 Effrenium voratum | reverse complement strand
GGTGGGTGGGTGGGTGGGTGGGTGGGTGGGTGGGTGGGTGGGTGGGTGGGTGGGTGGGTGGGTGGGTGGGTGGGTGGTGTGTGTGTGTTCATCCCTTTGCCCTCCTCCAGTACTTGACATGCCGGTGTAAGCGGATGGCCTCTCAGCCACTGCCTTAGGCGCTGGCACACTCAGTGGGCACAGCCTCAGAAGCCAAACACCCGCTGGGCAAGACGGCAAGATGTGAGCATTCCGGCCTCATACTCCGCCATGTGGCTCAGAACCTGAGTTTCAGGCACTGGACGAAAACAAGACACACAGCTTCCAAGACCAGCACCTCCTGAACGTTCTCGCGGTTGAACGCCTCCCGCCGGCTCAGCTGAATCAATCGCAGCATCTCTGACGTCTGGGCCTTCGCTTCTCCCGCAGGCGCCGGGCGAGGCTGATGTGACCTTCGCATCGGTCACTCGACCCGCAATGTGCCGCACGAGTCGCGCAGCCGGCGCACCCGTTGGTGTGAGCATATCCCCGCGCAGGGTTTGGAGGCGCGGAAGCCTGGAGCACAGGGGCCTCTGGGTGCGAAATAATTTCTTTTGGGCCTGTGACGCGGCCGGCAGAAGAGGCTCGAAGCTCTCCACTGCCTCGTGACTTTCTTGGAGTCTTGTAACGAACTGCGAGACGCGTGCTTGAATATAACCTTGCAACGGTTGAGGCTGAGCTGTACCGGTTGAATCTTGTCTGTCATTCTGTGACACTGGATGGAGCTATATCAAGTGCACTTTTTCCATGGCATGGCAACATGCCGGAGCCCTCAATGTCACACAACTTTGCACCAGTTTGGCACCGCTGATCGGCCCGAGAAGCAGGCCAGATTGCGCAGTTGCTTGGACAGCAAGAGGTTCTCCTGGAATTGAATTGCGAAAGCACTTGCTTTGAGGCCTTGCGGGCTTCACTGTGTGCTCCGCGGCTCCGCGTGCAATCTGGCAATGCGAACAAAATGTGTTCAGGCAAAACAAAGCGGTTTCGCGGTCGGGGTGCCTTTTCTGCCATGTATCATTTTGCATTGTGGGGTTCCCTGTGGTTGATGCAGCGTTTTGCATCCTTACGAACACTGAACGTTGGTCAGCTTGCAACGACAAGGGCTTCGACCCACAAAAAATGCTTCTTTGGCCACCCGATCACATCCTCACATCCCACCCTCGCTCCCCAGCCCGCAGCTCCTTTTCATTCAACTGGAGCAGGTACTTCTGTAGTGCCTCACCCTGAAGTCCCAGGTGTGCTGCCTCACAGAACCCAGCCACTCATCCACGTCTGGCTGAATCTGGCTGCTCTTTCTGCTCTCGCTGCAACTTGCCCATTGCGCCTGAAACCAAAAACTCCTTTCTTGGCTCAAGCCTATATCTCGGGTTTGGGGCCCTTTCACCCTGCAAAACCAGGAAAACGACCCAACAAAACATCCCACGCACGGGCAAACGGTCGATCCATTTTGGCCCTCGGAGCAACCCAGGTGCCGCGCTCCACTCTGCAACGCCCGCTTCACGGACTGCAGCTCCGCCTTCGCGCCGGGCTTCTTTCGGGCTATGGGCCACCGCCGGTTCTTGGCTTTCGGTCAGCGGTTTTTCGACATCTTTGGACTGGGCGGACTCGGTCTTGTTCGGAATAGCGGGAAACCGCAAATAACACGAAAGGTGGACTGGAACTCAAGTTGTTCTGGATGGGATCAACCGCTGAAGCCTCCTTGTCCCCCAAAAAAGCACGGAACGGCACAGCTTTTCCTGAGCACAATGCTTGAATGCTTGCAAGCTCGCTGGCGGCAGCCATGATCCAAGACCTCATCGAGCTTCTCGCAGAATTCGGAAAAGCTCTCTGGTTGGCGCCAAGGAAGCCAACCCTCGGGGACTGCAGGCACACTTCCACTCACTGAGCTGATGGCGTGCGGAACCGGCAACTCCGGACCGCGTCGAACCCGACAGCTGCGGGAGTGTGCCGTTGGAGAAATCATGCCGCTTTGGGCTGGGGTTCAAGGGCAACTCAAAGGAAAGCCAAAGACTTTGGGGGGCCCCAGATTCAGACAAACCCCTGTGGTTCAAAGCTTCAAGCTCAATCGTGCTGCATAAGATCATATCGCACAGAGGAAATAATCCCTGCCAGAACCTGTCTGTTCCAAATGGAGTCTGTCGATCGATTTTCGCTCTTTTCCTGTGAAACATGCGAGGGCCACACTGGCCAAGTGGTCTCAAATCAAGCTGGCTTCCCAGTCATGCCGATACTCTTGGCGAGATCCTGCGCAAAGGAGGGGCGCTGGCCAGAAGCTCGGACCGCTCCAGGCAAACGTGTCCTCCAGCACATCTTGTTGCGATGTACGCTTGGTCGTTACCACAATGGCAGACGGCGAAGGAGTCAGCTCTCCGTCGGGCCCGGAAGAAGCCTGGCTTCGCTGGTCCGGTGTCTACGTTTCAAGGAGCCCTCGACTCAATTGAAAGATACATGCTAGCTTGTTTCTCCAGCATATATGTCTGAAAATCAGAAAATTGACATCACCAAGAAACCTCCCGTCCCCACGGTGGCCACAAAAGGAAGGGCGTGCTCATAGGTGGCCTTTTGGAAAATAGATGGCCCTGGTACATGGAAGAAACCCCAAAACCAGTGCCATCTATTTTTAATCAAAATTTGTCTAAAAAGGACGCTTGTGGGCATGCTCCACTTCGTTTCTTACTCCGTCGACCCGTTTCTTATCCTGCCTGCGGGTCGCGAGGAGCCCCCCGCCCACCACCGGCATCCACATGCGAAGCTGCCTGCACCGTGAATTCCTCTCATTCAGCGCTCAGTTTCGCCCATTTAGCTTCTGACGTGGGTACAGTGGGTCTAGTTGAGCTACCCATCTATGACCCCCATCAAACCCGGTTGGAGCCCGCAACATTTGATGCCGCATTGCTTCTTTGGTTTGATATTTCTTTTGCGGGGGTCTTGTTGTGGTTGCTGTTGATTTGCGCTTGAATTCACTCTGCTTCATTTGGAGCTGTTGGCTCGCAACAAAGCTCCATGCGGTCCCACTGGAAAAGAGGAAGCCCTCGATTGCTGACATTGCCTATAATCGGGCAGAGGTGACAAGCCACTGGTGGCTAAACATGTTCTGCCATCTGCCGGAGCTCCTGTACGTTGCAAAAGGGTGCAAAACATGAGCCAGGACATGCAAACCAAGGCTTCAATGTAATGTGCCATGGCATTGCATATGCAGCATTCAACTAGAGCAAGTCGGCAAATATATAAATATATGTACATGAGAATGGCCACACGTCTCTGACACCTGCGATAGCAGCAAGTCCAAACATGTTTTGGCATCCAACGGGGTAGGCGTTTGTGCTGACACGGCCACAGAGATGTAACTTGTGAGCCCAGCGCTCACGACTGAGCCCAGCCTCATCAAAAGCCGCGATCAGCTGCTCCAAAGCGATGGCCGCTGCCTTGCACCGACATCAGGACATCAGGTTCCCCTCAGTTGAGTCACAATCGAAACACGGTCTGAAAATGGGTGACCCAGAACCATGTAAGGAAATACGAAGGCGGCCGCAACTACTTATGGCTGGGATTGTCCCTTATTAGCCTTCATCTACCCAGGTTTTGATTGTGGCTCAGTTGGTGCGGATTGGTGGTTTGATTTGAAACCCTGGATTTCGCAGAGGCTTAATATGAGGAACCTCCCCCTAACCTCTAAACCACCAATCCACAGGGAAGCTGAAGACATGTGCGGGCGGAGGGTTTGTTATGTTCCTAGGTGCGGCGGGGTTTTCACTGGTTCGGGCGTTCGATTGACATGTTGTGTCGCATTTGCTAACACAATGATCAGCATCAACACATCTGCCGGAAAAAGAAAAACAAAAAAACAAAAAAACTCCCCCAGCATCAAAGCTTTGGTTCAGACTGGTTTGGTTCGGTTTAGGTTGGCTTATGGGTTTGTAAAGCGAAGGTTTAGGGTTGGTTTGTTGCTGGTTTAGGATGGGCTTAGGGGCGGATTTATTGTAGGTGTGTGAGGGGTTTAGGGTTGGCTTAGAGTTGGTTTATATAGGGTTGGTCTAGGCTTCGTGCTGGTTAGGAGTGGGTGAGTGCTGGTTGATTGTGGGTTTACGGTTGGTTTCGGGCGGGTTTTGGTTTTTCGGGTGGGTTTTAGGGTTGGCTTTGGGCTTGCTGCAAAAAACTCGGGGCCCACAGGTGCAACCTTAAGAAAAAACCAGCCTCTGTCAAGGCCGCTTGGCCACTTCGCCTTGCTCCCGCCAAGTCCGCCCTGCGCAAAGCGAAACATCGCGCGCGCAGAACTGCTTCAATCAAATGCCGAATGAATGGTTGAGAGGCCTCTTGGATGGCCAAGAGAAAGATGGATGCATGGATGCACAAGTGCATCCAAACAATATATTATACCAGGCACTTGTCCAGGATGCCCAGGCATTCTAGTGCTGACCGCTTGCATTGTAGTGGTGATGGTTTGCGTTGCGGGAACTGTACATTGTATCCCTCTCAACTTGTCTCCGGCCTTGCTGCAGAAACAGCCTCCGCTGCGGAAAGAACCTTGCCACGTAGCACCGAGAGCCTGCAGCACTCAGCAACAAAATGGGTCCGTCTCAAACTTACGGAGATCCCCTGTAAAGTGGTGTTCTTTGTTTCCCTTGCAAATTGGCTCAAAAACGTGTCCCACATAAGAAAAGCCCAAATCGAGATAGTGTGGCTGACGAAAGCGCTTGTGGACTGGCGCCTGGCAACTGTGCGCTGCACAACCTGATGGCATGCTTCCCTCTTCATGACCTCGGCATTGGGATCGACAGCCGAATCATCTTCGGCCTGTGCTCCCTCCGCTTTTTTCCTGTCTCGGCCCTGAACCGTGCCAGCACCTTTCACAAGACGACTTTCCATGTCTTTGGCCGCCTCACCGGCCGCATCGCATGGCGCATCGCTCGCCTTTCCCTCTCGCATTCAGCGCGCCTCCAAGTTCCGCTCCAACGCCTCGGCAGCAACTGGCGGCGCTTCGTCCAGTCCGAGTTCGCGCGCCTCGGACGCCTGCTCGATGTCAAACCTGGCGCGCCAAGGTCAGACTGCAATCTTGGACGCAGTTCCGTCATGCCTGGTTTGCTCCGGCCGGGCTGAACCTGGAAATCGGGAACACCGACCAAACCACGCCAACGCAAAGGTGAGTGGTTGCAAATAAATAGGCTATACAAATTTAGAAAACACAATCCATTTGATGCACGTGTCTGGGCTCTTGGCTGGCTTTGCCACGTTTGAGCCATAGAACCGCTGCTACTCTTGCAGCAAGCGCCTGCAGAATCAAGGCCAAGTGATTTGACCCTTTCGCAAATCCCGGAGCCCCCAAAAACCTTCTAGCCTCTATCAATGAACGCGCAGCCTTGCATACACAACTTACGTGGCAGAAGTCTAGCGTTTTGACAGGCATTGACCAATTTCCAGCTTCCTGGTCACTGAAGGCAAGTACGTTGAGGTGAAGCTCAAGAGGCTATGAATGATGCTGGCGAGCCAACTTTGCCTCACGCAGGAAGAACCTGCTTTGGCTGGTTGGAACGTAGGGGCGTGAGCTTGCACGGTTTGTCAGGTTTTTCAAAGCCCATGCAATGCGCTCACAGTCAGTACATCTGGCGCTTGTTTTCTGTCTGCTCTTGTTCGTGAAGCCTGCCCTCGAGTTCTGGAAGGCTTAGAAAGCTTTCTGCTTGACCTCGAAGTCCTCCCAGCCGGGTGGATCCGTCAGAAATGGCGGAGGGCCATACTTAGCCAGGTACTCATACTTGTCTTTGGTTCGCCCTCCCCTCTCGATGATGAAATCGTAGTACCCCCGGTAGGTCTTGCCCTTCATGGCGTCATAGAAGGGGTCGACGTGGCCATGCATCAGTTGATCGTGAGGATCCTGCAGAACTGGAGCATTATTCGCATAGGAGCTGCCAGGCTTCTTCCACTTGCCTGGATGGCTTAAACAGCTCAACCCCTTGCAAAGAGTCTGAGTCAAAAATAGGTACTCGAATGGAACCCCAACATGGACTAAAACCTGCGGTTTTTTTGTGGTTTGATTTTGACCCATACCCATTTACCAACATGTCAAAGTCTAAAAGATCCAAACAGCCAAGTCGCCAGGCTTCTCTTTGCCCTCGAAATCCAGCGACGGCATCCGCTGCACTGTGAAACCAATGTGCGCTTCAGGGCTTCTGCCCCTTGCGAAGCCTTTGTTCGGCCGAAACTCTTTGAGATCTTCGTCCCAGTACTTGCCAATGGTGCGAACACTCAAGTCAAAGAAGTGAGGCCTGATGTCATCCTTCGGTACGCAGAGCTTGTAGAACTTGTCCATCATACTCTTGGGCATCGCGAACTTCTTCAGGCGTGTCTTGCCCACCAGGTTGACCACCGGATCCAACATAGGGAGCTTGAAGTCAGCGTCCCAGAACACGAGATTGGAGGTCGTGTCTTCCAAATGCACATGCACCTCCTGGATTCCCCCGAAAATGGGTGGTAGAGCATTGAATGTTATCTCAGGATGCATGAAGCCCATCTCGCCCTTGCCATCCTGGTCAGCCCTGAAGCAGCCGTAATCAGGGCCGATATAAGGCTTCTCAGAGGCAACGTCCGTGGCGTAAATCTCCGGTGACTGGTAAAGCAGACGGACCTTGACTTGGCGATCCAGCTTCGGGTGTTTTAGCATGTCCTCTGGACGTGGTCGGCGCTTGCCCATGCCACCTGCGGAGAATGCCTGAAAAGAGGTGACGAGTGTGCTCGGCGCTGGCCCACTCAGAAAAGACGATGCAGCATCTCTGCTTGCACTCTTCCAAGGCAGTAAGCATATTCCATCAAAACATGCACTCTTTGCTGCAAATGTTGGTTGTGACCAGTCGCTGTCAGCCAAGCTCCCTTGGAGGACACGCATGGCATCAAGACATGACAGTTGCCTCACAAGTGCCAATCTTATATGTTCTTGTTCTTCAGTCCGGCATGCGCCTTTAAAATGGAATGCTTGTCTGTCAGGCTTTTCCACACGTGCTCTGTGCCCATCTGCCCCCCGACAGCTGCGGCCACGCTCGGTGTAAAGACGAAGAGTTGCAGGCCGGCTCTCGCGTTGGCTGTCGCGTTGGCTCTCGCGCCTTGCTTTGACCATCCAGGACCTCCCTCGTCATGGCCTTGAAGCGCAAGCGCTCCTCACGCATCGCAAACCGAGAAGCTAATACCCCGGATGAAACAAAGCCTGTTCATTGATGTGGGGGTGATCCGCACCAAAGTGATGAATCCCCAATAGTACCAGGGACACCCCTATCTTAATAAACATGGGTGTATCAATCTGGGGTCGACATCAAGCCGCAAAAACACGAGAGAATCGCCTCAAGCTAAAGGCTCCTCTTCCCGCTGTCGAACCTGCTCTGTGGCGTCTTCCAGCAAGTCACACCTCGGTGTATTTGGAACTCAGCCTCCAAATTCAGCATCTTGAGAACTAAGCAAGACACAATGCTTCAATGCTGGGCGTGGCAGCACATAGCTGCCGCCGGAACTGCAGCACCTGTTGCAGTTAGGGCAACAAAAACACAAGAAAGTCGACTCTGCAGGCCCCTCCGGACCTGCTTCAATGCTTGGGCAATGTCTTTTGTCCTGCGGGCAGTAGGCAGGCAAGCAAGACTTGCAGGCTCCGGTGCAATCTCCTGAGGTGCGTCCCTTTTTCGAAAGCACCTTCCACAGAAGTACGAAGCTCGGGCCAGATCGCCTCACATGCGCCCAGACAGCCCAGGGTCACGGCACCAGAAAAAAACACCCCAGCAGCTCAGCACCAGAAATGGAGCCAATCGAGGTGACCGAGCTATCGGCGCGAAGCCTCTCCAGCAACTTCACCATCTCCTGGCGCAAGCTGAAGGAGAACATGGGAAGCCAGTTAAAAAAAAACCCGCAAAAGAAGCCCGCATTCTTAGCTCATGGGAAGCTTGGGAAACCCACGGCTTTGAAGCCGTGAGAAACCCGTGGAAAACTTGGGAAAGGCAAGTGCTGTGAAGCAATCCTCGGTGATTCTCTGCAAGAAAGAAATGGGCGGAGCAATTGCCCGCCCCCCCGCTTGGGCACAAGGCGACTTGCTGAAAAGAACCGCCATCGCCTTGAGCTCGGCTTCCAAACGTCGGCCTTCCTCGCATCCAAATCCACAAGGCTGCCTTTTCTTGGCTTCTGATTGAAGCCAAAAGATGAAAGGGGCCATCCCCGCCCCAACCAGAAAAAGGGACGGACAAACAAACAAAAGCTGAGCAAAGAAGCATCTGCCCTCGGCCTGCAAGGCCTTCGCAGGGCCTTGCTCCAGGTGGTCGAGCCTCACTTCGCTTGCCGGCGAATCGACGAATTCGGCGCGCCGAGGCCCTCGCACGGCTGCGAGCTCCGCGGCCTTTTCGACGGGCTCCGAGGTTTGCGTCACCGCTGGTGTGCTCAACACGGCCTGCCGCGCATTCGGGAAAAATCGATGTCGGAACCATTGTGAGCAAATGTCGTCAAAGTAGCCAAACAAGACAGACAGACAGAAACACAAACAGACAAACAAACAGGCAGGCGGAAATGGAAAAACAAACGACTTCTTCTCGCCCGTCTAAATTCTAGAAAGCCAACTGGAAAGTTGTCTGTTGACTGCACACACACCGATGGCCCGATGGCCTGCGGAGCCGTTGGCACGGAATCGGTTGCAACGCCCAGCGAGGAGAGGAATTCACTGCGGCAGTGGTCAAGTGGCGCCATTCCCAAAGGTTGGGGAATGCTCTGCAGCACACTCTTGCAACCTGCCTGAAAATGCCAGACCTTAAGCAAGTCATTCATGCTTCGGCCTGCTGACGCAGTTGGAATCCTTGAACTTCACACACTAAGCTCGCCGCGTCCCTGCATCCACTGGTACATGTTCTTTGAAACCTGGCTCATGGCAGCAGGTTGCAAAACGCAAATTAGGCCATCAGCACGGCCAGCTGGCAACGTCTGCCTTGGAAGT
Source organism: Effrenium voratum (assembly GCA_963377175.1). Taxonomy (NCBI): domain Eukaryota; class Dinophyceae; order Suessiales; family Symbiodiniaceae; genus Effrenium; species Effrenium voratum. The sequence goes on along the minus strand of CAUJNA010000442.1, from coordinate 27,205 downwards.
GCCTCTTTGTGGCAAAGGGATTGGAGGAAAAAGCTTGTTTCAGCATCAGCGATGGAAATCATGACAGAAACTCCGTGGGGGAAGACCATGTTTCATGCATGCCAATGGATTGACCATCTGCGACAAAAGTGATGATGGAACCGTCTGGAGTCTGGACATGTCAGGCCTGACCCTCGCAAATCTGCTCGAAGAGCTGCCGTCAACTTGCTGACCCTCGGCACAAAGCTTGCTTAGGCTCAACCGGGCTCTGCCGCCAACCAACCAACCAACCAGCCAACCAACCAAACCAGCCAACCAACCAACCAACCAACCAACCAACCAACCAGCAACCAAGCAGCCAGCCAGCCAGCCAACCAGCCAACCTACCAACCTACCAACCAAGCAACCAAGCAAAGCAAAGCAAAGCAAAGCAAGCAAAGCAAGCAGCCAGCCAGCCTGCCAGCCAGCTAGCCAGCCAGCCAACCAACCAACCAACCGGGCTGGCAAAAAAAACATGCCACCAAGACAAACAAGACCCAAAAAAAAAGCGCCTGCCCCAAGCCTGCGGAAGCACTTGTGCATACTCCTGCGCACAAGCTGGTGTGGTTGGGTTCCATCGAAATGTCCACCGTCCTCGCACGAGTAGGCATGCTCGTCAATGAGCCGCAATAGCTCCTCGCCAAATGGCGGCCCGACCCCCTGGCCGAAGGCTCTGAGAGGATCAGCATCCTCAGCCTTTGCTGTACTTGCTTCTTGGAAATCAATGGTTTCTGGCTGTTCCTGCAGTCCTTGCCAGGGACACTTCTGGCAGTACGGAAAGCTTGCAGCATCGCCAGCGTGCTGTTTTCTATCTCCTTCTCCGTTCCTAATGCCGGCTCCGGGAATGTACAGTGAACGCATCGAATGGACAGAACACTACACACGTCTGGGCCTAGGTGTCATCACACAACGTGCCAATTGTTTTTTGCTTCTTTTTTTTTGTGGGGGTGGGACTTGAAGAAACAAGCCTGAATCTGGCCAAGGCCGCGCTTCAAACGCGCAGCGTTCCCCATTCTCACGCAGTGACACGCGAAATCCCCCCCAGAAAAAAACAGAAGAAAAAACACGGGCAACATCCCCAACAGCATGAAGCGGTGCTGTCTTGTGCAAAGGGATTCCGCCCCGTCTGGTGGGGCCGATCGGTGCCCGACCATGGCCCCACCGGTTTTGCAGTTGCTTTAGCTGTTAAGGTTCAGCCAACGGGCCCTGATCGGGACCCGACCGCACCCATAGTGGTTTTGCTTTGTCGCTTTTAAGGCGTCCCCTTGCCTCGTAGCCTTGTATATTTGCGTGGAACCAGACCACCCCATAGCCCTCGAACTGTTGGAACCCCTTGTCCCCGACCGCGCAGAATTTCGTGGAACCCTCACAAAACCCCAAGAACGCTGGTGGAACCCCAGACCACCCCATAGCCGTGAAACCTTGGTGGAACCCTTGTAGAACCCTTGTGGGACCCTGTGGAACCCTTGAGCCTACCTGGGCTGAGAGCCCAAAGCTTGCAGCTGTTGGGGAAACAAGCATGTCAGAGGGTCAGCCTGCTAGAACCCGTAGCTGAACGGTCAAACCAGAAGCCCGAAATCCGGACCCGCAACCAATGCAGAGAGCGCCATCCCGATTCTGAGGCGCTGACGCCGAGGCGGAGCAGCAGTCGCCTGCCCGAAGCCATACAGCTCGGCTGCCGACTCTTCAAACGCTGCAAGTTCGCTACTTGGGCCTGGCTCCAAATTACAGAGCTAGGGTTGCGCAGGTTCTACTTGTTGTTAACATTTGCCAAGGGCAGGGCTAATGTTTGGGGATCCCATTTATTGAGCCACAGCCAATTGCCGCCGTGGGGCCGGAGCCGCTTCAGCTCCGTCCGACATGCCATTGGTGGCAAAGCCTGAGGTCTGCCACTAAGCAGGCAGCGACCGACGCCAAGCCCGAGCCTTGCTGCCCAAAATGTCGGACTTGGGCGCGGCTCGCTGAAAGCAAATGGGCCGAAAAAAATCGGCGGGACACCAAATCGGCCCGAAGCGAGTCCCTGCAGCGAAGCTGAAGCCCTCACACACAATCCCGGCCTGGCCTACAGCCAAATTTTCTCAAGCCCGCAGCAAGATAGCGACTGGCAAGGCATGATTTTCTCAATTATTGAGCTCGGCAAAGGCGACCTTTCTCCTGGTTTGATCCGCGTGTCAAGCGGGGGCTCCCTGTACACATGCCCAGTCATCTCTTTCCCTTGCTCTTGCCCTTGCCACTTTTGCCTTTTCCCTTGCCTGCTCATGGCATGTTTGCTTGAACTCAGCAAGGCTGACCAAGATTCGGATCTGTGATTCTATGAGCCGAGCCTCCGCCTCCGCCTCCTTTGCCCTTTGGCGCCTTGGCCGAAGCTGGCATTGGACTCATGATGTGCCAAAAGCCAATCGCAACAGCTGCCCACGTGGTTCTTGAGTGCGCATCGCACAGACCGTGTAGCCGCTCAGTCACATGGCATCATGCTGACAGTCGTGAAACTATTGAAACTGACATGTCTGTAGCTCCTGGCACGAAAGGGGGCATACGAACAATTGGCAACAATGGCTACTTCGGTTTGTGATATCTGGGAAACTTGTGACACTGACACTACTCTGTGAACCACCTGGCTTTGCGTCATCCGGGACATTTTGTGGCAACGAGGCCCGCCAAACGTTGCCCGTCGCTGCTTGCTGAGGCAGGCGCCACATTTCCTTCTTCCTCGTCTTCGTCTTCGTCTTCGTCTTCGTCGTCGTCGTCGTCCACGACCTTGCCCTTCCCTCAGCATCAAATGGTTTAATTGAAAGGTTTACTTTCGTGAGGGTGGAGGGGCTGGTTCCTTGCCAAGCTGCCCTTTCCTTTTGCTTTGCCTTTGCTCTTTCCTTTTGGCGGTGATGATGCTTCATCCTCTTCATCGCTTTCATCGTCATCATCTTCATCTTCATCTTCATCATAAGCTCTCGACTTGCTCATGAGTTTCCCCTTGCCCTTTCCCTTCGTTTTGCCCTTCCCCTTCGGAGCAGTCAAGTCTTCATCGTCATCTTCGTCCTCGTCTTCCTCGTCTTCTGCATCTTCCTCCACCTCCTCTTCCTCCTCTTCTTGCTCTTCCTGCTCTTCCTCCTCTTCCTCCTCTTCCTCCGCTTCTTGCTCATCATCTTCTTCCTGCTCCTCCTCTTCCTGCTCCTCACCTTCTTGCATCTCTCGCTCGTCCTGCTCTTCATCTACTTCCTGCTCCTCATCTTCTTCTCGCATCTCTAGATCTGCCCGCTCTTCATCCACTTCCTGTTCTTCGTCCGCTTCATGCTCTTTGTCCGCTTCCTGCTCGTCATCCACTTCCTGCCAGGTCCGTGCAGCAACCACCAAAAAACCCAAGAACCACAGTGCGTTTACAAGATCCACCTTCCCATACGCTACTGTTGGCGCAACCCTGCGTGCTTGCGGTGCCCGCATTGGCCAACGCACAAGGCTACTGCCGGTGGTTGCGCATGAAAACGTTGCACGATGCAAAGGTCCGGTCTGCAGGCTCGCTGGCTCTCCTCAGCGCCGTCAGCACCCTCATCGACGCCTTCGTCCGCGTCAACCACTCCAGCATCAGCTGCTTCGAAATCATCCTTCTCATCGTCCAGCTGATCTTCATCCAGCTCATCGTTGGCATCCTCTTCCTCTTCCTCTTCCTGTTCCTCGTCCTGCTCCTCTTCTTCCTCTTCCTCCTCCTCCTCAGCCTCATCCTGCGAACCAAGCTCATCGTCCTCGGCATCTACGTTTTCATCAGACTCATTCTCATCCTCTTCATCCTCAGCCGCTTGAGCCTTGCTCTTGGACTTGCCCTTCTTGCCCTTGCCTTTCGGGGAGTCTTCCATGTGTCCCTTGCCAATGGAATGGACAGCAGTCGCGCGGTCATCTACGTTTTCACCAGACACATTCTCATCCTCTTCATCCTCAGCCGCTTGGGCCTTGCTCTTGGACTTGCCTTTCTTGCCCTTGCCTTTCGGGGAGTCTTCCATCTGTCTCTTGCTAATGGATTTGACAGCAGTCTCGTACTCTGTCTGGTCCTGAGCTACTTCCTGAGCTACTTTGCTTGCTTCCTCCTTGCTTGCTCCTTTGCTCACTTGGGTCCGGGAAGAAGGTGGCTCTCCTTTTGCGGCTGAGCCCCTCCAATTCGCAGAAGAGTCTGCCGTATCCTTCGCCTCCTTTACCCCGGGCCAGTCAGCCTTGGGATCCCTCCAGTTGGCGCACTCCGCGGTATCCCCCGAGCTCTTTGCGCCTCCGGAAGGCCACTTGGACCGAACCGAGCCCTCCCTCCAGTTCTGCGAGCCGCGCGAGGCGCGGCTGTCCCTCCAGTTCTCCTCGGGCCAGCGGCCCGAAGAACCGTCCGCCCATGAGCTTCCCCAACTCCAGGACCAATCGCCCCATCCATGCCTTGAATACCTCAAGACTCGGCTCAGCACAGGTTACGAAAGGACTCACCCGCGGGAAGCTCTCAACATGTTGCACACATGCATGGTGTATGTAGAAACGAGACGCTTAGACTCCAAGCAAGCAAGCGCGCCGAAAGAATTACTAAAGCATTCCTGCGGAACTTGTACGTTGTACGAACTTTTGAGGCTCACAGTGATGCTCATTCTGGGAATCCAGCCCTTCAACTTGAAGCAATGACTCAATCACGAAGCCTCTTGGCAGTACCAGAATGAGAGTAACC
>CAUJNA010000442.1:12500-20000 GCA_963377175.1 Effrenium voratum | reverse complement strand
AGTCGCAGGTGTGGGGAATAATAACGTTCTGCTTTTGATGAGCTGCCCGGTGTAAAAGTGTGAGCTTCTGTTTCTGCACTTGCTCTTGCAAAGCAGGGTACGCTTGACGCCAGATGCAATTTAGCCTGTGCCCTTCACGCACCACTGCCTGATAGCCCTGATGAACTTTGCGAAAACCGCTGCCGTCCACAAGCACGGCGTCCGCCTCGCCTCCTTCGCCAAAGCCAACTCCAAGCTTCATGGCAACTTCCTGGGCCATGAAGGATTTGCCCGCTGCAGATGGCCCGACAAGCCACACAGCCAAAGGCTGCTTCCGAGCTTTCGATGCCCTTGCGAGGCCAGCGGCTTTCTGACCCACACGGATCTCATCTGCATGGAAAGGACGGTGCAAGCCCCCATAAAGCGACTCGGGCAGCTCGTATCCTAAGTCCTCGCACACGGGTGAGGGATGCCGCCAGTTGCGCGTTGCCCAAAGGCCCAGGCCGAGCAGCGCCAAAGTCCCAAGCACGCTGAGGCTGCGAAGCCTCATCCATTGGAGGACAAATGCTCCATGCCATCTGAGCCCTACAGGCTCAGAACCGCCGCTTTTTCTTGGCACGTGGTCATGGTTGCCCGCATGGAACAGCCTTTCAGAAGATTCTGGGGCCAGACCTAGTCAGTGAACACAAACTCGCAATCCTACTTTTTGTCTGCATCGGGTGATGGAAGTCAATTGATGCCGGCTGCCTCTGACCTTGGACAGGCTCCTCAGGCAGCCTGTTTCCAGTGAAGAAAGTGCCCATAAATTGTTGCTGACTGGACACTGCACATTCGGGTCATGGACAGACAGATCCAGCCGGTTTCTCTCTAGCATTTCTGACGGCCAGCTAAAAACAAAGCGGCCACTGTGCACGAGCGCTAGCACCCTTCCCCCCAAGGCCGTTGGGCGCGCTTTGAGCGCTTCCGCAGGCTATCTCTTGCAGCTCTGCAGCCCTCCGGCATTTTACAACAAACCTGTTTCTCTCACAACTGCTCATCACAACACTTCAATAACTTTAATCACACTCCACAACCCACAGCCTAGAAAGCCCAACATTTGCAGCTTCCACTGCCACCAAAGGCGAAAGATGCAGCCCTCTCCTCCTGCAGAAAGTAAGGCAACTCAGTCCAGCAATGGGCGCCAGTGGTCCACGTATGGGACCGTGCAGGTCGAACATCTCAAGAGCACAGAGTTAAGAGCACCAGCAAGCCCCTGACATCGCTTCTGTTGCCATTGCTGTGAATATTGGGCGGCATCGTCTTTATGACAAACTATTCCAAAAAAAAATACAAATAATAAAAATAAAAATAAAGGGCGGCTTTGCATCACACTGTGCTACAGGCCGCACGTCAGCTGCCCAACCACTTGAAAAGGAGACTCGAGGCTGGGTCAGCTGCTGCGGTCTCAACTGACATCGCGCGTAGCGAATTCATATCTTCTCACACCCGGAAGACTCCGAACCTTGGACCACATGGCCATAAGTCAACAGCCCGTACCCCCAGTGAACATCCCAATCCCCACTAAAATAGACCAAAATGGACGGTGCACCTACCCCAAAATGGTACCATTGGTTTTGACAACCACATGGTACCATTGTTTTTGACAACCACAGGGTAGCTTGAACCCCGTCTGCATCTTGGCTGGCGGCCGATCACGGATGCGCCTCTGGCGGCCCACGTAAGCCTGGCACGCAAGCCGAGGGCCGGAAGGCTGTGGAGAGCATCGCTCCTGCCTCTCGAGACATCACTGAAAGCATCTCTGGATCTTGCTCAAAGCACACCCGGCGCCTGAGACAAGTTGCAAGTCAATTGTCAGACTAGTGCGACCAAACGTGTTTGTCGCTCGCCCCTCGAACAACCACAAGACATCGGGCTTCCCCGCGCGCTGCTTGAAGGCGGGCTTGAAGCAGGAGAGGACTCAGCAGGCACTGCTCACACCAAATGGATCCATGCGTAGCAGCTTCACAAAACCTACAGCCTGACATGAGGGCAACCACGCTGCAATCTTGTAGCTGTCAAGATTGTCAGCACATTCTTTCTACAACATGTGGCTGGCGCATGGTAGCTCTTGTGTGGCCCCTTGCCACAGACTGCCAAACTGCACGGATGAAGAAACAAATATAGGCTAGCGTGCGTGCGCATCACAAATATAACCTATCCCCCCATGGCTCCGCAAAAGGATCCACTGCGCAAGGAAAAACAGCAAAAAGAGGCACAAAACAACGACAACAAGAACAACAAGAACAAGAGCAAGAGCGAAGTGCAAGAGCAACAGCAACAGCAGCAGAAGCAGCAGCAGCAGCAGCAGCAGCAGCAGCAGCAGCGGCAACGGCAATGTCAACCGCAACGGCAACAACAAAAACAAAACAAACAAACAAACAAACAAACAAACAAACAAGCAAGCAAGCAAGCCAAAGCAAAGCAAAGCAAAGCAAAGCAAAGCAAAGCAAAGCAAAGCAAAGCAAAGCAAAGCAAAGCAAAGCAAAGCAAAGCAAAGCAAAGCAAGCAAGCAACGACAAAGAAAAGAAGCATCTAGCAACAAGACTATGGAACATTTGGGCGGGGTGTGTCCAACTTCTCCAGCAAGAGTCTTTCTAATTCGCCCTTGCAACTCGAACCGTATTAGCTAAAACTCCGCGCACTTTTCACGGCTCCGGGGGCTTTGCTGCAGCTGCTGGATAAGCTCCGACTGCTCGGCCCAGGAGCATCGGCCTTACCCACCCCTCATCCAGATGTGTCAGAAGTTGCGCGCGGCGCGGCACGCGGGCCGCGGGCCTTTCGCCTGCAAAGGCGCGACCTTCTGCATCCTTCTCTTTGGGCGAAGACCTCCGAATACTTTGGCCCCACTTGCCAAAATCCCCAGGCCACACTCCGTGGACTGAAGCTTGACGCGTCTGAGATGCGTGCGGAGCCAACTTGAGGCCGAAGCGATCCTCGCAATCCACAATTTTGCCGCAAGAAGGGCCTCCGTGCCTCCGTGCCTCCGCATATCCCGACGATGTCTTAGGACTTGTTGGAGTTTTCGGAGTCTTCGGAGTCTTGGGCGTCTTAGGCCTCGCAATGCGCAACAAATGACTGGTGAGTCCTGCCTCGCCGTCTTGCCCTTGGGATTAATGAATCCATGTGAACACCCCCGCTCGGGCAAAATCTCTACTCTTGAACTCCGGCCCCGTCAATGTCCAAATGGGAAGGCAAATGGGAAGGGCGGTTTGGCCGCGCAGTTCTTGCTTGGCCTGTTTCGGTGGCTTTGCTGAAAAGTGACGCTGCACCCCCCACCTCCCCCACCTCCCCCCCCACCTCCCCCACCTGCCCCTACCTCAGCCAAGATAGAAGGCATTGCCGAGGTATCGGCGACATCTGGCCGAGCGGGTCCACAAAAAAGGAGGTGTGGCTGCCGGACCTCAGACAAAAGATAAGAGATGACAGCCGGATGGCCGGGGACACACTGTCAGGGTTGCTCGCTAGGTGTGCAATGTGAGACATGTTGACCCCAGAATCAACCCCAGATTATCAATATGCGGGTGTTCCCTTCCACAAGCGATAAATCCCCAGTAAAACCAGGGACATCCCCAAATAAACAGGGGCTTATTTATCTGGGGTCAACATCATGCCACTGTGGTAGCTTCTTTTGGAGCGAGCAGCGATTAAGCTAAGAGATGCTAAGAGTCGGTCCCCTCTTGCTTTCCCTGCGGCGAACGCTGGCCCATCACCTAGGAAGCTTAAACGTTGCATCCCTGGATGACAAAAAAATGCATCCAGCTGAGAAGACGGCACATGCTGCGCTTCCAAGCACGCGGAGAGGAAGTGCCCTCAGCACTAGGCAATCCAACTCCCGCTCGACAAGACGTCTCGTTGCAAGCATGCAAGTTCGGATTGCTCCCTTTCCCGACAGTTTCGCACTCGCATACCTGACCAATTTCTGGGCTGCCCGCATTGGTGCTGCCGGTCGGGAAACGTGCCGCCTCGCAATGCTCTGATCCACTACCATTGAGCCATAAAGATCCAGGAAGGTGCTTGCCGTGCAGGCAGCTGCAGATTAGCTTCAAGCTGCAATTCCACCTGACACAGGGATCCGGCCTTTAGACATACAAGTCTTGGATGCGCAAAGTCCCGCAGTGAAACCGTGGTGAGACTGCGCCGCAGCTATTGCCACAACGAGAAGGTTGCATCAGAGGAAGCGCTCACGAGGAATTTGTTGCCCAGCGGCTCGAATGCGACATCCTCAGGGCCAGGAACCACACACATTTGGGTATGGGTGAAAATTAAACCACCAGACCACACTTTGATTCATCTTCCCACCTACCAGGAAGTTCCATTTGGGGTACATATTTACCACAGCCATTTATCACCTAACCAACTTTCCGCGCCTGAACCGAATCTTCATGGCCCTCCAGGTTTGCCACGAAGACTTTGTCCTCGATGTTGAATGTCTTGATGGAAGCATCGCCAGACCTCGCTGTCGGAGACTAGCATATGAAAGCAATGCTAATGAAACTGTTGCAGGGTCACTTCAATGTTATCTGAAGCTCGGGCATGTCGAATTGCTGACAGTGAGGGAAGCCTACCACACTGTAGGAATGAAAATGAAAGCCTAGAAAATAGAAAGCCCAAATGGGTGGGATTGGTTGAATTCCTGGACAGCAAAGGCGCTCGTGAAACGCCGCTGGAATGATTGCGTGGTTAGGACCCGTCTGCCACAGTTGCAAAAGAGCCGGGTCTTGGCTTTGCATCTGGACTTGCAGCGGCCATCACAAGCGCAGCTTCAGGATTCCTGGCCTGTTCACATGCTTAGCTCACTGTTCTGGCCCTTTCTCTGAACGTGTTGCAATCAGACTCGCGGCCCAAAGGGGCCGTGGCGCTGGGTCTACTGGAGGCTTTGACGCCATCTTGCCAATCAAGACTGCGCCAGACTTGCCTCCCTGTATTTGTGCAAAGGGAAACCAATAGGCAACCACTCTTTTTTCTTTCTTTTTGGGGGGGCATCCCCTCTTGTGAGACAAACCCATATACTTACTGAAAATACTTTACAGTGTTTGGAGCTGCCTGCAGATAGCAAGGGCGCAGTCCTCAAAACCGATGTGACCACACAAGAAGCATGCCGTGTTTAGCCGTGTGAGCAAAAAACAATTATGGGTGTTTTTTTTTTTTCTCAAGATATTCTGCTTCCCATTGCCTTCCCTCTAAGCAACATCCCAATAGGGATCCACCAATTTGAGAAAGCACAACATATGGCTCAAGTAAATGCACCTTGGCAAATGGAACCAAAGACTAACACCTGCGTAACCCTAGTTCTTTAATATTCAGCCGCCCCCGTATGACGCGCATACCACTTGCCAGCCGATGCCTTACATAGCCGAGACTTGCAAGCAAGAAGCGCGATTGCCAAGATCTTCCCGCTGCGATCGAAGTTGGCAGCATTTGCCGGGTGCCGGCCAGTGTCGATTTGCAAGAATTCCGACACAACACGCACGTCCCATAACTTGACAATTCCATCTGCATCGCAGGATGCCACCGTATCGCCCTTCAGGTTGAACATGGCATGATTGCAGGCATTTGCATGGCCATAGAAGGTCTGCACGCAAAGTCCGGTGCGCAAATCCCACAACGACACCGTCTTGTCCCCGGAGGCTGTGAGCACGTTGCTGGAGAAGGGTTGAAACGTGACAAAGTTCACGGAGTCCACGTGCCCGCGGAAGGTCTGCCGGCATCTCATGCCGGTCATGTCGAAGGCTTTCACCGTCTGGTCCTGCGCTTGCCGAGGGCCAAAAGGGCCTTCTAAGGGCAGCCAAGAGAGATATGGCCATGGGTCAAATCCCAATTCCTACCCCCAGTGAACATCCCAATCCAACCACTAAAATAGGTACTAAAATGGATGTGGTGAATTCACCGACCCCAAAATGGGATGGTTTTGACCACCACAGCCATATGCCAAGTTCTCTGGGGGCCGTGCCATAGAACAAGACACCACGAAGTCTCCAAGGTCGTGGAAGGAACAAGCCCACACAGGCCTTAATCACATCTCGGGTTTTTGAACACAACACGTGCAACTCTCGACACTCGGCTGAATCACTCAGTTTAAGAGCAGCACTGGGTATGGTCAGTCAGGGTGTGCTTGCACTTCTCTTTGGCGACATCCCAGATCTTGAGCGTCGAGTCCCCTGAAGACGTCGCTACCTCGGCAAAGAGCACGCTGGACTTCAACAAAAGCACTGTAGCCATGTGATTTGAAAGCCAGGGGTTCTGGGGTTCTGCCGCGGGAAAACCTGAGATCCTCACCAAAGAGCCTCGAGGGTGGAAGGAGATGCCGCTGACCCAATCCCTGAGGTGACCACCAGCGGCCCGATATCGGGCGACCCTCGCTCTCCTGGCCTGTGGCCCTCCCCACTCAGCACCAGCTGGCCTCCGCATGGAAAGCGAAAGAGATGGCATCCTGTCTGCAAATGTTTTCTACTCCAAAAAAGCTGAAGTAGACATCTAAACGACCTTTACCATGTGAGCTCGCCGAAAAAATGCAGATCCTCTGCGACCCTGCGCTTCCCCACAACGCGGATGCCTTCTGGCATAGACCACATCTTCCACGTGTGGTCATCGCAGGCCGTCGCTACCACGGGAATCTTTGGATGGAACGCCACTCTGGAAATCGCCTCAGGAAGCCGCCAGCAGCGATCAGCCCAGATAAACACATCTCCAAGCGCCGGACACCCATGTGCCCTTTGAAGACTTGACTCCTCCATATGATGGCTATGGGTCAAAATCCAAATCGTACCCCCAGTGAACATCCCAATCCAACCACTAAATAGGTTCTAAAATGGATGTGGTGAATTCACCGACCCCAAAATGGGATCCCATTGGTTTTGCACAGCCATATCCCCGAAGCTGCACTCATGCCACGCATGCCACGCATGCCACACGCATGCCACGCCTGGAAAACTCCGCCACGCGCACCGCTTCGAAGTTGGAGTTCGTGTAGGGGTTCGTCCTCCCCACGACGCAACTCCGGCTCGTCATTGGGCTGAGGGACAAAAATAGGTACCGCAAATGGAATCCTGTTAAATGGAAAGGAGGACTAAAACCTGCGGTCCGATTCCTGGTGGCTCAATTTTGACCCATACCCATTTTTTGTTTTTCGTCCTGTCTTCACTGGGCCACGGAGCTTCGCGCAGCGTCTTCTTCTTGCGCTGGAGCTCGTCGCTCTCCGTAAGATCCTCGCTGCGTGTCTCATTCTCTGGTTGTTTCTCTGGTTGTTTGTCTGTTTGTTTTTTGGTTTGTTTGTTTGTTTGTTTGCTTGATTGCTTGTTTGCTTGTTTGCTTGTTTGTTTGCTTGTTTGCTCGTTTGCTCGTGTGTTTGTTTGTTTGTTTGTTTGTTTGTTTGTTTGTTTGTTTGTTTGTTTGTTTGTTTGTTTGTTTGTTTGTGTTTGTTTCTTTGTTTCTTTGTTTCTTTGTTTCTTTGTTTGTTTGTTTGTTTGTTGGTTTGTTTCTTTG
>CAUJNA010000442.1:0-2500 GCA_963377175.1 Effrenium voratum | reverse complement strand
TTTGCTTAATGTTAACCCCGGATTAATAACCCCTGGTTGATTAATGGGGGGGTGTCCCCTTGTAGTGGGGATTCATCACTATTGGAGGGAACACACCCCCAATAATGGGACGGCCCCGGCGCCCAGCGAGGGATTCCGTTTTCTCAGCCGGAGGCCAGCCTTTGCGGCCACCATGCGGGCTTTTTCCAGCTCTTCACGCAAAAGCAGGACCTCAAACGCAAAGCCGCGTTTCAGGCACAACCCCCACTCAAACGCCTCGTTACAGCTCGTGCCTCTTGTTGAAATCCGTGGTTGCGCGTGTAAACGTCGGGGACAACCGCCAGCTCGGAGTCCTACACGGATTCCGGCGCCGACATGCTGCTGCGCACCACATGGCCAAAAACAGAATTAGCAAATGAATACTTCAAAGCCCATGGCGGCCATCTTTCCTTAAACTTGCCGCTCTGCTGCATCTCATACCATTCCGCTTGAAACACTTCCAGGGAGCGCTTCATGCTGTACCTGCCGCTGGCAACGCGCCGAACGAGCAGCACAACGAGCCAAGGCCGCACTTCAAAAGAAAGTTCCGGAAGAAGTCATCGATGACTTGCGGCCGCTGTTGGACCTCAGCCAGCCCCAAATCACAGCTGACTTGTCTTCAGCTCGCGAGAAGATTTTCATGCGGGCCTTGGCAAGCCCAGTGTCTTCGCCCTGCCGAGGGCGCAGCGAACCCCCAGCTACCCAGTAAGCGCGTGTCCGCGTGCCTGGCCATCCGCTGCTTGCTTCGTCTCCGCCAAGAGGCGGTTGATGTCATCCAGCTGCTCCTGGCACGGAAGGTCCGGAAAAAAAGTAGGGCTGCAATCTACCCGCTCCTCGTCGTCCTGTTCAAGCAGCTCAGGATCTTCCGGCAGCTCCTGCAACTTGGAAAAAAAGCGAGAGTCCATGTAGAATCGGGCTGTCTGGAAGAGTCCGGCCTCGTAGTTGAACTCATCGTCGCTGTCCTTGAATTGCAGTGCAGTGAAAGGCGTCACAAAGCAGCGTTTGGTCATGCAAAAACCGAAACAGAAGAAACTGGAGCAGCCAGTTGCCTCAATTTGGCACGCTATAACTTGGAAGCACATCTATTGCGCCAAGGCTCGTCGCTCAGCTCGATTGTTTCGAGAATTGTGTGTTGCTTGTCCCCCGTCCTGGCATCTTGGCCTGACAGGCACATCAATGCCCTCTGCTTGAGTGGAATCAAAATAGGGGGTGCCCAAAAAATGTGTCTTCTCTGTTGAAAGCATTCCCTCAACTGACCCCAAAAAATCGCAAGAAAACGCACATCCAAATCTGAGAGGAACCCTCGGCGGCCTGGTTTGACCATCTCTGGCCAGATCGCCCTATCAATTGCAGGTCAGACCCGCTCCGGGGTGACTGGAGCCAGCATGCCGCGAAACAAGTCATGGCAATCCTGAGCCAGCGCGCAAAAAATGAAGCAAAGCAGGGAAAAGGTGAGAATCCTAACATAACTCATGAAAGTAATCAACCTTTACGAGACAGTTTGGGCTGGACGGCCAAGCTTGCCAGCGAGGACTTCATTCGTATGATGCGAAGGCTTCGGAAAGAAATAAGTCGGCAAACAAACTAGCAATGTCAGGAGCATGGCAGCATCACATGCTTCCAGCACTTTACCAACGATGGTCAACCAAGGCAAAAAGCAGTGTGAGTGTGTGCGTGTGTGGGTGAGTGTGTGTGTGTGTGTCAGTGAGAGTGCGTCAGTGAGAGTGTGTCAGTGAGAGTGTGTCAGTGAGAGTATGTTTGAAAGTGTGTGAGTAGGTGTCAGTGACTGTGAGTGAATGAGTGAGTGAGTGAGTGAGTAAGTGAGTGAGTGAGTGAGTGAGTGCGTCTGTGAGTGCGTCAGTGAGTGAGTGAGTGAGTGAGTGATTGAGCGAGCGAGCGAGCGAGTGAGTGAGGGAGTGAGTGAGTCAGTCAGTCAGTGAGTCAGTGAGTCAGTGAGTCAGTGAGTCAGTGAGTCAGTGAGTCAGTGAGTCAGTGAGTCAGTGAGTCAGTGAGTGAGTGAGTGAGTGAGTCAGTGAGTGAGTGAGTCAGTGAGTCAGTGAGTCAGTGAGTCAGTGAGTCAGTGAGTCAGTGAGTCAGTGAGTCAGTGAGTCAGTCAGTGAGTGAGTGAGTGAGTGAGTGAGTGAGTGAGTGAGTGAGTGAGTGAGTGAGTGAGTGAGTGAGTGAGTGAGTGAGTGAGTGAGTGAGGTGAGTGAGTGAGTGAGTGAGTGAGTGAGTGAGTGAGTGAGTGAGTGAGTGAGTGAGTGAGTGAGTGAGTGAGTGAGTGAGTGAGTGAGTGAGTGAGTGAGTGAGTGAGTGAGTGAGTGAGTGATTGAGTGAGTGAGTGAGTGAGTGAGTGAGTGAGTGAGTGAGTGAGTGAGTGAGTGAGTGAGTGAGTGAGTGAGTGAGTGAGTGAGTGAGTGAGTGAGTGAGTGAGTGAGTGAGTGAGTGAGTGAGTGAGTGAGTGAGTTAGTGAGTGAGTGAG
>CAUJNA010000441.1:0-227735 GCA_963377175.1 Effrenium voratum | reverse complement strand
AGGCGTGCCTCAGTAGAATCGTCGCAAAAGGCTACACTGAGAAGATCAAGGACGAAGACTCCGTCTACGCCTCTACACCAATGTGCACGACGCTACGGACAGCACAAATGTCACGACCAATCTGGATCGCGCGACTAGGCAACGTCTCTACGGCGTTTCTACACGCGCCCATCGCAAAGGACCACGACGGCAAACAACGCCACGTCTATTTCTGGCCACATAAAGAACTTTGTCCACTACAGAACAAACTATGGCGGCTAAAGAAAGCCATGTGTGGACTACGCAGCTCACCTAAAGCGTGGCAGGATTACCTGGCAGACTACTGTCGACTCCATCTTCGACCCCATCCAGAAGCAGGCTCTACTCAAGCACATTGGCTACCTCGAGCATGGAAAACCACAACAATTCCTGGGAAGAAACGCCGACCACTTCGGCGCAGGACTCCTACATCGACAACATGATGGAGGAGACTGGAATGACCAACTGCAACACGGTCTCCACTCCAGGAAGGATGAAGCACTGCTTGACCACGAACAACACAAAAGATACAGAAGAACCGTTGGTAAACTTCAATGGTTAGCATACACACGACCAGACATCGCATACGCAACAAAAGAACTAGCACGGGACCTCACAGCACCTACAGAACTTTCACAAAAGAGAGTCAAACACTTGCTACGCTACTTGCGCGGCACTAAACACTAATTTACCATAGAATCAACAACAACAACACTCAGAACGAACACCAACAACATCCTGGATCTCGACGTTCATGTCGATGCCGACTGGTGGGCAGGATGCCCCACCACCAGGAAGTCAACTTCCGGCTTCAACATCATCTTTCTTGGAACAACAGTTGCGTTTGGCAGCAGAACACAGGCTACAATAGCACTCAGTTCAGCAGAATCTGAACTCTACGCAATCTGCACGGGAGTTAATGAGGGACTACACCTCAGAAACTTCCTACTTGAAACCAACATTTGCAGCAAACTAAACCTACGCATTCACACAGACTCCACAGCAGGCAAGAGCATTGCTACACGACAAGGTACAAGCAAACGAGCAAAGCACATCGACCTAAATTTCCTCTACACACAGGACCTCATCAAGCACGACATCATCAGAATCCGTAAGATAAACACACTTCACAGCAGCGCAGATTTGATTACCAAATGCATTGGCAATGAAACACTGCACAGGCTCATTCAGAACATTGGGATACGCATTTAGCACTACGAACGGCCTGCGCAACTGTTTCACAACAACACCAACAAACACGACTTCAACATTTTTGTGTGTAGCAGCTGCATGTAACATGACACGTTTTTGGTATGTGAGTAACAGATTACAGGTAATGTCACTTGCACCTTTGGCGGCATGATTGGCGGCTTCAATCAACACTACAGCTGTTTGTTTTCATTACTTGTCTGCGTGCGCCATCCGTTAGCCACTACTACGGCTCACTTGCGCCCATTTCACTACATTTTGTGTCCGCTACAGCCATGGCCGCTGGACCTTCAAGTGTGGATGCCACTATGGGCATCACTACACCCGGGGAGACTACAGATTTGAGTGACCAAGGGTCACTACCAGCACCCAGCTACAACAAGAGCAACTACCACTTCAACCATACAACACCCAACACCACACAGCCATCAGGAATCACGGAACAACTGCAGCCAGACTACAACTACACCACCTCTCGACAATCATGCTCACTACGTTTAACTCTTGACTGCATTCACTCTTGAAGAGTGCCAACTACTCTCACTACAACAGTCGACACCACTCAGCCACAGTGCATCCCGGGCGATCTGAGGACGCCACATTACAACTCAACACTTCTGAAGCCTGCAACGTGCACTACTACCACACCACCTCTCTCCACACTACAACCAGTCACCCTGACAACTACATTGTTGTCAAGCTACAGATTGAGCAAGAACTATTGCTGAGGTACCTTACCTCAGGACAACTACTCTACTTCACCCGCAACTACATTTCCTACATGCTCTCCATTCAAACGACACACTACCTTCCAATCTCACAACACTCGCAACCCATCTACAAGGTGGAGTACGACATGAGCAGGTTCACCGAGATCTACAGCCTGCAGAACAACTACATTTGGAACTACCACATGCCCTTGCTTCTACCTGAACTGCTCCACTACTTCAACCATCACGACCAACTACATGACTTCCAATACAAAGCAATCACACACAATCAAAAGTGTTGCTCAGAAGTGAGAAGTGTTGCTCACGAGTGTTGCTCAGAAGTGTCGATCAGAAGTGTGGCTCAGAGCGTCGCTCAGAAGTGTTGCTCAGAAGTGTCGCACAGAAGTGTCGATTAGAGGTGTTGCTCAGGGTTGTCGCCCAGAAGTGTCCATCAGAAGCGTTGATCAGAAGTGTTGTTCAGAAGTGTCGGCCAGCAGTGAGTGTTGCTCAGAAGTGTGGCTCAGAGTGTCGATCAGCAATGTCGATCAGGAGTGTTCCTCAGAAGTGTTGTTCAGAAGTTTTCTGCTCAGAAGTGTCACGTCGCTGAGAAGCATTGCCCAGAAGTGTCGCTCAGAGTGTCGCTTATGTGTGTAAACGCGTGGCTCAGAATTGTCGCTCAGGTATTGTCAGAAGTGTCGCTCAGAAGTTTCGAAAAGAAGTGTCGATCAGAAGTGTCGATCAGAGGTGTTAATCAGAAGCGTCGATCAGTAGTGCCGACTAGAAGTGTTGCTCAGAAGTGTCTGTCAGCAGCGAGTGTTGCTCAGAAGTGACCGACCTGCGCCACAACTCAACAAGTACCTCCGTAGCTACAACCTACCACGGGCAGCGCCCGAGATCAAATCGACCCGATTTCAACAACTACTTTGTCACACACTTCTTCAGCATACTGGATGACAGGCTGGAGTTAGTGCACGGCTGCAGATTTCACAACTGGCAACGGCATGCTTGACCACTACATGCTGGACTACACCATTTGAGTCACTACGGCTGCTGAGGGTTTACTAGGACCCTGTGCAGCCACTACATTCTTTTGGCCTTTGAGGGTTAGATGAACTACAACCAGCAGCGTTGTAGTAGACCTACCTTCGGTCATTTTCTCAGGGCAAGACAACTACATGTCAGCTTTTTTGGTTTCCCCTTTTCAACTATTGCGCGACACTTTCAGGTTGCTCCGAGGGGGCGATGATACACTTGCATGTGCGCTACACTGATAGTTATCACATACCGCAGGCCTTGAGCCTCAGCCCGACTACAGCGAGAGAAAAACAATGGCTGCAGCAGACTACATTTGCTTGTGTTAGAAGAACAACACTGCATTTGCACTTGTAGTAATTGTAACTCCGATTTTAACGAGAGAGAGAGGGAAGCAAGGGGCAAAGAACAATTCTCCAAACTCTTGTTGTTCACTGAGTTGAAACTTCCGCCCCCCGGCTCTGACGGACCTTGCTTGATTCCAAATAAACCAAATCGCTTTTGCAGTGGGACCGAAGTAGTGTGCCTTTGCTTCTGCAAAACCGTGACATTGCCGTCGCCGATTCCCAAGCTCCTTGGGAAAAATGCCTCGGCCTACGAGGTTGCAGTGAATGTCTGCTGATCCTAATGCAAGGACAAACCTCATTCTTCAAGAGAATTTGTGGCTCAGATTATGCAGCTGGCAGAAAAGCAAGGCGACAAGGGCCAAACTGTACTGCTTGCATATGTGGGAAAAAGCTTCATTCTGGGCTCTCTTTCGAAACATTGCTGGTTGGCCACACACAAATATACAAGGTGGCTGTCGAGCTTGGGGCCTAGTCCAGGCCAGTTTCCAGGCTTTCCTCGGAACCCATTCTCATTCTGCCAGCGCTGCGAGTGCAACCGTCCACGCAAGCCGGGCAGTCGGTTGTTGAATGTGCCCCTCAGCTTGCGGTTTGTTCCGGTCTGGTAGACGCGCCAAACAAAAAGGCAAGCTGAGCAACAGGGATGACAACAGGATTTTTGCGCAAGAGACCGGTAAAGAAGCGCAATAGGTAATGCTCAAAAAGGTTCTGGGTTTCCATTTGACCGTTGGTTGCTGGCGCCACAGCGCAGACACATCCAAACGAACGTGGCTGAGAGCTACAGGAGCGCAGACCAAAACCCAAGGAACGATCAGCGTGGCCCATATTCGACGGAACACGTTTTCAACACAGGATGAAATGATTCTGAGCAAAGCTGACCTCTCGAAAAAATGTTGGAGACATGGGGCTGGGACCTCAATGCTGATCTGCGACGACACCTTCGGATCCACAACGGCAAATTGCAAACTTTGTGAATTCAAGCGGCGCAAGTGGCCGCAAGTGGCCGGCCCGCCCGTGAGGCTGGCGTTGGCACGTCTCCCTGAAAAAGGTGCCATGTGCGTTCTGCCTGCCACATGGCCTTGAGTGGTCTTTGAACCAAATTTGAACCTTTTTGATTGTCCAAACTTTTTGCTCCAAAAAGGGGGATATATCTGTCGCACACTCTGCCAAGGATTTGCCAGCCTGAATTCAAGCGATTTGCCAAAGAGTGGAAAGCATTACTTCCAATTTCGTGATGCACGGTCAATTTTTGATTTGTTGCCTGCTTCAAGCTTGGCTTCAATCTTTGACCGGAGATCGCTCCCGTGAGCAATCTGAGCATTCCGTGGCCATGGAAACTGAACAGCTTGCCCAAGAGCCATGCCGGATCTCCATCCAAATGGTTGGTGGTTGTCGCTGAGACGGGTTTGATGCCTCCAGTAAGCCTTGCTAGTCATTGTGGAGCACCGGAGCTGGCGGTGGGGCAAAAAATGCCTTGTGTCACACAGCATTTCACCTCAAACAAGGAATGTTCGCATTCACTCGAAGAAACAAGCAGGTGTAACTGTCACACAAACAGATGTATATCAATATCTATGTTCCTAAATAGATAAATAAACAAATATATACACACACACATATATATATATATATATATTTGTGCAACGTGGCCGTTGTTGCTGGACAGATGGACACGCAATGTTTTTGCTATGTTGTCTTGCCCGCAACTTGAGGGGCGGGGGAACGAAAGCTAACGTGTACGACTCTGGAGTTGCTAAAGGATCGCAATCCGAAACAGACAGACTTCCCAGATGCACACTTCCCAGGGTTGGGGCAGGGTGGAACCAAGGCCTGGGTGGGGGGGGGGGGGTGTTTCTCGTTTGTTCTGTGCTTGAGCCAGTATCCACTCATGCAGCAATCTCATTGCCACTTCCTGGCTCAAGGCCTGGTGGCTTCTAGCTCACAGAAAAATGCCCGATTTGTTGACTGTGGAACAGGTTGCGCTTGTTCCTCTTGGAACCAAACACTGCCTACACTTCTATTTGGTCATTTAACTCTTCCATACATAAATTTCCTTCTGCGGCGGAGAAGGCCCAGCCAACTTGGATCCTTCTTTGGGCCCCCTATTGTTTAAATTCAATTGTGGTGGAGCAGGTTCTTGAAACGCAGGATGACCACTGAAGAGGACTTTATGGAGCAGAACCACCCGCAGCGGCTTTTCAACTCCAAGGACAAAACCAAAGATCCAGGCAAGGACGAGAAAGGATAAGGAAAAACCAAGATCTTTGTCCTGGATCGCAATGCCAACGTGCAGAGGAAGCCACACAACTGCCCATGGACTTGGCGCAACCGTTGTCAAGAATGACTCAGGTTGGATTCTTGGTCTGCTTGACATCAACTTCTACGGTTAATCCTGCTGTAACCATCGTTCTGGTTGAAAAGAAAAAGCACTACTGTTCCACTCTGTGGAGCACCAGGCACTTTGGCCCCAATCATCCTGATACGGCTCTGCTGATATGTTGACAGGAGGCAGCGTTCATTGATGTCCTAGAGCAAGGACAAGTTCCGATTTTGCTTAGCAGTGGTCAGTTGTGCGGCCTTCACATGATGATTGAGCACACTCCTCAATGTGACAAGATCACATGCAAGGCATTCGGTATGATTCGACAACGCATGTCAGTATCCAGTGGCAGTCGCGCGTTCTTGGCAAAACACGATGCCAGTGGCCTCGGAGCAGAAACATTCGGCGAGTTGACATTCATTGATCATTGTCAAGTTCCCGTAGAAACCGGGGAACACATCAATGTTCTAGTGATCCTTGATGGAGCCACAAGAAGTGTAGAGAGAACAACTGATGTCACCTATTTTTTTGTTACGGAACAATTTGGATCAATATCAGCTTCAGCCAAAATGTGTCATTGGAGACCAAGCATTCGTGAGCTGGGAGACCTTCTACAACAGTCTTAACATTAGACCTGCTTCTGTAGGTCGCATGACACCATGGTTGAGTCGAGCGGAGACAGCAGTCTGTCTCGTCAAGAGACAAGTCTCCCTGATGCTCAACTCCATCAAGGCAGCCTCTAGGATGTTCGTGAGCGCCGAAGCTAGCTTTGCATCAAGGCGGGAAAAAGACCGGAATCCCTCAAACAAAACATAGTCTGCTCAGAAGCCCAGATTTCCTCAATCCAAGTGAAAGCTTTATTGGGCGTATCGGAGGTAGCAACAACGGCATCCCTTACTTTGAGCCTCCAATTTTGGTATTGTTTACTGGCTCAATCCGTCACCGGCGGTTGTGCCAGCATCTCCAAAGGACCAGTCATGGATGTGAGTTGCTTGGATCACGCAGCGTGCTTGATCAGCACGCTTTGTTTTGTGGGCACCAGCACGGGGATTTCACCATGTGTGACCCCCAGGCCACGCTCGCAAGGAAAAACCCTGTGCCGCCATCCCTGGAACAGTTCAATCAATCGAATACGACAAACATGCATCTCGATCCTACGTTGAATGTTTGTTCGCCGGCTCATCAGAAAACCTCGGTACGAAAGTATCCAGGATCGGCACTCTTGGCGCAAGATTCTGTACACTACGCCGCTTACGGCTGATAACCTATAGATAAGGCAAAAAGCAAAAAACAAAACTCATGCGTCAGGGATTGTTTTCAGGGTCCCCAAGAGCTGTAGATAACATCTCGTGACATAAACCGCAATTATGCTTGGTCTCAAGTGAAAGACACACCAAGAAACTTGAAGCATTTTACAAGTGTTTGTGTAGAAGTTGGGCAGGTTGGTAAAATGCTGGCGTGGCGAGTGGGGGGTAGTAAATGATGAGATGGTTGGTAGGCTGCTTCTTGCTCTGTGGCCCATATCTGGAATGCTGGCAGGGAACATTTGCTTTTAGCCTGTCCAACGCCAGCCAAAGCTGAAGGCGGACCGGAAGACGTGGACTGAATGCCCTTGCAGTGAAATGCCTTCATTTCTGTCTAGAAACTGGTGTGCCATTTAACACCCGTTTGAGGAACATCCTGTGTTCAGAGAAAGCCACCCTTCAAAACCTTTCATGTCTTTCAAAAGGCTTAGGGCCCAAACCTGAGGCAACCTTTTGGCAGAAAGAAGCTTTTGAATTTGCATGGAGAGAAGGACGCTCAAGCTGGGCCTCCCTCTCTAAGGCACCGGCACAGGATCATCTCAAAATTGACGAGGATTGCTTTCCAACCTCCCATCGCATCTGACCCGAAGTTGCCAAAGCCTGGCAAGCTGCAACCCAACTCAGTACGAAGCGGAGATTTAACCATTCACTTGCTAAACGCTTATAAACGCTTGTGTGTTGCGATTTTCGTTTCTCCCAATGATCCTAACGCTGGCTATCTTGCTTCCCACCCAGGCGCGGTCTCCTGTAGATACTCAAAAAACTGGATTAAGATTGCTTGACTGATCTTGACGAAATGTCCCCTGATGAAGCGCGGGCTGCCACTCCAGACTTGAAGCAACCCGCCTTATTGGTCCTTTGCCGCTTGCCCAGCGCAGGGGCCAAAACCAACACTCGCGTGACGGCCTGAGTGAGCAAGCGAAAGCAACAAAAGTCACCCTCAAAAGCTGATGATGTTGCCATGATCCAGGTTCAGACTTTTTGCCCAAACAGCTTACTGTTGGGCTCTTCCAAGACGAGCATGCTGCCAGATCGCCGGGCCGCTGAAAATGTGCCTTCATTTGTCTCCCGGCGCTGCCAAATCGCCGGGCTGCATGCTTGCAGTTTGCGCATCTTCTCTCCCATGCTTTTTGTTGGCGCAGCGTGTTCACCGTCGCATCAGAGTGTTCCTCGTTGGTGCATGAGTGTTTTCACCGTCGGCCCATAGTGTTCCTTGTTGGCTTTGCGTAGTGCATCATTGTGTTCTTACAATCTGTTTGGGGTCTATGCTGGAATAATTCACACAGAATGGAGAAGGGAATTGCGTGATTGAAATGTGAGCATTGGCACGCTAGAACGCTCCGGCAGGGACCGGGCCGGGCCTCGTGTTCATCGGTCGTACCTCCCGAGTGGCAAATTGGTACCATGTTGAGCGCCTATGGATTCCCCAGGCCAACTGATCATGGGTCTCCCTGCCAACCGACATGTGTCAAGCCCCCGTTTCGCTTGACGTCGTGTGTGACGTCGGGTTTCGCGGAGTCCGGTAGTGACTTCGGCGTGCAAGTCTCACAACCAGAAGTAAACTCCCATTGGGGCTCCCGGCAAGTGGGGAATGCGAAACGCTATGATGCTTAAGGAAGTGAAGGATCCCCTAACATGCCCGCTGGCTGGTGCCATGCAGCAAGGAGGATTGAGCACAAAGCCGTCCACCATCCCATTGTGGAGTTGCAACGAATGCTCATCCTGAGCCACACAAATGCGTGTATTTTACGAGCAAGCTTGTCTATCACCAAGGAGCCTGCTCTAAGCCTCGGATCGAAGGCTCTGAGGCGCACATGGATTTGTCCTTCTTCGTCTTCTTCTCTGCCCTCTTTTTCGCCTGCATCCGTGCGCATTCGTTTCGAACTTGGGCGAAAGCGGCAAAGGCATGACTTTCTCAAGGTCTGGGCTTTTTCATTCAGATCCATGACTTTCTGGGACATGCAAACTTCTCAGCGTCGCCCATCCGGCTCTCTGGACAAGAGTTCCTGTGCACGAGGCTTGACAAATCGCGCTCGTGTTTCCCAAGCTAAGGCGGCCCAACAGGACTTTCGGGTTTCCAGAGGCTCTGAAGCATTTCCTGCCAACGCGAAGGGAAGTTGTATTCCCTTGATGTCTGACCTTCGATCATAGAAAAGTGGCTTGGGGGGGCATGTTTGGCTTGGGAAAGCCCGGTGTAGCAAAACAAAACACCCGTCCCACGTATCTGGTCGTTTCGTCTCTGGGAAGCTTTCAGAAAAAGTGGGCAGAAGTTCAGTTCGAAACTCCGGCAATCCGGCCTCAGCTGCAGCGAGCTTTACAGCGTCGGAGGGCGCGGCCTTTTTGCCCGCAGCCTTCTTTTTCTTAAGGGCCTATGGCGATGGACGCGCCTCCAATTGGATGAAGTGCTTGCACAAGAGAAAGCCAATGAAAAGAGGGATGGCCTTCCATAAGAAGCGCCGAACTGGCAAAACGGCAAGTCTACAATGGATTTCTCATTTCGCAGGTTGGGTCACAGGTTGTGCTCATTCGCGTCAGGTTTGCAATTCCTGCCAGTTGACGGGCTTAAGATTTGCACCTGAAACACTGCTCGGCGGAATTGCCATCCTTCAGCGGCATCAAAACTTTCAGTAAAGTCAGAAACAAAGAGACAAACAACTCAAATACAATGCAGTTTCCTGCCGGCATGCAGCGGAAGCGAACTCATCATTGTATCCTCCAGACTTGGGTGTTTTGAAAAAATAGGGAGTGGGTCCTTGCCCTATTTCCTGCCACGCGCAAATGAGTGTCTCCCAGACGGGGGGGAACCTCCAAAGTGGGTGTTGTTTTGTTCTCTTTAACAAGCAACCCCCCAAAAGGTGCCTCACAGAAAGTCACAGCCATTGTGCCATGGTAGAAAGCTCCAACAACTTGTGGGCCATCGTGGTTCCCTCTCCTTAGGTCTTTCCAAGCTGCATATCTAGACAAGAGGTTCTGACCGCAACTTGGAAACTTTCAACATGTTCAATGCAACACTGGAAACAAGGGCAAACCAAGTCCCCTCTTGGGACACTTGCGAGCCTCCAAAGCCGCCTGCTTTGCCGCCTCATCCAAAACCTGGGATTGGATGGGAAGCTGCAAACGTGCCCAACCCCCGAGATAGAGCTGAACCTATCCCTTTTTTGGAGTTGCTTCAAGTAGCAACGGAAGGCAAGCCGGCCCCAGTGCGGAGGGCTTCCCCAGGAACATATTTCTTCAATCCTAGCAAGCAGCGTTCGATCTGCTTGCCTGAGCTTCCGCACAACGTTGACTGGTCGTCTGGTTCCCTCTGGCTTCAAGCAAGACTTGTAACACAGCTTAGCGCAAACGGATAGCGAACACTTCAAGGTAGGTCAGGCCTGTGGCATGTGTGGCACGTGTGCCAGTTGCCAGATGTATCTGGTAACTCTTGCAATCTGTTTCTATTCGCGCGGAATCTCCCTTCGGACGGTCTCTGTGCTATGGTCTGCTTGAATTGAATGTCTCAACGCTGACTGGCCTTCTCCTCGCCATCGCCGTTCTCCTGACAGGTGTGCGTGTCTATGAAATGCCTAGCAGCCTAGGTTGGGGAAGACTTTGTGAAGTCATCCCACTGTCAAGATGCTTGGAAAGCCACGTGAAAACCTGAACAGAAGAAACCCACGGTCTATTGCCCCGAAATGAGGTCCCCGCAACTCAACTGCCCCTGCCCGAGATCTGCTCCGGAAAGGCCAGGCCGGCCTCCTTCTCCTTCTCCTGCAGACCCCACGAGATGCTTCACCCGTTCTGTCTGCCAGCCAAAAAACAAACAAACACATCAGGAGCGAAGCGCGGGGAGTTCTCTGGCGATTTGTCAAACCCGATTCGACTCGCGCCCGTCCTCTTTCAGCTTGGCTTGTTTCGCCTTTTCCTCCTGGAACCCGGAGCCCGCGAAGGAATGGAAGGAATGGGTATTCCCATAGGACGCCCCTTCGTTTTTGGCAGGTGGTTCCACAACCATCGCCACAAAGGCAGCGGCAACAGGTTTGGACTTCCCTGGGATTCGGCTGGGAAGGATGCGCTGCCCAGTGTGGTACTCAAGTGACTTCCATTTACTCTCTAAGTGTGACTTATAGTTTTTCTCACTTCCGCTTTGGCAACCTTTCGCGTTTAGCTAAACCTAAAGCTGTAGGGATGGACTGCAAGTTTCTGATTTCCCAGCCAAACAATGCACACGTCCGTGCAAACAGGCAGCACCAGGTAGCAAGTCCTGGTCGCTCTCGAGGAGGTAGAAACTGAGCCCCAAAATTGAGGGGGGTTCAAGCTGTGGAGCAAATCTGGTGGTAATTTGGATCAATACCCCAACACCCATTTCAACCCGACGCCTTGGCAGGATATCCGCCACCTGCTTCTGCAATGGCTTCTGCCTGCCAGTGGATCAACGTCATTGCGACACGCATGGGTTCAGAACCCCAAAATGGCAAGGGTTGCCTTAGCTTGGCTTTGAAGCCGAAAGGTGGCTCCAAAGAAAGAACCACCCATGGCTCCTCTCTGATCACCGGCCAAATCGTGAAACCTAAAGGCTTCTTTCGCAGTGCCAAACGCCCGCCTCTTTTTCCTTCTTCTTTCCTCAGCGGCCAAGCCCCTGAGAGCGACCTTTTCTCTGAGCTCGCCGCTAGCGCTAGGGGCCCTTTAAGGAAAATATTACCATAAACAAGGCAAGCCACACAAACGACGCAGAGAAACCAACTAACCGGGTAGCTGAACGCAAACAAACCTTCTTTTGCGTGTTGCCATGTGTTGTCTGTGGGTGGTTTTGCCACGTGAAACCGACGACTGAGCTTAGACGAGCCGCTGTTCTTCTTGGACGCAGATGCGCCTCCCTGCCTCGGCAAGGCAGGGAAACCAAGAAACGCACCACGTACTTCACTCAGAAAGCTTGCACTTGGTCACTGCTCTTTGTGCTCATAAGCTCATTGGAAGTCAGCCGAAGCTTCTTCGAAGTCAAAAGAAGGAAGTCTAAAACACAGGTTGTGGGTGCTCGTCCTTTAGGGCCTTTTCAGGGATATGAAAAACCCACATGCTTCAGATTTTGACTCGTGACTCTCTGCGAAAGCGGCTCCGGGACTTCGATGCCGAGCTCCCCGAGGATGGCATCTAAGTCCTGCCAAACGTGGCGTCTTCGGCTTAGGTTTGAGACCGAGCACCAAACACGTTTCAATGTCCCCCCGAAAAGACGGATGCTCTTGAAGCTTGTGTTGACCATCTTGAAAAGGGAGCTCCGTTCGGGTCAGCGCGCTCTAGGAGTTCTCTCAGTGCTCCTTCCGTACTAGGATCAGCGTAATGGGAATGCTTCTGGACATGCCTTCGAACGGAGAAGCAAGAGCTTTGCACCACGCGCTGTCCTCATCCTCAGGCTTCGTCTGCTTCTTGGGCTCCTTCGCAACCGAGGCTCAAAGGGCTGCGCTGCAGCTTTGGCAGTTCGGTCTGAAAATGACGTAACCTCTAGAACTTACATATTTGGTTTTCCCGGGGTACCTACTCTAGGGGCTTGCCTGGATCCAGCCAGGCTTCCATGGGATTTCATGGCTCGTGAAAACCAGCACCTCACTTCCTGAGATCGGTCTGTTGCTTACCACCAAGATCAGCTTCCCCACAAACCTCAATGTCTTACTCTGAATTGCTTGATGCAAAGGCCGATTGCTCGCCCCATGTGTCTTGTAGCCTTCGTCTCCCGGAAGCTTTCACACGCGCTTTCGCCCACTGAAGCTAGTTTGTGGGGAACCCCATTTCTGAAGTTGCACATAAAATGTGTCCTCCAAAATGCTTGGTTCTCTGTCCGCTTTCCTTCGAAGCAAACCAAAAGGGGCCTTTTCCGATTCTAGGACACACCCATATGGCAATGCCCGGCAGCATCTCTTTTCTGCCCGTCTCGAAGAATACGGCAAATGTGAAGGAACACTGGAGGAATACACAGGACTCGTTTTGGCTGGAGTTTATTACACCCAGCTTGAGATTCCGCTTTCAGACCCCGACACTCCATCTGCAGTTTGACCCAGGAAGGGAAAGGCTCCCTTTGGGAGTTTGTGTTGATGGAACCGTGGAACTCGAGGCAAGGATCGGCTTGCGGCCTTCTTGGTCTTGGCGGGAGGAGCCGCCTGGCACTGGCGAAGACTGAACTCGGACAAGACAAACGAAACTGACCCCTGCAGTGAAATTGACAACTCTACTCGGGAACCTGTCCACTTCCGTTTGTCGGAAAGAAGGCAGTCCGAAAGACCAGGTTACCACTTCAAGGGGGTACTTCGAATTTAGTAAGCTAGAAACTATAGAAATTTCCCACTTGGTTGAAGTCCCCTTGCTGTGAATAACCAGGGTTCGAGGTTCCCCCAAGCATCCAAGAGCTGTCGGTGCCTGGGCCGGCTCTGGCCTGGCGCTGTCACGCTGTTCCCAAGACTCCTGGGCGGTGCACGCGGCACACGTGGCAAGTGGTTGGCTTCTTTTTCTTTTTTCTTCTGGGGGGGGGCAAATCCAAACAAAACTGGGCCTGGGCCATGGCTCAAGCCAGGCTCGCAGCTTCAAGGACCCTGGCATCAGAGTGGGAAACCCCGAATGCCCTCACTATTGCTTTTTAATTGCAGTCCTGATATGTCCCCTTTTCGCATCATTCCAAAAGCAAACCGATTGTAATGGCCCCAAGAGATCATTCATTCCTTTTTGTTTCAGCCCTTTTGGGGAATCGGAAATATGAAGAACCCCCGAAATGGGAAGTGGAACCTGAAAATGGTTCAGGCTGCTTAAGGGCACCCTGAGCCCCTCTCTCCGCTCCTCCACTGGAGCCTGGGCAAAATCGCGTGATGGCAAAAGCCGCCCGACCGATTCCGAGGTTGAAGGACCGCGGCACATCTTGCCGTGAAACTTGCACCAAACATTTTTGGATTGAAAGGGACAAGGACCTAAGGAACCAAGGCAAAGGCAAACTAAGCATGTGAGAGAGACCTCTCTAACACTTCCATATTGGACACTGAAACGCCTGAGCCGAGTAAACCAAAAATCGGGTCGGCCTCGGCGTGCTCCGGCTCACTCTCAGTCTCGGAGTCCGAGACGTGCTTGGGCACTTCCTGGGTCGACGGCGAAACTCCGATCCCCGCTCGTGAACTCGCCGCCACCAGCGAAGCAGAAAGGCGCAGTTGTCTGTACGAATGCTTTTAGCCCGCAAAAGCTTTCTAAGGCCAATTCTCAGAGATCATGTCAAGATGCCATCCCACGCTAAGATGATGATGTCCTTTCTGTATCTCTTGTCTATTTTACTATTTCCTATCTTGAAGCAAATAATCAAATGATATGATTGGGGATGCTTTCCTCTTCCCTCGCAGCCAACCTTCCCACTTTCATCTCTAGATCTTGGAGGTGGAAGGGAGAAGTGATCCTTCCGTTGTCCAGTTCTTTGCAGCGATTACTTATGATTTCCGCTTCTGAGATAATGCTCAGAACGACCTGTTTCAATCATCATTTTTCAGGCACCTTGACACCTTGACATTTCGGGAACTGTCCGCGAAAACCAACGGATGCGCGCTCAAGATCCCCCCTCCCCCCCAGGCGCCCCGCCTGACCAACATGCTCAATCCAACTCTTCAGAGGTTTTCTGCCGCGCAAAGCGCCATAGCATGCTGCGCATTGTAGGAGCTGCACTGTCGGTTTTCCTAATCCAAGAGGGTTCCCCATGAACCACGTGAGATAGGCCCCACGCCTTGATCGTAGCCCAGCCCAAAACGCGCAAACTCCAGTGCTCCCTTCCCCTGTTACACATCGGTTGCTCGATCGTCGGCGGCCTTCCATAACCCCTGGGTTTGATTTTCAGCGAGCAGCGAACGGGCGCTGTAGCCTGCAACCTCGGATTCGGATACGGAGGTTCTCGTCAGTCTCTGACGAGACTGCCGCGGATCAGATTCAGCCGGAAGGCATCGGAACTTGCCATTCATTATGCTGAACATGAGGATTCGCACGGAAGCCGTTTTTTGGTCAAGGAAAAGAACCTGCAGCTGAGCAGGTTATGAGCCCAAATTCGTGGCGATGTTAGCTCGGCGCCGCAATGGCAAAGGTCGAGGAGAAGGTGGCCCGGGAAGCCCTGACGGGCAAGGACCAGGGCCGCTGCCGCTGATGGACGTGGGCCAGATGGAGGACACTGGGGTCACGGAGGCGGAGAATCAGGGGCAGGAAGCCCGAAGTGAAGAGAGAGGCCGGTCTGGGCCTGCGAATGGATCGCCGGCGGATGCCCCCGGGTTGGAGCTCATCGGCCAGGAGGTGGCGATACTACAGAACACGGATGCGAGCAGGACCCCGGCGGCGAAGGGAACGGAGGGCACGATGATGCCGAGGAGGTTGTGCTCTACGGCGGCGGCATCAGCGCAGAGAAATCCGTGGAACAGAGAGGAGGAGAAGGTCAGGATCCTGGGGAGCAACCACAATGGGGTGGAGGACCGGTCTATGGGCCACTCTTCACGCCGGAGCAGCTGGAGTACCTGGAGAGGTGGGACAGGCCGGGCGGACTGGTGAATCTGGGTGGCAGGAAAGCCGCAGCAGAGCCGAGTCTGAGAAGGCCGGAATTTCTGGAGCTTGAAGATGGAGCACTTCGAGCGGGACAAGGAGAAGGCGCGCGACAAGTGCCACGGCCCGATCGGATGCAGGAGTACCTCATGATGGAGATCCAGAGGCTTCGAGCAGAGAATGACAAGCTCAGGAAGGGCAACCAGTGGGAGGAGACCTACGCGACACCGGACATGGAGGTGGAGAAGCGAGGTGTTGGACGAGCACCGGATCAGGGACATTGCGAAGGCAAACCTGCAGAACGAGGTCAAGGGCAAGCGGCGGAATCTTCGGAGCTGATCAGGGAAGATCAACCTCAAGATGGAAATGCGCACCTTAACCTCATCCTGAAGCTCATGGAGGGCATGCAACAGATCCAAAAGAAGATCTTGGATAATGGTCATGGAGGCGATGAGGTGAACGCGGAGGTGGTGAAGTCGGCGGGGGATTTGCCGATGTTGCCGGAGCTAAGCGCGGACACTGGTCCGATCGACCTTCAGGACTGGCTCACCATGGTGGGCCCGGTGATGGCGGATCTTTCTGACACCAGTCAGGAGTGGTGGGAGCTGATGCTCAAGCACACGAAGAGCTGGTACGATAAGTACATGACGGAGCCCCCACTACAACGGCTGTTGTTGACTCCGTTGCTCATGAAGGCCCTTCCAGACCAGGTCAAGGAGGAGCTGATCGCGACCAAGAGCTTGGATGTGTTCTCCTTGGTGTGCAGATTGATGCTGCTGTACCAGCCGGGAGGAGTGGCGGAGAGGTCGTCGATCCTCAAGAACTTGGAGCAGCCGCAGGAGGCGGCGACCATTCAGGCGGCGGTTCAGGGGATCAGGAGATGGCTGAGGTGGAAGCGAAGAGCGGAAGAAATCGGGGTTTCCTTGCCAGACCCTTCGGTCCTGAGCAGAGGATTGCACAGGCTCACCAAGAAGGTGCTGGAGGGCAACAAAGACCTGAGCTTCAATATCAGCCTGGCCAGGTCACCCCTACAGGTGGACACCGTACCCAACTACGGCACGATCAGCACCTACTGCGAGCACCTCCTGTCGGAGCTTGAGCAGCTGGTGCACACGGAGAAGAAGATGGTCAAGGCTCCGGACTACGACGGAAAGATCAAGAAGTTCGAGGGAGTCGGACAAGCATCGGGTGGTGGAGGTGGAAAAGGCTGGGAAGGGCGGTCTCCTAAGAAAGAAGGGGATGTGCGAGAAAGGAAGCCCTGCCGGTACTACCTCACGGATGCTGGATGTCGGAGAGGGCGACAATGTACGTTCAGCCACGAGGCTAAGGACGAGAAGAACCGGTGCTATGAGTGTGGAGCGGTGGATCATTACCGCAAGGACTGTCCAAGGAAGCAGCAGGACAAAGAGGGTAGCAACCGGACCGAGAAGTCGCCCAGCAAGATTGCCAAGGTGACGGAGGTGGATGATGAAGAGAGCGGTCACCAAGGAGAAGATCAGACTGAATCCTCGCGGGCGGCATCGTCAACGTCGAAGGGGAACGCTAAGAACGCTAAGACTCCAAGGAGGGAATCGGTGCTGGAAGAAGCCGGGAAGATGCTCCGATCCCTCAACATCAAGGCAGCTACTTCGACGGGGCGCGATGACAGAGATGTGAGGCTCAACGACTTGCAGAAGCAGTTGGACCAGATGAAGAGGTTGAGAGCCTTGAGGTTCGTGAAGGTGTCGAAGATCGACTACCTGCCGGAGTACGGGTTGCTGGACTCGGGGGCGACGCATGCTATGCGAGGAGTATGCGAGGCAGATGATTGGCAGAGCCTTGAAGAGATCCAGGTCGAGCTGGCGGGTGGGGAGAAGACGCTGCTGAGGATGACAGCAGGGAAGGTGATCGTGCATGAGGATGACAGAGTGCATCGTTCCTCTTGGGATGCTGGTCGAGCTGGGCTGCGAGGTGAGATGGAGCAAGAAAGGGGCTTGCCAATTGAGGCATCCGGTGATGGGTGACGATGGGTGAGATTCAGGTCCGGATGAACGCGGGATGCCGCGAGGCGCTTCTCATGAACGCCCTGGAGGAGTTGGAGGTGCCTGGTGAACCTGGCAAGAAAGGAGGTCTTCAAGGGCGTCCCGGTGGAGATCATGGAAAAGGTGGTGGTTCAGCCTGCAAAGGATTTGAGCGGAATACCGCTGAATCGGTCCAGGAGGAGGAAGCTCTTGCATGGCTTCGTGCTGCACCTCTACGCGGGGGAGGATGACGGCTACACGTTGGGGAGAACGCTCAAGGAGGTCGGCGGGGACAAGACTCGCTTGGTGGAGATTGATGTGAAGCGAGGACCTCGGCATGACATGATGGAGGACGACCTCTATGCCTCCTTGATGCACGCAGGCCTGATCTTGGGAGTGGTCGGTGGTCCGAACTGCAGGACAAGAAGCGTTTTGCGGCACTACCCCCTTCCGGCAGGCCGGCCAAGGCCAGTGAGGAGCTCGGATCCGGAGCACTGGTTTGGGTTGCCGAACCTAGATCCTGAGGAGAAGACACAGGTGTGGGAGGACGACGTGCTTCTGTACCGCATGGTGATGATCTTCTGTGCGGCGGAGGAGGGTCGGAAGAGATGTGCATCCTGCAGCTCTGCGAAGAAGCGGGTGGCTTTCCTTCTGGAGCAGCCGGAGGCCCCGGACTACATGCCGGAGTGTGGGTCCTGGTGGAGGACGGACAGCTATCAAAGGCTGAGAGATGTTCATGGGCTGGTGGAGTACCGGTTCCGGCAAGGGGACTATGGAGGTGCTGCTGTCAAGCCAACAATGGTGGCCACGAACCTACACCTGGAGATGCCGACAGCCAGATCCACGACGGCACGGACGAGGAGTGAAGCGCCGGTGAAGTCGTCAGCAGATTTGTCAAGATGGGCCCCAGGCCTGATGAGGGATGTCGCCCGGGCGGTGCAGGAGGAGGTGTTCGGGAAGCCAGCGAGAAATTGCAAACTGAGTTGGCGGGAGCACCTGTTGCACGGGCATACCCCTTTCAGGCGGGACTGCCGGGTCTGTCAGGAGGCGTCTGCTCGGGGAAGGAGGCATTGCAAAATTGCCTATCCGGAGGCGACGGTGTTGAGCTTGGACCTCAGCGGTCCGTTTCGGCCGGGCAAGGACATCAACGATGCCACGGTGAGCTACTTCCTCATCGGAACGTATACCTGGCCGGTGGAGGAGGAACAAGGCAAACCGTTCCCGGAGGAAGAGAAAGATGACGAAGAGAAGGAAGAAAATCTCCCAGTGATCGAGGAGGGCACCCAAGAAGAAGAAAGAGCGGAGGAGCCGGAACGTGGAGAACCAGATCGACGAGACGACCATGGTGAAGGGAAGGACGATGAGGAGATTGCGAGGGAAGAGTGTGGAGAGCCAAGACCACTTAAGGTCATTGTGAAGGTGATCCCGCTGCCGAACAAGAAGGCGAAGACGGTGCTGGAGGGAATCCAGGACATCTACATCCAATTGAAAAGGCAGGGGTATCCTGTTCAACGACTTCACACGGACCGCGGGAAAGAGTTCCTCAATCATGACCTTCGAAGATGGTGTCAGGTGAGGGAGGTGACTAAAACCACGACCAGCGCGGACTCCCCGCAGGAGAACGGAAGGGCAGAAGCCTGCATTGCTAGCCTGAAGAGCAAGGTGAGAAGGCTGCTACGAGGAGCCGAGATGGACGTGAAGTTCTGGCCCATGGCGGCGAGGTATGCGGTGGTGGCGGAAGAAAAGAGGATGAAAGGAGAAAGGATGGTGGCGGCGTTTGGGGAGGAGGTTTGGGTCCCAAAGAGGTCATGGAAAAAGCTGAGGGATCCATTCGGTCCAACTCATGAGAAGGCGCGCTACCTGGCGGAGGTCCCAGAGGTGACGAAGGGGCATGGAATTCTTCGGCAAGATGGCAAGGTGGAGGTGGTGTCCAAGGTGATCACCGGGGTGAGAGAGCCTCGAGATGAAGAGCAAGTGGATGCCATCGATGACCATCGAGTCAGGATGAGAATCAGAGGAAAAAGAGCTGCAGAAGAAAGAGACGAGGACCGAAGAAGGCTAGAAGCGCTTAGGCAGGTCATCTATGAGGAGCAGCTAGCGGTGGAAAAAGATGAAGGAGAAGTGTTTGGAGTTACGGCCGTGACGGTCCGGGAGTTGCAGAAGGAAGAGGAGAAGTTCATTGAGGAGCTTCCGGGCGCGGAGGAACGGCAGGTTCTGCAAGCAAGGATGGTGGGACAGGCAGAAGTGATGAAGAATCGTGAGGAGTGGCTGCCTGCAATCAAGGCTGCAGTCGCTGCTGGAAGAGAAGAAAGCGGTGAGGATCGTGAGCCAAGGTGAGGCTAAGGCCATGATGGAGGATCCCAAGATCAAGGTGGAGGTGATGCCTGGGAAAATGGTGACCACCATCAAGGCGCCGGCCGGGAAGAAGAGATGTCGGTTGGTAATATGTGGAAACTATGCAGAGGGTGGTGGAAAGGACCAGGAGGAGTCGCTTTATGCAGGTGGCTCAGATGCCATGTCGATACGGACGGCAACGAAATTTCCCGCAGAGAGCGGGTGGGCTGGCATGGTCTTGGACATCAACACCGCTTTCCTCAATGCCCCCCTGCAGTCGGTGATGAAGGAGGGCCAGGGCACCAAGGTAGTCTTGATGAGGCCGCCAGCAATTTTGGTGCAGCTTGGACTGTGGCAGTGGAACGAGCTCTGTATGGACTCAGAGAATCGCTAAAGCGGTGGGCCAACTTCAGAGATGAGCGCGTCCGCGACATGGAGTGGAAGAAAGGTGGAAGGGTCTTCTGGATGGATCAGTCGATCGCGGATCCCAATGTCTGGAAGGTTCTCTCGATGGTGGATGACGGTGAGGAGATGGAAAGGCTACGACGCGGAGTTCCTCTACGGCAAGATTGGGAGGAGCAGAGAAGGGCACGTGTCTTGAGGGCGTAGTCGTGGTCTACGTGGATGACATCTTGGCATATGGAGAAGGAGGGCTGCTCGAGGACTTTGCCCGCGAGATAAGCACGATGTGGGAGACGAGTCAGCCGGAAAAGATTGAGGAGGGCACCAAGGTTCGCTTTTGCGGAATGGAGATATCAAGAACCGCGAGAGGGTTCTACTTGGGGCAGCAGGCCTACATCCAGGAGGTCCTCAATAGGAACGGTGGCGGTGGTCATGGGTCTGCTTTGCCGATCACCCGCGAGATGACGGAACTCCCGGAGGAGGAAAACGTTCAGGCCGGGGAGGTTCAGGCGGCGCAAAGGGCCGTGGGAGAGATCCTTTGGCTGACCACCAAGACGAGGCCGGACCTGATGTATGTCACGAGCAGAATGTCGTCGGCGGTAACCAAAGCGCCGAAGTGGGTGCTGCTGCTGGCGGGCCAGGTGTGGAAGTACCTTCAGAAGACGAAGGAGGTTGGTCTATGGCTGGAAGCAGATGTGGGCACCGGTGAGTCTGGCCTGGAGGAGAGAAGAATCGAGGTCTTCACGGATGCCTCCTTCTCGCCGGGTGGTGGTCTTAGCCATGGATCTGTGGCGGTGCTGCGGAATGGTGGGGCTATCGCGTGGAGAAGTTCGAGGCAGAGCTTTCCTACCATGAGCACGGCGGAGTCCGAGTTGGCAGAGTGTCTGGAAGGCATCGTGCTGGGCAAAAGCGTGGAGGCGCTCGTGGCCGAGATTGAGGAGGCGGCGGGCAACCACTACGTGAGGCAGCTGCTGACGGACAGCTCGTCTGCGATCGCAATAGCTTCGGAGGGGAGCGGGAGCTGGAGAACAAGGCACTTGAGAGTGAGAGCCTTCAATCTCAGATGGAGGTTGGAGGATCAGAGCTGGAGTATGCACCACGTCCCTGGTATCCGCATGCTGGCCGACATGGGAACGAAGGCCCTCAGTGGAAAAAGGCTGGAAGAGCTGAGAGCGCTATGGAAGCTGGAGGGGCTTGAGAAAAAGGAGATCGAGAGCCAGGACCAGCTTGAAGATCAGGGGAGGGACTTCGTCCAGGAGGAGATGACCATGGAGAACTCCCTGAACAAGATCAAGGTGAACCTCGCGAAGGAGCAGGAGAAGTGCGAGGGCAAGAAAGCGTTTGATGAGGTGGAAGTGGCGACTGGAGTGGTCCGGATGATCACCGTGGCCAGCCTTATTTCCCAGGCGCAAGCTGTGCGAGAAGAGCTAGAGGAGAATGGAGATGAGGAGGATGAGTCGCTCAAGGCATTGATGGTCATGGTGAGCGTTTTGTCGATTGTCCTCTTCAAGCTGGTGGAGATGATGTGTGAGAGAAAGGTGGCCCCAATGAGAGCCCTGAGAGGAATGTGGGCGGATCGAACCCGAGGCGAAGAAGATGATGCATCTGGAAGTGAGCAAGAGCTTACAGGAGACGCAAGGCCTTTGACGTCGGATTCACGACGACCGAGACCTACTTCCGTGGCGTCCTCTATGGTGGAGTCGTCTGGGAGTGGGAAAGGAACAGATGGGTCTGGAAAAGGAGGTGCATCGTCGGCGGCAAGGCCGACGTCAAGATATGAGACGGAATTCGAAGAGGCGGAGGCTTCGTCGGGAAGAACAACAACGGCAAGAGCATCTACGTTCGGAACGAGTGCTACTACACGGGGGGGAGCCTTCAACCAGGGGATCGTCATCGGCAGGATCAAGCGCGGCTATGCTTGGGCGGTTCCGAAGAAGGGAGCCTCAAAGGGCCAAAAAGGGAAGGCAAAGCAGTGGGAAGGGACGGAGCCAGCAGATGATCCCGACCAGGAGAGCGATGGGGAGAGTTTGCCGACGGAGCCGTCGATCTTCCATACTGGACAGGGGGAAAGGTACCACTTCCGGCTGAACTGCTACGGATTGCGAGAAGGGCGAGGAACACGAGAGAAGTTGCCGTGCCCAAGGTGCTGTACTCCCGATGCCCACAGGTTGTTGACCACGCTCTATGGGGAGCTCCACATCGGAACGGAGCCCGGCATCTATCATGGTGAGGCGATGCGCTGGCGAGAGGTACTTCAGCCTAACGACCTGCCGGTGCTGCATGACGGGAAGAACAATATGAAGTTGCTGCGGTTAGGACGGCTTGAGCAGTAGTTTTGACAGGTGCAACCAAAAGAGGAATGCACCTGGGAGGAGTGCTGAACATGAGGATTCGCACGGAAGCCGTTTTTTGGTCAAGGAAAAAGAACCTGCAGCTGAGCACATTAAATTCATTGTTCTGTATCTTCATCTGAGGGCACATCAAGCCGAGATTTTAGCCCCCCAGATCCAAATTGCCCAAAGTCTTCGCCCGTGAAAGGTGCTGTCCTCGTCATCAGAGGCATCTGCCCACTTGCCCACACTGATTGGAACCTGAGTTCAGACCATGGCTTTCTCCCTTTGACCGGCAAACCGGCCAGCACACTCGCAAGCCCGGGGACTTGGCAAACCCTCCATCAAACGGAAAAACATGGGCTTCAGCTTCCGAAGTGAAGGACTCGTCGGTAAGTCTCAAACTCTAGTGAGAACCCCCAATGGCCCAATGCGATGGGATGCATTGAGGCACCGGAGCAGCTTTGATCTCTTTGATCTTCTGCTGGCGCTCAGCCTCCTTCTCTTTGCGCCTAACTCGGGCATCTTCCCAATGGTTCAGGCTTCCCATGAGCAAAAGAATCGGCAAGTGATGGACCATCGGAAATCAGCTGGTTACCACTTGCAAAGTGGCCACTGACCGCAGACCCAAGGCGACCCTTTCGAGGCCCAACCAGAACAGGCACAAGTGACACCGAAACGGGCCCGATGTTTGTCAAGCCACTGGATTACTCTCCGCAAGTCAGCTGGAACCCCCGAAAAGTGCAGATGACTCAAAACTGCGGGCTATTGTTTTTTAAGCGAAAAGGCAGCGGGAAAAAAAAACATAAAGTAAAAAACAATCCAGCTTCCAGACATGAGGCACCTGAGGATCTTCTTCTCCTGGCATGGCATCATGTGGGGCCTATTAGCCCAAGAGCTTCCAAACCCTTCGGGGGGCAAGTTTCCATTCCCAACAGCTGGCGACCTCGTTGAGCACCGCGAAGCTCGCCATGGTTGCACCTGGCTCGGAGCAACGAATCGAAGCCGAACTGTCAAAGCTTAAGCTCGAACGAATCCACCAGTCAGCCCCCTTGTCGTGCAAGTCTCACTCTCGGCCAATGTGAGTTGCAGCCTGGACCACCACACTCGTACACTCGCAGCCCCGGAACCCAAAATCTCCCGGGCTCAGTGATTCAGTGTCAGCTCGGCAGTTGGTTCTCCGCACCTTCCATCGCAAGGTCTCCAGTTTACACAAAGAACCACACCAACGACAAGCACACACCATGTAGCTATCAAGATCGCACCCAAAACAACCGGATTCCCTTGATTGCAGCTCAATCAAAGTTGCAAACCGAGCCGTGCACCTGGTATTTCACCATATGTTCCATGGTGAGTTCAGGGAGGCTCCAAGGGTGAGGAGTCCGTTTCCCACGGCCACCATGCATCTCTTGACAACTCCGCGATTCCCGAGCCAATGAACAGTCCGCGCCAATGAACGCGACGTAAATCGCGGACAGTTACCTCCTTCCCGGCCCGTTTCCCGCCGGCCATACAGTGGCCGCAAAAACATGCAGCTCACGAAAGGAGCGAGGATTCAGAGCTTTTCCCGCCCAGGCCTCGATGCGCTGAAAAAATGCACTTCCTCCCGTGTGAAGTCCCAAGGCTATCGCAGTATCTGGCCGAAGCGTCCGGTCAGTCTGGAAACATGAACGAAGGAAGAAAGGTGTTTACTGCTGCCTAAGCAAAGGAGGTGCAAAAGCATGAATCCCACAATCTTGACTAAACTTCTGACCCAAGTGTCACAATGCACATGCGCGACAGCCTAAGGGATCCGTGGCAAGCGACCGTGGCCAAGGCGTCCCCATCTCGATGTCTGCCGGTCTTTCCAGGATTCCTTTCAGGGGGTGAGTCTCAGCTGACCGTCCCGCCTGCGGGCGACGAAGCGGAACGGCCTGGGCGGCCTTTTTTTTCTTGGTAATATCATTTTCAATAATATATTTCACTTTATTTATATCAATATTCAATATATTAATAGTATCAGTTACATCATCAATTTCGTGTTCACTATTTTTAATCATTCTTTTAATATCACTTAATTTATTACTATTTCTTAAAATATTTTCATTTTCATGGGGGGGGAATGCTGCTGGGCATTCCGTGCAAAAAGAATCACATGCTGGTTTTTGCCCCTGGAGCTTTCCCTGCAAAACAATCTGGTTTTGGAGGAATCTTTTCTTGGGATGGGATCTCCTTCTGTTGAACTCCGTCAGCAGTGAAGCTTGTTTCAAGGAAGAGGCGACTTCTATCTCTCTACTCCGCAGAGTCAGTCAGCAGTCAGGTACATGGGTTGCGCTAATGCTAGACTCCTGTGCTTTTCAACACATATTTATGGGTCAGAATTACCTTGAGGGCTGTTGAACCCTTACCATGGAAGATACATTGACTCATACCTTGGGGATGGTACTGCCCACGGCTTTTAGTTGGTACTGCCCATGGCTTTTAGTTGGGTTGCCGTCCACAATGAACCTAAGTCAGTTCCAACATACCTCAGCCAAGCAAGGCTTGCTCCCAAGACTCACAGACATTTGGTCGGAGGAACACGAGATGACGTCTGGCAATTTTCTACGGAGCGACCTTGTTTCAAAGATGTAGAGGCCAAAACCGCGAGACATAACAGGTTCTTGAAACAAACGATGGCTGAAAAGGATGGACAGAAGCGCTGTCCAAAGTGTGTGGAGCTGAGGTCGGCACTTTGGCGTGATCCGTGGGAGAACGGGCGAACGTAAGCTGAGCCCAGGTGAGGCCATACAAAGCGCTCCAATGTCCAATCCCATCTCAAGCTATCAGGACCGCAAATAAAATGGGCATACCGCTTGTCACAACTTCCATCCCAACCTTACCGGGGCAAGTCGTGTGCACCCTTCTAGCTCAGCTTCTGTTTTCAGCGTTTGAAGGGTCGGTAGCTTCGGTTTGGGGAGAACCATCTGCGCAAAACCAAAGGCTAGGTACAGAGAGACTAACGGCTCGCAAACTTCTTTACCGTGACCCGCCGAAGAAAAAACACACGCGTGGACTGGTCGGGTGGCTTCCCTTCAGTTCTCCTTTGATTCTGAACTCCAACCAAACAAAGGCACACACACACAAAGACACATGAAGTGTCGGCATCTGGCACTTAGCCCATGTTTCGCTCCGCTCGTTGCTCTGTTGCAGGATTCTGTACAACCGGTCGTGCACATGCTCTTGCCCTCATCTTTCCCAGCAAAAAACCGCAGCGGTGCGTGTGAAAGGATGCCAAGCCGAGAGCTGAAGGCCAAACCTGCGCAAGTCAATGGTTCTCTCGGTGTTTTGATGTGAGCATCAAATCCTTGGGCATATTTTTCTGTGGGCATGGGACTTGCGGGGACTTCTGGCCAGGGATATGCACACTTTCACGCCATAGATTTGGAGATTTCTGCAAACTGTAGGAGACACCGGAAGGATCGCAGCTGGCCGTCTCAGTCCGACCCAGCCATTTCATTACTGAGGTCACAACCCACTTTGCCTCAAACCCACCAACAGGAT
The DNA here is from genome assembly GCA_963377175.1 of Effrenium voratum. Taxonomy (NCBI): domain Eukaryota; class Dinophyceae; order Suessiales; family Symbiodiniaceae; genus Effrenium; species Effrenium voratum. Next base: position 201,690 of record CAUJNA010000441.1, on the reverse strand, counting down.
ATCTGATAGGAAAGTTCCCTGGACGACCATGTTCCTCTTTAAGAGGAAACCCCTGTGAGGTTGCTACACGTGCCATAGCAGGTTTGGTACTTGCTACCCCATGTCACCAAAGTAGGTGCGTGGTGGAACGTCTTATGCAGGGTAAAGGATAATTTTGCAACTTCAACAACACGCACACGCTCCACAAGCCCTGGGCCGGTTTTCAAGGCTGGCCCAGTGAACTCCCGGGGTCCATGACCATCCCAAACCTCAAGTAGGTCTTTTCACCTCACACCTCTGGGAACAAACAGTTGTCTTTTCCAGGCGTGAAACATTAAACGCAATTAGAAGCACCACCCACCCCCGAACCATTCTGCGTCAAAGGGTTTTGGGACCTCCGGTTTGATGACCTCGCCAGCTTTGCTTGCATCTACTCAAGGGCATGTCTGCCAAACGCCAGGAGTGGACCAACATGCAAACGTGCAACAAACCCAATGCAGCAGACCAAACACTTGTCTTTGATAGCGAAGTTGAACATGGACAACACATTACACATCCTTGCGTTTTGGTATGATTGTTTACAACTTCCAGCTTGTCAGCATGAATGGACATACAAACATTGTTACATGCTGAGCAAGCTCGTGCGCAAGTCAAGGCCTGCTGTCGTCCACCACAGCCCGCTCCAACAGTTGAGCAGAACACCTTGCAAAGCAGCGGGGTTTGAGAGCTCATGGCATTCCAAAGCTTGCAGTTCAGCACCATTTCAAAAAGCATGCTCGAAGTAGCGCGCTTTCCTCCGCACATCTTCGAATTGTCTAGCATTTGCACACTTCGGCACAAGGAGGGACGGGATGCCTCGGTGAAAGAGATGTTGACCAGCGCTGGCACTGTTGCTGGTCCTGTACCCGTCGCAGGCATCCCTGCTTGACTTGAAGACCGCAGCCTGATGCTCAAAAGTGTGAGCATTCACCTCCCCAACTCTTTAAGTCAAGCAAAGTCATACTGCAACGAAACAACTGTGCCGCAGCTGTACCTTTATTTTCCGGTACGAGGTGACACGTTGTGCACCAGCATTGCCTCAGCCGAGAAGAGCAAGTGACAAAAGCCATCTTAGGACGCGCAATGGTGCAAGTTCACAAGTGTCAAACATGCTGTGCTAAGGAAGGCACCCAGTCTGATGCATCTCAAGCTGGTAGCACAAATCCGTAGCAATCTGCCCTGACAGCTGGGCGACGGCACAACCCAAAGTTGAAAGGCATAGGAACCAAGCACGAGGCTCATCTGTGTCGTGCAAACTTGCTGACATCCTTGCTTCTTTGACCCAGCGGCCATCCTGCAAAGTCCAGCTGAGAGACGGCAAGGGGTGAGTTGAGAGTGAGATGAAATGGGTGTGCTTTTCGACACGCAAAGCTCTCCTTCTTGCTGTAAATGTCAATCTTGGATGCTGCGATGGAAAGTTCCTCCTTGTTCTTTATGCCCTGAAGCAATGTCGATTTCATCTGCGTCGCAGGACACGGTATTCGGCTTCTTTTGCGTAATTGCCTCAAGTAATCGGATACAACAGTCTCAAACCAAAACAAAAGAACTGCTGCGACCCGCCGAGCGCACAGCTTCGTGTTTCCAAAGCCCTGGAAGGTGGACGTAGTTTCGAGTTTCGAGCCCTTCCACATGCCTTCCACATGCCTTCCACATGCCTTCCACATTCTTTGTCTTCTCACCTTCCAGTCAATGGCCGCAACCTGGAGCTTCCGGCTGGCTCAGCTCGGCAGGAAGTACTCACAACCCTCGCGAGACATCCCAACGTCAGAAATGAGGAACTTCGGCATCTCACGCCAAGCTGCGAGCATCTCAGCAGCGAGCGAGAAGACCGAGCTTGGCACTGCGCACTTGAATCACTTGCGGGCGGTCACTTCTAGCTCTGGCACACACCTCTCTACGCCGCACCATCCATAGAAATGAATTCTTCCGTGGTGCGCCGGAGAGCTACATCGCCAATCTTGCCCTGAGAGTTTGAATGAACCGCAGCAGGTGGTACTTCGCGGCAGCCGAAGATTTGGAGCCTTCGGCATGACCCACGGGATCATCCACCGGGAGACCGCGATGCTGAGCCATCCGCTTCAGCAAGCGCCCAAACCCGCCACCCGAGATCAGCAGTCGGGAACCACTCAGCGCCAGTAGCACAGCCTCATCCGCCTGCCGAGCCACCTCCTCCGGGTTCGTCACACCTTCAGCCAAGCGAAGTGTGGCGTTGAGGCCCTTACCCCGGAAGATGTCCTGAACGCGGCGCGCGTAGGCGAAACTTTCCTCTGGAGCAACGTCGGGGCGCACGTTGTGCCAAGGGTTTCCAAACAAAATCACCTGGCTCATCCCTTTCGGGTTGTAGGCCTGATAGAAACTCTCATTGATGACATAATGATGAAAAAGACCCGGCTGTGCAACTGATCCATCCAGCACGTCCCCCAGGCGTAGGTGTACCATCAAGCAATCCGAATTTCGGTCTTTCAAGCGCTCCTCAATGATGTCATTCAAGACAGCCCAATTTTCCAGTTGCCAGGTGCGTCGCATGTACACTGAAGCCATGCTAGATGGAAACCAGCGAAAGTAGAACTGCTCGCCTCCGCGGCCCCAGCGGACCGAGCTCGCGGTGAGCATGTCGGCGAGGCGGTAGCCGGTGTAGGCTTTGAAGGAGAGGTCGCTCTTACTCTCATCTGAGAATATCACAAAGTGCTCCAGCTTGTGAGGAATCCACAGCAGCACATGCACAAGTGCAAGAGCCACTGGGATTGCCAGGCAACAGTGCTTCCACCAACGAGCCATAGCCTTCAGCACGCAAATCTGTTTAAGAGGTCTCAACTAAGGTTAGAACCCTCCAAATGGAGTTTGTTTATCTCTTCCATTGACAAACTGCCTCCACCAAAGGGCAGCGCTACTAGTAGTGGCATTCAGCAGTGCCCTCAGTGACAGCAATGTCCTAGCCTGACTGGTCAAAAGAAGTCAGATATGACAGATATGACGACCCATGATGTGGTAATGCGCTTTGCGCCCCATGTCAAATGGAACCCAAAAAGACAGCAACCATGCGGAGGGGCCCTCAGTCTTGACAATGTGGTCGATGCACAAACTGCCCTCAAAAACGAGTTCCCCAGGATAGGCTTGGATTGGTGTCACCGTCCCCTTAGCCTCAGCTTCATTTGAACTGGGTGTGTGTCAAAACTAGGAGCCCTCGTTTGTATTGCTGTTTCCGGGAAACAAAAAGGATGCCAGTCATGTGGAGCGGCTGCTGTGTTTGACCTCGCGTTGGGGTGGTTCTCGAAAAAAGACTAGACGGGGGAAACCACACGCAAGGCCCTTTAATTTCGGCAACAGGTTGTCATATACTTGTTGTTGCGCAAGTGTCTTGCTTGGAGTTACAGAGTCCTCAATGTTTCCCGTTTCAACATCACCCACCTAAAGAAAGTTCACTTAAAACTGGTCGAAAAGGCCATGTTTGAACATTTGTAAAAGGGGACATCTTCTGCGGCCACCACTTCTGCCGGAAACATAGCTGGCAAAGAAGCCCAATATCACCATAAGGTAAGTATCACAATAAATGTTCTCTCGAGGGTGAGGCGCATGGGAAGGGTGAGCTCATCCAAGCTTTTGTAGACAGGCTCGCTGACAAGCGGCCTTGGTGGTGATGCTCGGGATGTTGATGTTTACTTCATTCCTATTTCTTGTCCGCTCTATCTACGGCTCGAAACCTGCCCGTGTTTGGGCCCATCATCCGGAGATTGAAGCAGATGATGCAAGCGATGCAGGGCATGCTGTCCGAAGACAATGGATGGATAGACGCTTGGAATGCGTGGAAAAAGGATTGACTTCATGCGCAATAGATGGAGCATGTATGAAACATGGACAAAATGGGTGGACTATGTCTTGAAAATGGATTGCGAATTCAAGGAAAATGAATGGATGGAAAATGGAGTGGAACATATGGAACCTGGCTGCGACTTGAATCAAGGACACATGCAAGGGGTAGTTGGGGGTGAGTGCAGGAAGAGCCGGGTTGCCAGTCACCGCCTGTGTCGCGTCAGCGTGTAAATCCACTGCCTGGCAAATCGGAGCGGGACGTGTGCCGAATCCCTGAACTCTCGGGGGAGGTCTGAGCTCTTTTCTCGCTTTTTCTGAGGTTTCTTGCCGTTCAGGGGGAATTGTGATTGTTCTGTCCATTTTGCCGGCTCTTGTGTGCTGCTAAGAAACCTTGTTAGCCCTGCACCCCGAACATGACGTCCGGAAACGCCTCCGGGTTGTCGGGTTGAAGTTGAAGTTTGTGGAGCACCGTGTCCGCCTCAGACCCGAAAGTGGTGCGAGTAACCCTCGTTCCAACTTCTCTGGGCATCCTTGTCAATCATCCCAAATATTCGGCCTGTCCGAACTCAGGCCCTCAATCAAGACCTGATACGGAAAGGGTCTCTCAAAACCACGTTGAGGTTCAAAAATACCTGCGCCTGGGGCTTCGATTGCCCAAACCATCCTCTCCGGTCCCTCCCTCCGGGTTTCGGGCCATGCAAGTCGCCGTCCAGCCGCGCTGAAAAGTTTGGCCGGAGCTTGAGCAAGGGTCTCGAGCACCACGCGTAGCATTTGCGAAAGCGACACCCAGTGAAACTAGCCGTGTTGTCTGTGGTGCCATAACGCCATGTGGGTGCCATTTGGAGCCATGCAAACTTGCTGGGTTCTCCGTTGGATCCAGTGAAGGGGCAATCCTGCAAGCATTAGAAGAAAACAACTTTTCTCGGGCAGGTTTGCTTGCGCGTCGAGCGCCCGCAGGCTTTACGATTTTGCTGACAACATAGGGGTACTTGATATTTGTCACAAAGGAATTCAGCTTCAGTACGAAACAGCTCCTCCAATCGAATCTGAACAGATAATGTCATGTGCTGACACAAGCCACTCGCTGGTCAATCCATCCAACAGGCGACGAACTTGAATGTAAGAGCCACATGCCTGGGCCAGTTCGGCTGTTTGCGTACGATGCGAAGTTTGTTGCTCTTTGGATCCGGCCTGTCAAACATGGCATGGAGCCAGGGTCCACAAGCCCCCAATCAATTCGAAGTCTAGACTCATGGAAGTTACCCACGTTCATTTCTGCCAACCTGCGACAACATGTGACGCACCCTTGTTTGCCTCGCCGGGTGCCCGGGTCGGATCAGAGCGACGGAGCGATCTGTTTGATGCGCTCCGCACATGCCCAATTTGCCTCATTGGTTTCGGGCAGCCATGTGATGAAGTTTGAGCTCCAGTTTTGTACCCTGGACATGTCCCTTACTGCACTCACACACCCACAAGCCGCCACAGCTGCGATTTGTCCTCTTTAGGAGAAACGCAACCTGCTGCTGATGCTAGCTGCAATCCAGCCGGAATGATTGGTGACGCCATGCACTCACCTGGTCCAGGCACCTTCGAAAACCAACCGAACCGTTGACTCGGAGGTTTAGTTGTTTCAGGAGCATGTCCAGGATTCAGTAAGATGCTGTGAAGACTCTTTTCCCCTTTGTCCTCTTGAAAAACAGCCAAATGGGCAAGGCAAGAAGTTTGCTGCCAAATCCACAAAACAAGTGATGTTGGGTGCAGCGAGTACTTGAGCATGTTCAGCCAAACCACAAAACCGGGCGTAACCACTTGAGACTATTTGGATTGCGATGGGAGAAAGGACTGACCCTTGTCAACCGGGACCAGCCCGGGTCTGAGAGGAACAAACCACAACAAAGGTGGAAACAAACATGACCACCAGGCAGAGTCAGTGTACAACAATGTGTGGACAAACCAAAATGCCCGAGAGCGTGTGATGCCATCGGAAAACTCCACCCTGCGCCTCTGCTCAAGTTGATCTCCAGGTCCAGTCCTTGGGCTTTCTTCTCCGCAACCACCTTCCGGAGGGCCTGGCCCAACCAGAGTCACTGTGGGCTGTCAGCTCTTCTGTATCGCCACAACTACGGTGAAAAATCGGAAGAGCCCGAGACAAAACTCAAACGAAACGTAACCAAGGTTCAGATTTCACTCGGGATTGGAGACTTCAGCTTGTATCAACTCACTCACCTTTCCTTCGGTGAGAAAACAAACGCAATGATGACAATAACATTACAAAGCCATGAAGAAAAATGTCCGAAGAGTAGAAACACATGCTGGAATTGTGTGTCTCCACTTTTCGACGGCAACCGTCCTATGCACTTTGGAGATCCTTCGAGAGATGCAAGAGAATGTCTAACATCTGAGAGAAACGGTGCTTCGGTTGAAGGCTGGAAATGCCAAGTGGGAGGCACCCAAACCCTTAATAACAAAGTGGATTACCTTTGGACAAATTGGGAACTGAAACTGAGCCTCAGGTCAAGTCCTTGGAAATTGAGCCCAAGAAACTTGAGAAGCTTGCCAATTGAGATCTTTCGAGCCGATGAAGACCACAACCAGAGGTGGAGTTGGCGGCCCTCCAAACGAGACCACTAGTACCGGAGAAGGAAGGTGCATCGACGGGAGATTGAGCAGGTGTCTGCCTCATCCCCGCGCCTTGTCCAGCTCCTCCGGGCACTCCGTCTCAGCCCCCGTTTCAAGGAGAATGGTTCAAATGGCTGAACCAGAAAGTCCCAGCCGCTTCTTTAAGAGCCAACGGAGTTCTTCGACATGGATGTCGGAGGTCTAAGCACCTGCGTCCCCGCCATCCCGAAGACGTGGGTGATCCGACCTTTCACCACAAAGATCTCGAGCAGGTCCGGCCTGTCCTCATTTCTCTCGAGAATCACCCTTGCCCGGACGTCCAAAGATTTTGTACAGGCTCAGAACAAATCTGAGCGCCGTCGTGACCCGGGTCATGTCTGCACCTTCTTGTGGGTCGTAATCTTCATCCGCCAACGGCTGGCACTTCTCATCGGCAACTGCTCAATCTCCTGTAGATGCACCTTCCTTCTCCGGTAGTGGTCTCCTGGTCCGCCAACTCCAGCTCAAGCCTCTCCCGATCCTCTCAGGCCCAGGTCGGATTCCCGGCGTTGCGGTGTCCTTTTGGTGGTCATGTCGGATAGGCAATCTAAAGGGTCGCTTGAATTCAGAGTTGGCGCCGGAGGAATGGCAGGGCTCCGAGGGCATCGGCTTCACTGAACAGGTCGGCCGTCTGCAAGGAGCTCCATCACCTGGATCCCCCACCGAACAAGGAGCTGGCGAGGCTAAGAAAGTTTCCGAGCGCCGACGAGAACTTGCGGGTGGGCCAAGAGTTTGAGTTGCGCGCCCGCTGAAAGCACAACCTCTGCGCCTACCACACCTGGGCTTCCTGGGCGAGACATCCACTTCCTGACCTGGACGGCTTTCAACACAAGGCCTGGGTTTTCGGGTCGCTGAGGAGGTCAGGGGCATTGTGGAGGACCGACTCCTTTACAACCTCAAGGTGACCCAGCATGGCACGCCGAGGCTGAATGCCATCCAGATAGGGGGAAGGCCTCTTTCTTCAAGATCCAGGCCAAGGACAGCGAAGACGGGTCCAGAAGCACGAGTTTGCGGTCGGGGATCTGGCGCACCAAGGCGGTGGGCCGCTGGCTTGGTCCCTGCGCGTGATCGGGTTCGAGGGCAACTGGCTGAGTTAAGCACGCTGTTTGCTGTGCCCCAGGGAACATCTACGACAGGCAGACACGGTGATGCGCAACCAGGGCCTCCTGGAGTTCATCGAGAACCTGGAGACGGGAGAGTAGCTTCAACTGGAGGCGGAGGAGGTTCCCTCAGCGCCGGAAGATGCGATCATGGATGAATGAGTGAAGAAGGCCGGTAGAGGTCGCTGGGCGCCAGAAGCAGGTGGAATCTTGACGACCTACCTCAATCTGTCGGAAGGTCCGACGGTCATCATCGCCCAAACCCGCTGGACGGACTCAAAACCCACACGAGAACTGACAGACACCAGGTCATGATGGTGAAGCTCGAGAACAGCGAGAAGTCGAGAGACTAGGCGCTCGAGAAGGAGATCCTCTGGGAAAAAAACCCCGACGACAAGTTTGAGCTCTACAACGAGGCGGGAGTGAGGCAGTGGCAGGAGAATCTGAAGTTCGAGGCTGGGAAGCCCCTGTCGGTTGCCGTGTCCAACCGGGTGAGCGAGAATGTGGAGGCGAACCGGATCTTGAAATGCCGCTCCAAGAGTTTGAGCGAATGGGTAAGACAAATATCATATAGATGGTAGCGATCGTTCGTGACCTCAGCAATAGTTTCTTCGAGACCCTCGAATGTGAAACCCCAAGTCAAAGTCCCAAGAAGCTCTCGTTGCATCTGTTGCTCTCTCTTTCTGCTTTCTGAAAGCTAAACAACTTGAAAGAAGGAAGCTGGCCGCGGCCACCCGGCCCGGAACCCGGAACCGGGTTTTGCCGGCCTTGCGGGAACCCGGAACGCGGAAGATAGCAACGCGGTCTCCATTCAAAAAGAAATGGGGCACTAGTAGGACAACCGGCCGTCGACCGTAGAAGCGAGTATTACAACGCTTCCAAAGGGCTCAGCTGAACCTAAGCAATCCGATCAAGCCTCTCGACTAAAACCGTTCAATGATGTCGTACTCCCAAGCAATTAGATAGAAACATGTCAGACACTGACCAAAACACACGGTGGTCTTAACACACCCATCGACCGTTGGTGAAGAAATAACGCTGCATTTCCTGAAGATGTCACTTTCACTGCAAGCTCTTTGTCAACCACTTTTGTCGGAAGCTTCTGCAGTTGCGAGACATTGATCGAGAAGCTGTGGCATCTTCAACAAAACTCCATCATAGCACCAGGCACCAATTGGTGAGCTTTGGGTGCATCTCAAGTAGTCTTTAGAATCGTGACCCAAACTGAAGCTAAGTTTGAACAAAACCATTTATTCCTCGCACTTCCAGATGTGTGCTCGACGAGTTCGATCGGACCGTCACCGCGCCTCGGCGCCCTGCGAACCGATCTCGTGTCCATTGAGATCGATCCTTGCAACGCTTTTGTTGCTCTTGAGTGCCTTGGCGATCGCCTGGCAGAGCGCCGAGGCCGACCCTGCAAAACCCACGGCTGGATTCAAATGAAACCCAACAGGTTCAGATTTTGCCGGGGATAGGATTCTGCTTGTAGCAATTCACTGGTGAGAAAAGAAACTCGTATGCCAAAAGGATAGAGGAACATGTTCCACGTAGAAACACGTACTGGCATGGAATTGTCTCGATTTATCACCGGCAACTATCCTATGTATTTGCAAGAGGATGTCTTCAGCTTGTTGCAGCTCAAAGAAACACGATGATGACAATAGCATTGCAAAGCCATGAAGAAAAATGCTCGGAGAATAGAAACACATGCTGGAATCGTTTGCCTGCAGGTTCAACGACAACCATCCTATGCACTTTGGAGACCCTCGAGAGATACAAGAGAATGTCTGAAGTCTGAGAATCTGTGTTTCGGTGGGAGGCACCCAAACCTTGAATAGCAAAGTGGGTACCTTGAAGAAACTGGGAACTGAGCTCAAATCTTGGAAGCTGAGTTGGGGCCAATGCGGACCACAACCATTGAACCACCTTCGAGATGGCAGGGATGCAGGTGTTTTTCTGTGGGACCTCAAATCCCAAGAACGCCGTCTGGTCTGGGAGAAGCGGCCTCACTTGGACTTTCAGCGGGTTCAGCCATTTGACGGCAGGAAAATCCACAACGGAGTGCCCTTGGTAGGAGCCCCGATTCCGGACGGAGGTGGACAGACGACCTACGGTGCAAAACAATTCGACCTGGACCTCTGCCAGTTCGGGATGAGGAGCTTGGACTGTCCTTCTCGGTCCTCGTAGCATCGGAGGATTTAGGGCGCGGGGATGGGCCCGTAACAGTCTGCCAGAATGTCCTGCAGCATGAAGGATTGTCTCAAGGCCAGGTCGGTTTCCCCCCCCTTTTCTTTTGTGTCCTGAAAACATCCTTTTGATACAAATGTCGGTGAGGGTCTGTGCGTTACCCCGTAAGGCGATCTAAAGGGTCACCGCTTGAACTCGCGGAGGAAGAGGCGAGTTGGAATGTCACTGAGCCGGTGCCTGGCAAACGGGCGGCAGTCTCCTGGATCGCCCGACTCAAGTTCCCGAACGCCGACGAGAACTTCCGGGCGGCTGAGGTGTTGGCCACTCATGGTTTCGGGGGGGGCCCTGGCACTTCGACCGCTCCACGAAAAAACCAAGGTGCATGGTGGACATGGATTCGTGCGCCCGGTGATGAGCACTGCTTCTGCACCTCCCACACCTACTGGGCTTGCTGGGCGGGACATCCTGATCAATCTGGACGGCTTCAATGCAAGGCGTGAGTTTTCGGGTTACTGCTAATGGAGGTCAGGGACATCATGGAGGACCGACTCCTCCTCAAGGTGATGAGGCTGAATGCCATCCAGATGCGGCGAAGGCCGCTTCATGAAGATCGCCGGTCCACTACAGGGAGTATCGCGCTCCGAAGAGCACCAAGGCGGTGGGCCGCTGGCTTGGTCCCTGCGCGTGATCGGGTTCGAGGGCAACAACGTCTGGCTGAGTCAAGAACGCTGTTTGCTGTGCGCCAGGGAACACCTACGACAGGCAGATCACGAGGAGATGAACACGCTCTTCCGGCTTAAGACTTCACAGGGATCCTTACATTAAAATTATACACCTGATCATTGCCTTGCAAATTGTGGTTTCCCTTGATTTTGTGGAAAACGCCATGTTTCAAATGGGCAAAATGTATCTTTTAAGGAGCCCTGCTTCAGTAATGCGCAACAAGGACCTCCGTTCATAGTGCGCTGCGAGACGGGAGAGCAGCTTCAACTGGATGCGGAAGATGTTCCCTCAGCGCCGGAAGATGTGATCTATGAATGGGTGAAGAAGGCTGGTAGAGGTCGCTGGGCGCCTGCGAGAGTTTGCCAGAGTGAGAGGGCAGGTTGACGACCTACCTCAATCTGTCGGAAGGTCCGACGGTCTTCATCGGCCAAGAGCTCTGGACGGACGCACAACCCGCACGAGCACTGCGGGACATCACGTCATGCTCGTGAAGCGCGAGAATAGCGACAAGTCGAGAGACAAGGCGCTCGAGAAGGGCATTTCCTGGGAAAAGATTCCCGACGACAAATTGAGCTGTAGTGAGGCCGAAGCTCGAGGCTGCGAAGCCCCTGTCGGTTGCCGAGTCCAATGGATCTTGAAACACCGCTCCAAGAGTTTGAGCAAACGGGTGAAAACAGATTGGCGGTAGCGATCGTTTGTGGCTGAGGTCACCCGCCAACAGGGGTGCCCTGCGACAAGTATGTCTCCGAATCATCCAGATAAGTCCAAGGACAACATCATTCCAAACATTCACACACTATGACATACTGCAAGCTTGGGCGATGGTCAAACATACTTTATAGACAGCGTTATAAATGTTCAAACGGTTTTGTGGTCGCCAAGATCAAGTACAAGCATTTGTGTTGCAACCGGAGATGTTACGGAACACCGAGAAGGACAGTGTCGCGAACCCGGGACCGGCAGTCCTGCAGCTGGTAGTGGAAATGGTTGCCAAGCTGAGGGGGGAGGCACTGGATCTACCAGAGAGATGGAGGTCAAGGACGAGAGCCACCGGAAGGGAGCGGATCGACGGCCAGGACAGCGGCGATACATGGGCCAAGGAAGGTTTTGGAGAGTAAACATCCTGGGAGGCAACATCCTGGGATGGGCATCTTAGGAGAGGCCAGCAGTGATCCCCAAGGGTACTTGCGGCGCACACCGCCATGGGATGCCATGGCCAGGACATCGCGGAGGACATTGAGGAGACCTACGACGGCTACAGCATCTTTCAGGGGCTTGAGCGGATGAAGTTGGTGGCGCCCAAACCTCGAATACCAGAGTTGGCGACCTTGGAAACATTGGGGACAATCCTTTGGAAATTGAGCTGCAGGAACTTGAGAAGCTTGGCAATTGAGATCTCCCGATGTGGACCACAAACATTCATGAATCATAACGTCAAATGTTGCTCTTGAGCCTGCTTGCCACCACCCCTAAGGACCCAGTCCTTCTGTCAATCCCCGATGCTACAGCTTCTGCTACAGCTTCTGCTTTCTCAATGCTACACAACTTCAAAAAAGCAAACTCCGAAGCGCTGGCTACCCCACCCGGAATCCGGCAACCGGGTTTGCCGGAACCCAGAACCTGGAAGATAGAAACGCGGTCTCCATTCAAAAAATAAAGGGCGCTAGTAGGACAACCGGCCGTCGACCGGTAAGAAACGAGTATTACCCTGCGAGAATACAAGAGGCTGTCTTCAGCTTGTAGCAGCTCAAACAAACACGATGATGACAATAGCATTGCAAAGGCATGAAGAAAATGTTCGAAGAACAGAAACACATGCTGGGATCGTTGGCCTCCAGGTTCAACAACCACCAGAGTGTCTGAGATCTGAGAATCTGTGCTTCGGTGGGAGGCACCCAAACCTTGAATAGCAACGTGGGTAACCTTGAAAAAACTGGGAACTAACTGAGCTCAAATCTTGGAAGTTGAGATGAACTTGCGAAGCTTGGCAATTGCGATCTTTCGGGCCAATGAGGACCACAACCGTTGAGAAACCACCTGCGCTGCGTCAATAGGGCCTGATGCAGCTTAAGGCAGCGAGGGAGGCTTTGGAGCTGGAGACTGCAAGAGATGATGTGATGAAGCTCAAGGATGGAGGCGTGCCTCCGTGTGTGAGGCCAATGGGCCTAAGAGCTAACCATGCATGGAAGGCTGGCGGGACAAACGCCCAGACGAGGCACTTCTCCATCCGGGGTCTGGCAGGGCCCAATGGCGGAAACCGAAAGGACAAGCGCGCCGAACGCCCGTGCCGATCTTTCACGAAAAGGACGGGAAGTTGGGCTTGGGCGCCCTCGTATGAGGAAGCTGCAGGTGTGGTTGAGGTACACGAGATTACCTCCAGAGCAACGAGCCCTGGCCTTTTTTAGCATGGAGCTTTGAGGAGGATTGAACTTGGACGGGCTGGCAACGGTCGAGGGCATTCCCGGAGTCCACTTCCTTGACCTGGAGCTCACAAAAGGCGCGACGCGTGACGGAGACCGGCGGGCATGCAGCCGGACAGCGGGCTATGACGGGTTTCAGAATTTTTTGAAGTGTGCGGAGCCACACGCTGAACCAGGCGACCTTCAGATTTGGAGCCTCAAGGCCACACCGGTCTAGGCTGCGGTGTGGGCCATCGGCCATGGTCGGAGCTTCTTGGTGGAGGTCTCCATCGCGCACTGGAGCAACAGTTTTGGATGTCCAAGGACACAAGGCTAACTTTCAGTCGCCTGATATGTAAAAAGACTTCCCAAAACTATTCTGTCCACAAAAAAAGAAAATAAGCGCCAACAAATGCAATCACAATACAAAAAGCAAGCAAAAGTCGCTAAGCGCCTGCAAAAGTTTACCGAGTCTTAACTTCAATCTATCAAACAATCCAACAGTCTTCATCTGCCAAAAGCTCTAAAAAAACTGCAGCCCGCACAAGAACTGCGGGATACCAGGTCATGATGGTGAAGCGCGAGAATAGCGACAAGTCGAGAGACAAGGCGCTCGAGAAGGGCATTTCCTGGGAAAAGATTCCCGACGACAAATTGAGCTGTAGTGAGGCCGAAGCTCGAGGCTGCGAAGCCCCTGTCGGTTGCCGAGTCCAATGGATCTTGAAACACCGCTCCAAGAGTTTGAGCAAACGGGTGAAAACAGATTGGAGGTAGCGATCGTTTGTGGCTGAGGTCACCCGCCAACAGGGGTGCCCTGCGACAAGTATGTCTCCGAATCATCCAGATAAGTCCAAGGACAACATCATTCCAAACATTCACACACAATGACATACTGCAAGCTTCGGCGATGGTCAAACATACTTTATAGACAGCGTTATAAATCTTTACAATCTGTGATTCGGGCACGAGCCTGTGCCCAGGCAATGGGTAAGTTGGGGTAAACAAGCCACAAAAGAAAGGTTCCCCAAAAGCAAACCAATCCCCGGTCCCAAAGATCAGGGTTTCCCACACACCAGAGAACAACAACCAAAGGAAAACAAACCAAACAAGAAAAGGGTTAACCCGCAACCTTGGTCGACAACAGGCCGCACGACTGGTCCCTACCAACCTGGCGGCGGCCCGAGGTCTCTTTCTCCCCCGAGATGCCGTCGGTCGACGCAGGGGTTCGGCGACGCCCATTCGAGGCGCGACGGAACCCAAAACTTGAGCCAAACACCACAGGTCAGTCACTACCGCGACATCCCTGGTGATGAAATAAACCATGGCTAATCACACCCCCCTCACGAGGAGCCCGTCATATGACGGGATTAATCGGGGTAACGCTGTCCAACATACCTTGTGGAAAAGTCCACATGACGACAATAGGTCACAACTGTTTGCATCAGAAATGCAAGAAGTTTAATTCTTATCAGAAGCCATGAAATAAAAGATAACGTATGTCCATTAGTACCCTCGCCTAACGGCAAGAGGTACTCCTGACCATGCGTACCTGAAAAATGCCTGAATTCCGCAAACCCGGGAGTAACCCCCCATCAGTTTGCTTTCCCTCTCACTCATACTGCTTCCGGATGAGCACGTCCAGCAGCTCAGCAGCGGTACGGGAGAGACATGACCTCCGCGCCTCAGCGGTCCGGGAGGAACATCACCACCTCCACACCGCGCCGACCATTGGAGAATGGACGCAAGCCTATCGGCCGCAATCCCCGTGACTCAGCCTACCGGCTATCGTCACGTCTCCTCCGGTCACGCCCGCCCCGCGCACGGTCCCTGTCACGATCCCTTTCGGATCTCCTGCGATCATCTCGCCTTCGATCTCGCTCCCGATCGAGTGAATCATCATCACGACGATCACGAGCATCGTCCCTCCTCCTGTCGCGATCATCCTCGCGCCGCGGACGGTATCTGCGCCTCCTCGACTCTCTGGAATCCCTGGTGTCCACGGTCCTAACGGACCTCCGAGAAGGAGTACGGGAAACATCCGATTCCCTATGCCTCCTCCCAGATCGAGAGTTCGTCACGATCTGGTTGAGAGCCTCCAGTGCCGACGCGTCCTCACCATTCCTGATGAAATCCCTGACCTGCTTGTTCAGCACTCTGTTGGTGGAGATCGACAAGAAAGCGTCCACCACCGAACTCTCAGGCAGCACCAGGAAGTGACCCTCCACCGGGTCAGCAGACTGCCGCTGCCGCGCCTGGTCTGCTGTCGACGTCGCCAGGCCTCGTGGACGCCTCCCGCTTTGTCGACTCCTTCGCAGCCTCGTCGGGATCCCAACGGGATTTCCTTTCTCTCTTCTGTCCTTCGGCCGACCCGCGGCTACCGCCGGGAGCGTCACCTTCTCCTGTCTTCTCCTTCTTGACCTCAACCTTAGGTTCGGTCTGCTTCGTCTCCTTAGCCACAGCTTTTGGAGCCGGAGCACTCTTCGCCTCAGATGCTGAAGCAGCCTTCCCTTTCGGTTCGGCCTTAGGAACCGGGGTCATTTTAGCCTTGGCACTCGGCCTGGCCCCTTCAACCACCATCTCGGCCCAAGACTTCTTCGGCTGAGCTGCCGCTGTATCAACCTCCATCGGAGCAGGTCCAGCATCATCCTTCGCCTTTGAGACGGATGGGCTACCGCCCTTACCGGATCCTTTACCTGGCACTTCACCTGATTTTGGTGGCGGGCCGGAAGGACTACCGCCCTTACCGCCCTTCTCCCCTTTCTTCCCCTTTCCTTTTCCGCCCTTGGGGACCGGCTCCTGCTTGGGACCAGGACCCGGCGCAGCATGATGCACCGATTGGAGTCCCTCGATGTCCACGTTCAAAGGTTCGGGTTGACGACCGTCAAGAACCGTCCTCACCTTTTCGTCACTAACGTAGACGAACGGGTCACGGAAGGGTGCGGGAGGCTCCGACTGTCCGGCGCTGATCGCCTTCTGCACCTTGGCTATCGCCTCCTTCAACCTCTTCTTCTCATCGTACCCCGTCTCCGATACCATGTACTTCCTGAGCTGCGAAATCAACGCATGACTCTCCAGGA
The DNA here is from genome assembly GCA_963377175.1 of Effrenium voratum. Classification (NCBI taxonomy): domain Eukaryota; class Dinophyceae; order Suessiales; family Symbiodiniaceae; genus Effrenium; species Effrenium voratum. The sequence continues at coordinate 185,718 of CAUJNA010000441.1, read as the reverse complement.
TGTCCACGTCCTTTCGATGGGTCGGGTACAATGGGGTCAGATGACCAGCCGCAGAACCAATCACGTATGCCATCGGAATATAGAATGACAAGTACGTGTCATGACGAGCGAACTTCCTAACGGAAGTCGTCATACGCCTACCCCACTGAGCAGCGTGTCTTGGGTTGGCCCGGAAGTACTCCGTGACCGACTCAAATCTATCGACTTGGTTGGTCTTGATCAGGTGCTTCGCCACCCACTTCTCCACAAACGCATCCGAGGCCGAAATCCCGGACACATAGGAGAATTGGAATAGCACCTTCGCCAGCTCATCCCACGCCGCATCGACACCTCCCTTGTCTTCACCAAGATAAGGGGGAAGTCTGATGCCGCTCTGCACCGTCATCCTTAGATCGGATGCCATCGAATAGGAAATCAAATTCCTCTTGATGACTCCGACCACTTCGGAGGGAATCCTCCTGGGCTTGAACTGCCCCATAGTCCTCACCCACTCCGGCACGATGTGGCACGTTTCGAAGTCCTTTTCCTCCGCGTTGGGGATAAAGTTCGGGTAAAAGACCGGGAGCGCGCACCCGGGACACAAGTGCATCCCATTCGGCATCAATTCTGCGCACCTCAAGCAGAACGTGGCAGTCACATTCAGCCTGGTCTCTTCCCGTGATCGCTTGTGCTCTCCCCTAACGGGGGTGAAGTCACCGTAGTCCCATGCCCGATGGTACACTATCGTGTAATCATCGTACATATACGCCGCCTTCCAAGCCCCCATGTGGATCTCGTTCCTAACGGCAAGAGTCTTCCTTCTCGTCAAAAACACGGGTCCAACTAAGGACCAGTGCACCCGAAGATCCACCATTACTACCACGTACCTACCGGAGTAGTTCCGCAGCCTGTCCCTGACATACCACGAAGGCGATACCTCAGCATCCGGCGCCATGGCTCCCACAAGTGGGATCAGGCCCTCATCCTGCCTACCATCCCCAATGGTCTCGTACACATCGGGCCTCGTGATCAATATCTCGATCATGGCCTTTCCATTTCGCCTCACCCTTTGGAGCTGAACCGCCTTCCGAAAGTCCGAGAACTTCATGATGACGTATCCCACCATGGGGAGTTCATTCCAATGCATCTCATACATCAGAGATCCGCCAGGTGCATCTTCCTGAGTATACCTGTGCCTAACGGCACTGTAACTCAAGTCGCGTCCGATCCGCGTGTGCCTAACGGCAACCAACCTGGTGCTCTCCTTGAGGAGAACGCCATCCCCGTCGTACATGACCATGAGCATCGCCTCCACTTGCCCTATCGGGAAAGCTTTAAGCGTCGGAATAAAGAACTTCCAAGACATCTCAGCGTTCTCCATGCCCGAAATCTCCTTCAGGAACCAGATGGCCTGGTCACTTTTCACCCAGTTTCCAGCCTCGCGTCCGGTCTCCTTCAGCACACGTTCCTCGAATAACTCCGAGACTCTCTTTGAATTGATGACCAGTCCGTCGAAATCGCACGAGAGCAGTCTCATCAACTCCTTCGCCGCCTCCCGTCCTGCAACAGTGCCCACGGTCTCCTCGTAGTTCGGGAGGTATTCACCCAACCTCGTCTTCGAGGGAACCACAATCTGGCAAGTGATGGCCTCGTCAGGGATAACTCCCGTTTCCCTTAACTCTGGATTGATCTCTCGCCTATCGGCAAGATAATCCTCCTTCCCATCCAGTATCACAAGATTGTAGGTCATCTTGCTCGCCGCCCCACTGGGCCTGAACTTCCTGCTATCATCCAACTGGTCAGGAGCAAAGGGTCCACTAGGGGCGGCCGCACTCACCAGAGGCGCTCCTCGCCCAGAGCAGAGGTGCTTCTTATGAAAGTTCACCATCTGATTCAGCTGCGATAGTGCGTAAGCACGATCCTCCAATGACGCACTCTTCATCCCGGCCTCAGTCAGAGGAGCCTCAGGCTTGTCATAACTCGCCTTTCCGCCCCATCTCGCCGCGACCAGCTCAGCAGACTTCACAGGGTCGATCATATTTCCCGACCACTCAGGCATGTTGCTCAACCTCCTAGTCAACGCGTCTACCGACGCAGCCAAGTCTTCGTCCGTCACGGTGTAAGGGTCGACCTTCTCCCTGTCCTCTTGACCCACATCCGGAAGCCTATAATCCCCGCGGATAGCCTCCAGCGCGGCCCTCTCGGCTTCCTCAGCCTCCTTCTGCGTGGCCACTGCCCTCGGAATCAAGAGCGCTACCTCGGCCGGCAACGACTTCTCCATGTCTATTGGAGTGTTCTTGGGAAGGATCCTTCGATCATCTCCCTCCCCGCTGTACTCGTAGTCAGGAGCATTCTTCCGGTACTCCTCGAAGGTAGCCCCTTTGAAGTTGGTGATCTCACTCGGGTCTGTCTTCCCAGCCTCAGTACCCCGAGGCGTGGGCTCCTTCGTCCCGGTGGAATCCTTCTTGGAGCCTTCCTGATCCACGTCCATGTCGTCCTTCTTCTTCTCCGTCACGGACAGCTTCCCAATGTCAGGAAGGGTCACATCATCATCCTTTCCTGACCCGGCGCCCCTATCGGGGGCCGGCTCGGTCCTTGGTTGCCCCGAAGAGCTCGCCCCAGGATCCACATCGCCCTCGTCGTCCACATGTGGTCGCTTCCCCCACACGATCTTCGTCTTCGGCTTCAGCGGGACGGCGACACCTCCAGCCATATGGTGTCCAGGCCAAGTGGCTCCTTCAGGGTCATCCTCGAACCATGATTTCCCGAACGGGAACCCATCCCTTCCGATGATCTCCTTCCTATCGGAAGTAGATCCCGAATGGGACAACGCAGATACATGAGACAGCATGATCTCAGCCGCCGATTGCGCCAGCGTATCGGACATCTGCTCCCTTGTCGGGATAGTCCGCAGCTCCGGAGCGAGGTGACCGGCAATCATGCTGAAAGGCGCAGTTCCCAGCCGCTTGCCCAACACCGCCTCATTCAGCGCGTTGAAATACTTCTGCAGCTTCTCCAGCATTGCCGTCGCCGCCATCAGCTGGGGATGAAACATGGGCATCCGCCACGCGCGCCCAAGGGCGGAATCCACGTGCGATGCGATCACAGAGATCGTCCCTACCAGCAAGTGCGACGATGCAATCTCCGGTACCCAGGTCGGGTCGTCCAAAGGAATGCATTGACCCGTCTGCGCGTTCAGCAAGGTAGCCCTCACCCCCGGCGCTCGAAGGCAATCATACGCCCTGCGGTTCGGGTCACTAACGACACCACGAACCATGTAATCATCCCGATCGGGCATATCTGCCCAGTCCCCCGGAGGTGCTCGCCCATGATGGTACTTCGCCTGAATGTCCTGCCTCATCCCTAACGGGATATGGGCAGCCTCGGACGCCACCTTCTTCATGTTCCATTGCTGATCACCCCACGGCGTAGACTTCCGATCTCGAGGATTGATGTACTCCTGATCGATCCTCCCAGCAGCTCGGGAAGCATCCAACGCCCCGTACATGTAATCGTTATGTACGGCCCTCTCCAATACCGCATTCCACTCGCTATCGCGATTCGGGAACACAATGTGGCTAGTCTCGTTCGCCTTCCTCCACTCCTCCGCGGTAACCCGCTCTTGAGTGATTGCCTTGTTCCTGATCACGGCATAGATGAAGGGCTCACCAGCCTCCCTAGCCAGGATGTGCTGAACGATGAACCTCCTATTCGACCTGCTCTCCGCCGGTCTTGCCGATGTCCGCGAGCCCCTCGTGGATTGATAGGAACTATGCTCACGGTGGTGCCGAACTTCCGCTGACTTCAGCTCGGGCGCCTCTCCCGGGTGCTCCGGGTACGGCGTGTTCGCATAATTGTGTATGCCCCCTCGAGACTCCTGGGTTGAAGCCGCCTTCGGGGTCGCTGCAGTATCCCGCAGGTCCCCGTCGTCGTCCGTGTACTTCGGAGCATAGGAGATAGGCACACCCGGGCCACCTGCACCCGACGCCTCCTCCTTCTTCTGACCACCAACAGGTTCTCGAGCCCTGCGTTCCTCCCTAACGGGCGACGCCGCTCGCTTTGCCGCAGGCGATTCCATCGGCGGCTCTGTCGTAGTCGTAGTGGCCTGAGGCACCTCAGCTGCCCTACCGGGAGTCTCTTCCTCACCTACAGCGGGAACCTCGGCTTCCTTCTCCGGTTCCATCTCAACGTCTCCGGCGAACTCTAGCACCTCGGCCTCGGTCGGACCCCCACCATCGTTGAAGGTATCCGTAGGGAGATCGACCCCTTCCCTATCGGGTAGGAGATCATCGACCTCGGCGGAGCCACCCGTGTTCTCCTCCTCAATCGTCGCTCTAGGCGTTCGAAGATTCGATGACCATCGATTCCCAACTTCGGTTGCCGTGACCTGAGGTGAAGAAACCCTCGGACTCCGAGGTGGGTTCGGCGGAGACTTTGGTCTCACCGATGCCAGCATCTCCTTCGTGACTAACGCCTTAGGAGGTGCTTTCGGGGCAGCGGTCTGACCTTCCGCACGCTGACCTGCGTCAGACGATTGCCCTCCGGGTTTTACGCCTACCGGCGGTCCTCCCTGAGCGGCACCTGTCATATCGACGTCCTCGGACTCAGACATCGATCCGCCATCACCCATCTTCGAAGAAGTACCCTCCTTCAAAAGCTTGAGGATGTTGTCCCTGATGTGCAACGTGACGGAACCAGGCCACGTAGTCCTAGTCAGGGAGAAAAAGTCCGGAACTGCCGCAAGGTAGGGCGGCACCACGGCCCATGCTCTCTGGACCGGCCGGTTCCTGCCGTAGCTGTCAACTTCGCTCCCCCATGACACCGCGTCTGCTGAAACCACTGGGATCAGGTTCGCACGGAGATCGCCCATCTTATGCTGGATCTCCTTAGTCATGTGAACCCCTTGGTCACCCTCTCGATCTAACGATCGCCCCGGACCACAAACCATCACCTTGACCTTGTTGTTGAGTGCGACCAGCGACGCCACGTCCTTACTCCACACGGTCGCCGCGTCACTTCTGGCCTTCCATGCGTTCCTCTCCCACCTATACAGGTAGGAGCCACGGAGACCAAAAACATACAGGTCATGCTTGGCGGCATCCGCGTTGCCGTACTTCTGGACGCAGTCGTCCGTCCGCTTGTCCATCAGCTCGTACGCCTTGTCAATCATCATCCGAAGGGATGTCTCCTCGTTATCACGAGTGCTGGTCACGTAGTGCACCTCACAGTTCTTGAACGGCCGGTTATCTGGGGAACCCCTCAACCGGTCATTCTTTGTCCTGCACTTGAGGATGTCCTCCGCCAACGTTGCTGGGTCCATCCCTTTCTTGTTCTTCGTGGATGCAGTGTTGAACGTCTGATCCAGCAGATAGAACACAGTCGCATCCGGGGCCGCGGACTCCTCTTTGAACACCGGAGGACCGTACCCGGCCGCCATGGCCGCAGCGATCCTCACCGCAGCACCTGTCCCACTAGCCGCCAAACACCGAAGCAAGATTACCATCTTGTCTTGGTAGCGACTCATCTCGTGCAGAACAATGGATGGGTAGATGGACAGCATCACATCCGCTAACACGGCGATTGCCCATGTGTCCCACAGCCTTTCCATTTGTACGGGATCAACTGCCACACGGGAGTATCCTCCCTTCGGCAGCTCCATATCTGGCGGAACGACCTTCCCACTCCTGACCAGGCGCATCACCTTCCTAGCTTGCTCGAAACACTCAAGCTCCTTCGGGAAGAGAGCACCCCGACCAACGGCCTTTGCCTCGTCCTTGATCTCGGTAAGGTATCCCTTCGTTAGGGTGAGCACAAACGTTTCACCCCGGATGGCCTCAAACATGTTCGACTTCGGCACGATCCTGGCGAATAGTGCCCCACCTTCCGCCTCGGCAGCCTGAGGGGTCCCTGGAGCAGCACGCATGTTCTCCTCTTCAACGGAAAGACCTATCGGTCCCATGTAGTTCTCTGGGAAGAACTTGTGCATAGCCCACACTACCGATGGAGCATGCGGATTCCATTCGACGAATGGGTTGTAGTACTGCAGGGTGCTATCGCCCCCTGAGTTGCACAGCTCCACATATTGTGAGTCCGCCGCAGGCTTCTCAAGCTTGATGCAGATCCCACAGATCCCCAACCTCGCGTTCGGGAACACTCGCTGGGCTCCTCGCTTGACACCCTTCAGGTGGGGATTGTCGCTGAACAATTCTCAGACTCGTCCGGTTGCGCGATGCAAATCGCGACCCTCGCCCACGTGTTCTGACCGTAGTGCGACAGAGTGCTGTATCCCAGGGCCTCAACCGCCTTCAAAGATGTCCACACACCTACCCATTCATCGCTCGCGGTGGACGCAGTAACCTGCATACCACCCAGAATGCTCCACAATGAGGATTGCGAAGTTCCATGGATAAGGACCTTTTCAGTGTCCGTCTGGCCCCTGAAATTGATGGCCAAATCGAAGAATGCCCATCCATCGTCGGGACCAATTTCCACATCAGTGGTACTCGCCGGGTTCTTGGGCGAGATCCTCAACACCTGTCTACGGTCCCAGTCAAAGGCATCATGCAAGGACGTGACCACACCTGACATCTGTCCCATCGCGTGCAGGTAACCCCGCATTCCTGGCTTATCAGCCGACGCGAACTTCCTGACCGACGGGACCGACGAAAGCCTCCGTCCCGAGGAACATCTAACGATCTCCTCCCTGTTTCTCCCCTCCGTCAGCATCATCGCGTCCACGACCAACTCCGGAGGCGTGAACAGTGCGTTCGGCCTCTCGCTCATCCAGGCACGGATTGCGTTGAAATGGTGCTCCGCATCACCGAAATCATCTCCACTATACAGAGGGTGATCTCCGAATGCCGCCTCTGCCTGATCAGCGACCGCCTTTACCAAGGCAGTCTGCGGGTGAACCGTCTTCCACTCCGGCCAGGCTTTCGGGTCTCCAACCCACATTCCCCCACATGGTTCGGCCGCCGGCTCCGTACTGCTATCCATGGGTAGCGCACTCTTGCCATTCTCAATGCTCTCCTCAAGCACGAACGCAATATGGTAGGGAAGCAAGAAAGCAGGGTCCGTCGGAACCGCAGCGCAGAGTATGGCCGCCAAGTGCACGGCGTTTGTCTCCGTAACCTCCACTCCCCGGCGCTTCATCTCCGCCACTATCGCAGCAGTCCTGATCGCTCGGTACCGGAGCAGCTTTTCATGGTCCGGCAACGCCATGTGGGACTTGTCGAGCTTGTCCTTGCTGATGTGGGATACTCTGCCAACCAGTTCGTCGAACCTTGCGGCACTGTCATCCTCAATCAGCTGATCAGCCTTCTCCATATCTGGATCAATCGTGGTGAACTTCGGATCCTGTCCCCTAAACCCCTTAATCGTCCACTCGCGGTACCCCGCAAGCAAACAACTGGCCACAGCCTTAGGCTTCTCCATACCCAGCCCCATCTCCAGGTCCCAGGACGGCCGCGGAGGCGTCGCCATGCAGCGCCCCAGGCCCATTCCGCCAGCTGCCGCCATGCGTCAGCAGGTTCGGGCCACCGGCCACGGAACCACGGAGGAACCGGGAACCCAGCCTACCGGCCAGAATCCCCCCCCCCCTGTCCCTCAGAAGGCTCAGCCTATCGGCCAGAGACCCTCTCCCTAGAACAAGAACCTAGAAAAAGAATAATTGACTGAATCCGTCCTTCACGAAGCAGAAGAAAGACCTTAGTGACAGGCATACCTGCCTCATGCTTCTGTTTTGGTCAGTAAGCGCATTGTGTCGCCTGTGAATGTGGTGCGGTTGCCCGCGGTGTGAGCCAACTTGATCAAGCAAACGCTACGCGGCAACAAAGTTGTTCAACCACTTCCCAACAGCAAGCAATCGGTCGTGCTGAGAGAGAGTATCCCCTCCTCGCATCTTGCAAGTACTCCAAAACGAATTGAAAGACTTAGAAGAAAAGCACCTAAACACGACCCCATGCCTCTTGAGACCACATTGGCAAGCGCAAACAGACCTGCAATCAAACCCATGCGTGGTGGCGATTCCTTCAGCCTCACCTTCCTTCAAGATGTTGCATTTAGGTCGATAGAGAATAATCGGAACGCATCCACTGGTCCGAGCATCACAAGCCAAGTTGAACCTTTGCCTAACGGCAGCCTCGGTCCTATCCCTAAGCTTTCTGGTCTGTCCCCACTTCCCAGTCCTGGAATCAACCCTATCGGGTGCAAGATCATTAAGAACAAGCACAACATAACAAAGGCTATCGCCTTCAATCCTACCAGACCGTATGATGTGATTCCTGTACCAGGAGCAACTTGAAGCGTGACAACCCTGCAAAGATCACTATACGCAAGAACTCCGGCTATCGCCTGGTCCGCAATAATAGTTTTCTCGCATCTTTTCCCTCCTTTTTCCTCGTCAATCACGATTCCCTCGTACTCAGAGAGTAACCTCTCAATGAGCCGATTGAAACCGGATTTTGCACCTGATTCCATGCGTACCCCCCTAAGCGGGGGCAGTCCAGGAGCGGCAGGGGCTTAAGACAGGGTTGGGTGGGTTGGGCCAAATATTCCTGCAGGTATCCCGGCAGAAACATACCAAGGGTGTGCAGATTTCTATTCCACACGACCTTGTCAATGCAGGCCTTAGTGAAAATGTCTGCGCCTTGGTAGTGAGACGGGCACGCAACGAACCGAAAAATTCCATCATTAAAACGTTCGTTGAGCCACGAGATGTCAATGCGCTGCGTCCTTGACATATAGCGCATGTTGGGATTATTCCCAGTTATAACGATCCGGCATGCCGATTCGTTATCCTCCAGCACGTTGATAATAAACGGCTGGGTCTCCTTTCCCTTCCCAATAGCGTGCTGCCAGAGGGTAGCTAATGCCATTCCCTCCTTGGACACTCCATGGTCGAGAGCAACAATCTCTGCTTCGGGAGTCGACTTCGAAACGGAAGTCTGTTTCTTGCTTACTCCAGTGATGGGCATGTAGGTCCTAGGACCCACAAGGCAAATGAGCACTCCCGATGTGCTCTTGGAATCAGTACGATCCCCAGCCAGATCCGCATCACAGTAAGCAACCAACTCAATGAACTCTGGGCTATCGCCCACCCAACCGTACAAATGAAGATCGAGCGTAGAGTTCACATATGAAATTAACCTGTGGAGCTTGCGGTCACATAGATGATTCCACTTCGTGACCCGGCTGGCTAACGCCTGCACGGGACGAATCAGGTCATATCTGCCCATCCGAGCTCCGTAGAGAACCTTCATCAGCACCGCCGCCGCGTCATTCCGAGGCATCCTGGCTGCGCATTGACGGTCTCCATGTCCATCGCCTGGTTGAAGAGTTTGTCAAATTCAGGATTGACGGAATTCTCGTCAAACTCCGGCTTGCTCTCGTCCAGGAACGGAGTTTCAACCTTCTGCAGCTTCTTCGGGTACTTTCCCTGACATAGCTCAATGTATCTATCGACACATGCCTGCATGAAACTGCTCTCGCTGTACTTGATAAACCTTATCGTGGTTTCCGGCTTGGGGATGTCCTTAGAGAGTAACCCCTCAGGACCAAACCTCAAGTCGGGTTGCTCCTTATCAGGAGGATTGCTGACCGTCCACGCCAGTCTCGGGTCAAAGTGACCCTTGACCACCTGTTGCGTGAATTCGTGCTCGCAGCCAAGATATCTCTTGAGCTGCCTTGGTTCCTCCATCTTGATGACCTTCGAGATCAGCGCCCATCCTTCTGCGATGTTCTTCGCCGGCCCACTCATCTTGAAGTCATCCACGTACACGACAAGGAAGAGGTCGAGCTCCTCATGCCTAAACACGCTGGCCCAATCCTTCACCTTGACGTATCCGACTTTCTTCAGCATTGCCTCGCAGTGCTGTTCCCAAAAGGTACCAGCATCCGGATGTCCATATAGTGCAAGCACGAGGACAACGACCGGATCCTTGTATCTGGGATTTCCGCTGCCGTCGAACCACTCAGGTGGCCATTGGTCGCGAGGAATCCTCACCCAAGTCTTCTTTCCCTTCAAGCGGGCCTGAGTGTACGCAGACTCCCCATCACTCACTTCCAGAAGATTCCCTGGGAGTAACCCGTGAGCATCACCCATCTTACCCGCCGCCATAGTGCGGGGCAGGAGGTGTTCTCGGAGAACAGGGCCCAATGCCCGATCTCATCACGGACGAAACATCCCTCGAACACGACTCGCCCTTTATATTTGCGATTCGGATCGTCTTCCGGCAGCTCGTGATTCTTTTCGACACAAATGTCGAAAATCCTACCAACATGGATCTTCTCCCCTTCCTTACGTGCCTTGGCCGCAACATCATGCCACTCTTGGACAGTTGACAAGTCCCAGCATCCTTGCGAAGTTAACTTGTCCCACTCCTTCTGAAGAGCGGCCTTAGCCTTGGCATTCCCAGCTTGTTCCTTCTTGTTCACTGGCCTAGCGACACAAGCGTACAAGGGAGGAAAAACACCCGAGCTCTTTGGCCGATGAGATAGGGATACCTCCCCCCTGGGCATAGAGAACTCAAAGGTCTTTCCATCAGATCCAATCGTAGGGGCAGCAGCAGCTACACCAGTGCTTCCGAAACCCGCGGATCCCCTATCGGTTCCCCGCTTGGCTTTCCTAGGGACGATCGACGCGTCAATGAGCATAACACGCTCCAGCACGATCTGCGCAATGCGGTCCCCAGGATTCACGACGAAGTCCTCATCCCCATGATTGAAGAGGATTACCTTGATCTCTCCGTCGTAGTCGGGATCAATGACCCCACCACCTACAGCGATCCTGTTCTTCACGGCTAGTCCTGACCTGGGAGCTATCCTAGCATACACCCCAGCGGGCATCTCTATCGAGATTCCGGTGCTGACTAAGCCTGACCCCCCTGCGGGAATACTTACTCCCTCAGAGGCATAGGTGTCCAAACCCGCACTCCCCGAAGTAGCCCGCGTCGGGATCTTGGCAGTCTCACTGTTAAGATTAACGTACAAGGTATTCGGTTTCTTCTTCCATCGCTGTTCGATCGAGTCGACCTCGACCGGCATAGCATTCGCAACCTTCTTGAAAGTGCCATTCGGGTACCATGCTCCAACGATTGCCTCGCACATTTCACTCGGATAGAGAGCAGTCGTAGGGGTGACCGACCCCTCAATGCGTGCATGAAGGTATCCCTTCTCGTGCTTGCATTTCCGACCCGACAGCTCATCAATGAGCTCCTTGGAGGTCGTCGCAACCTTCCACTGCTTCCTGATTGGCACACCGTCCTTATCCTGCATCCCGAAATCACAGCCGTCAAAATCTACGGTCTCGACATCAGGATCAGCAAGAAATCTCTGCATGAACGGTTGCTTCCATCCAAGACAGTGTCTAGGCCACTCAAATGCAACCCTGCCCCCTCCTCGCCTAACGGCTCGGGAGGCCCGCAGGAATGCCGCAAACATGACCTGAGAATTCCTTCTAAGATCATTCAGGTGTGATGCAAACTCAGCACCGTGAATTGAAAGGTTGACATATTGCCATGTACTCCACGGTCCGCACGGAATTGACGCCCACAGGTCACACCCAGGATTATCCTCGATGATCCCAATAAGCCGACTAACGTCTTTGGCTTTGGTGATGTCAAATGAGCCAACGTGAACGCGAATTGCATCGCCTCCACACTCCATCATCACTGCGGACAAACGCGAGTCAGGTTCACACGCAAACACGATGAGGAGCTTGCGGCCAGGCGCTGGAGCAGCCGGGTCCCTCTCAGGATGTTCGCGGCGTCTTTCTTCCCTTAGGGATAACTCCCGTTCGGTTTGAACATATATCTCCCGAGACCGGGTGGACATCTGTCTCCAACTATCCGCATCAATTGAATTGGGTTTTCCGGCGCCTGCGTATGGCCGCTCACGCCTATCGGCGGATTGGCCATAGTCGATCCTGTCTCCGTGCAGCTTATGACCCTTCTTCGGACCTCCGGCAGGTTCGGCTCCTTCTTCCTTCGGCTTAAACCTACCGTGGGGAGCACATCCCTTATCAAAAAGGATGGTCACACCAGTCCAAAAACCACGCGTGAAATGCCGATGATTGGGAGCATCGTGATGACGATCATCTCTTACCCAATTTCCAACGGCATCAAGCCCCCGCATGTGCGTGACCCTAACGGTGTCAAGCTCCTCATGCGAAGGACCACCTGGAGGAAGGTCCTCGTTAGTCGTCCCGAAGAACTTCTTCCGCACCTCAACGTGGATGCGATACCAGGCGCTGTCCTCGTCGTGCCGCTCCCAGTAATCCGAGACGCACGCGTCGCCACTCCCTTGGACAGCCTTGCTCTGAATGGCCCCATCAGACTTGGAAGAGCTACCGCCCCCCTCGTCCTGTTGGTCATCATCATCATCATCAGGATCATCAAATCGACCTTCATCAAAGTCGAATTCATCCCTGATCTTCTTACTCGGCTTCATGTCGGCCCTTCGGTCAGCTAACGCCTCCCGAATGGTCCGAGTCCTAGCGTCATATGATGCCAACATCGGGAACACGTAGGGCTCCTCAGGGTTCTTCCAGATACGTTTGACCTGGTGTATACTTGGTTTCCTGAGACCCCTCTGGATGTGCTCGAGATCAGCAACGAGATAGTCGCCCTTCCACAGCCCCCCTGGTTCTAACCGATAGCCCAGAAATAGGCCTGGCTTGGAGGATGGGGCGAACTTCGGATCCTCCTCTATCTTGATGAAGTCCCGCTCTTTCTTCTCGGCGGGCAGGGCAGTAGTGACGCTTGTCTCTTCAACCTCTACCTCATCAATGGGAACAAAGTCCGGCTCGTCGTTGCATTCGGGTTCGTACTCCTCGTTCTCATAGATCTCGGCCTCGTCCTCATCGATCTGATCAAAATCACAGTCGAAATGAGTTTCTCCAGTCCATTCATGGTTTCCTCCACGGTCGTTCTCGGCCTGGAGCCAGTTTTCGTCAACAACAAATTCGGTCGATCCGTCCAGATAGTTGAGGACTGTGCTCCGCCTCCTGCCAAGGTCTCTGATCTTGACTGGACAGCTCGTCCCTATCGGGATAAAGAGCTCGGTTCGGGCTTCAACGTGGACACGAGTGAGAACCTTCTCGTCTTCATTTGCTATCCAGTGGTCTCCTCCTTCATCAACGTCCTCTGAGTCGATCTTCCCAGCATGTCTGGAGTCGTTTTGGGCGTTTTGAACCCCCCCCTTTCTATCCCTGCGAATCTTGGGAGCAATGGGGTAGAAGTCGACCAGACAACCAAACGGCAGAATGACTCCACTGAAGTTCCCGTTACCGTGGCGTCGCATCCACGGTGATCCCTCACCGCGATTTTCGATGTTCCTTGCCATGGAAAAATGCCTAACGGCAAATGGCCACCATCGAGGTTCAAATCCAGCTTGACGCAGGAGCACACGTGCCCCGTGAAGAACGAGCTTAACCTTGTTCTCGCTCAGGCCATTGGTCTTGGGCATGCCCGGTGTAGAAAGCCGGTGCAATGCTCCAAGCGTAGTGACAGCATTCTTCAGCTCTGGGGCCTGGTCGCTGTACACTAACTTCAGAGTTTGCCCCCCTGCAAACCTGCGAAATGCCTCCAGCGTATTGCTACGGGATCTGGATTGCACAGGGAGGACTTCGAGGTAGTCAGTAGCGAGGTCATAGAACACTATCGCGTCCGCTTCGCCATGAAAGCCTCGATCCTTCAATCCTCGCAACACCATCGTGTCAGCAGTGGTTAGGTCCCCGAAACTCACCACGTCATGCGCAGCAGCACCACCTTTGCGGCGAAGCTTGACATTCTCCATTTTCGCACGCTGGCAGTGCGGGCAATAGGGGTTCTTCGGGAGATGCGTAAGCATATGGCGAAGCGTCTTAGCATCTGCCCGCCACTCAGCCTCTGTGCGGAGTCCGGAGAGAAAGTTTATCTCGACAATGTCACCATCATCCCCTTCCCCCGGGCCAGGAAAGGGTGGTGAGTGGCTATCGCCCTCACCCCCCTCTTCTGCCTTTCCGGGAAGAGCAACGGTCTCGCACTTGACCCGAAACCACGTTTCACCCGTCCAAGGGACATCAGATGCTATCGCATGCTGATCTCTTTCGGATAACTCCCATAGACTATCAACCAGCACCTCATGGGTAACCCCATTTCGATGAACGACAGTTTTCCTGTAGTTGTCCAATCGATCAACCCCAACGGGGCAATCATCGCCTATCGGCACAAACTTTGCTTTGCGCGGAAGCCGGTGCTCCTTCACAACATGGCCCGACCGCTCAGTGCGCCAGGTGTCCTGTAGCTCACTCTTGGCCGCAAGCCTAGACCTACCCAGCGGAATCTCGCTGGCTTCAAGCCCTCGATACGCCGCCCCGGGGGCAGGCATAGCAGGGATTGGCTCAGCATCATCAAGAGTGGGAGAAACGAACTGAGTGTCACCATGAGGAAGATATGGCACGTTGTTGATGACATCCAATGTCACCGTCCGGCCCGAAGGACACGTGAGAGTAGGTTTGCAACCTGCAGCCCATACAAACGAATATCCCATATCCATACAACGCTTTCCAACGGATATGATGGATGGAGTGGACTCAAGGACGTGTGCCTCAATCACCTCGTCCAGGTTGCCAACATCAGCATCAACACGACCAGCGGTGCGAGTCGCCCCGTTGGCAGTGTGCAGCGCATGAGTGTGTCCGCCTTTGGCAATCAGGGCCCTATCGGGTCCTTTCAAATCACCGAGACCGACCAGATCCATTGGGCAACCAGTATCTACCAGCCACCTCACCCCGCCGTATCCAACAGGTGCAGCAACCTTCTGAGTGTACTTCGGCTTTCGTACAACGCGATGTCCCCGCACATCACCAGGGTTGGTATCGATGTCCTCGTCATTGTCTAAGAGCACTTGGGCGTGAACAGCCGCTGCTCTTATCAGAGCACTTTGAACTTCCCTAGCAATTTCTCTTGCGCGAAGGGAACTTAATCGCATTTGGATGGCTGTATCCAGCCTCACGGCAACGATTCACGACCCTACCCGTATTGTCATTCTCAATCGAGACAACAAACACATCAGGAAGATCGGGAATCTTGACCCTGAGAGGTTCCCTACCGGGACCCTTCGGGAAGTACTTCTTCCTCCAGGACAGTGCAACCTCCGCATCATCACAGTACCAAAACGTCGTCTTGGTATCACTTCGTCTTGGGAGTCTCCTGAACAAGGTTGTTCGGCGATCACAAAAGTTCACCCCGATATCCTCGATCACGGTCCCATTTGCGTCAACTGTCCGTCTCCAAATGACTTGGTCCCATTTAGGACCTCCACCGGTAGTGCCGGAGAAGAACAATGCGCCTCGCTCGCTTTTCTCCCAACTGCTAACGCAAGGAGGGAGGCAACCCGGTGCAGACCCACCGGTAGCTGGGGCAACAGCCCACATAGCTGGACACGCCACAACAACACGGTTGGCCTCAGGGTAACGGCCCGCCCCGCCTAAAAATCCGTCAATCCTTGAGCGGGGCTGTCGAGACGCCTCGCCTCCCTATCGGGAGGACTGGGCGTAGGCGATCTAGGGGTATCCCCCTCTTCATCCTCAACAACCGGACCAGCAGTGGAACGAGGCGTAATGGGCTTCGTGCCTGGTGGTGGCTTCTGATGCAGGTACTTGCACGGCTGAGCTGTGCATTTGCCATACATCCAGTCGTAGCAATATCCGAAGAACATAGGCTTGTCCCTAACGGGCCTATCGCCAGTCCTCGGCGTAGAGGGCGCAGCGGGGTTCCTTGGGCTCTTGTCGTGCTCAAACCTGCATTCCCGGCCATATTGACACTTCCCAGTCTTCGTATACTCCCAGCACGCCCGATCAGCAGGCCCAGCAGGGGACTGTCTTCTTGGCGACTTGGGAGACGGTGTGCGCTTATCCCTCTGACTGCCTCTTCCAGGAGAAACTCTGTCTCTCTGACTGCTCCTTCCGGGCGAAGATGATCTCGGCTTCCCGTCAGGTCTCCCATCCCTTCCGGACCTAACGGACCTTGAAGGGCTGGGATCACTCTTCCTGGCAAGTGGGTCGTACCGCCGCACTACACCGGGAGCACCAGGATGTCGATCCCTTTCACGGGATTGAGAGCCCGATCGTGACCTCTGCTCATGAAAGGTCTGGTACATCTGAAGCGTGTTCTGGCGCTTTTGCCATCGTTCGACACAGTCCTGACAAGCCTTATAAAGCCACGCGAATGACCTAACGGTCACATCGCGATCCCACCTCTCGATGTCGGGCCGCATACAGCGTAGATGACGAACGTTCTCGATGAACACAGCTAACAGTACCCCATCATCGATCTTCTTCCTAATCCCAGAAATGAGATTGTCCCAGGTGCTCAGATAACTCCGGAGCCTTGCCTCATCATCGGAGTGACCTGTCTGCCGGCACTTGAGACTGGTCAACTCAGCGATCTTGAAGGTCTGGTCGTCCTCGACTCCAGTCTGCAGGTGGTTCAGCAGAAGCTTCAAGATCTGTCTCCCCTTGATACCCTGAGGGGGATTCATATTCTGAGCGGCTTCGGTCAGGCGATTCATCTTGTCCCTAACAGCCCTGGTCTTGATGCACTCCCTGATAGCACTCGTGAAGTTTGAGTCCAAAATCGGGTACTTGCAGGGTCCGCCAAGAGCATCATAGTCGAGTCTCTCAGTCTCTGAAATCCACGCTAACGCGTAGTCAGAGTCAAAGCTGAAAGCGTTCCTGACCCTCTCTTTGATCTCTGAAAGCCACTCCCGCAGCTTATCAGCTGTCGGCTCAGCAGGCAGCACGATCGTGTTGCACTTGTGATGGAACCGGTCCTTATCGACAACGGTGGAAATAAGAGCCCCTATCGGGGTACACGAGGTAATCCTGCAACTTTCACACAGTCTAGCAGGCATAGGGCAGCAAACTTCACACGCCCTCATTCCACAACCAACGCAAGGAACAAGAGGGAAACCAGGCTCAGGGATCCTGTTACACTTAGTGCACCTGTCCCGTCCATCATCTCCCCTCAAGGCTTCAGGGAGAAGACCACCATCTCCCTGCCTACCGGCACCACTCACACTATAGCCGAGGCTAAGACCCGGCCCAAGGTTACCACCGCTCGCAACACTTGAGGGGTAACCCGTGGCATCGCAAGACTGACTTACGCCAGCGCCAACCCCTTGGTAACTAACGCCACCTCCGTAGGCAGGACCATAGAAACTGGAACCACACTGATTGTTCCCAATTCCATGAGTATCCGCAGCACTACCGTGGAACCCAGGCGCCCCACCAGGGTAACCCCCGGTAGGAGCCCCTCCACTCGGGCCTCCAGAAGGCCCAGCGGAATCTTTGCCTCCACCATAATGCCCAGGACCTGGCGGTGGAGCTGGGGCATGTCCATGCCCACCAGTTCCGCTCCCACCTTGACCAGGTGGTCCGCCTTGCCCACCACCTCCCCCGGGAGGAGGAGGAGGGGGTGGTCCAGCTTGAGCGCGTTCATGCCGAATATTGCAGCGTGCACATCGCTCAAGGCCGTCATTTCCGAAGTAACTGTGATTCTCACAAACGTGAGTCCCACAATCCGTACAGAGATACATGGAGACCTCCTGAGCATTCTTGCGGCATGCCCAGCATTTCATTTTCAAGAAGTGACAATTGCAACAGTCCCCGTCGTCACCACGGCAAAGCCCGCAGAACTCACGACTGCATGTCACACACGAGAATTCAGCATTCGGGTGCTTACGGTCGTTGGGATCATCGAGGGCACAAATCTTTGGCGCGTCTGGGCCATCACCGCCGGGAGCCCCTCTTGCAGCCGGCGCTGAGGCCTGTCCACGATCCGAAGGAGCTCCAGCAGTCCCTCGCCTATCGCCGGGACTCTGGGTGTCGGCGCTGGCTCTACTCCCAGGAGTCCTCCACTCATCACCAGGACTCTGGATGTCGGCATGGACCCTATTATCCCCACCACCTCCTGAATGACGACCTGGGTTCGGAGAGACGTTCCCGCTATCGCGGATTGGCCTATCAAAATTCGGAGAGACGCTCCCGCTATCGCGGATCGGCCTCTCCCCCCTCGGTTGTCGACTCCGGGCCTCAGATCCCCTATCGGGGACGGCAGCAGGCCTCGGGCTCCTATTCCTACCCGCATCCCTATTGGGGGAAATAGAAACGTCCCCCCTTGCGCGCGCGCGGGGACCACCCCTTGCACGCTCCGGTGGCGAATGTGACCTGTCAGGCAACCCCCGAACCCTCCTGCTCCTGCTGTCGGACCTCTCCCTAACGGGATAGATGGGATGCCTGTCTGCGCGAGAAGGATCGACCCTATCGGGCACATTCGGCAAAACATGATCAGGCAAAACAACGCCTCCGCCTGGTCTCACCGGCAGGCCAGTACCCCGGCCGTCACCTTCCCCTGGTGTAGGCGTCGGTGACCTGATCCTATGTCCTTGCCCCGCAAATGCATGGTAACCAACATTCCGTCTTTCTCTGGGTTGTGGAGGAGCTTCATTAATCTGCTGGACACCCTGAATAATGCCAGCAGCCTCGTCAAATTGACCCTCCATCTCAAAGAGCTGGGACATGATTCTGTTGTTCGCGGCGCTAAGGTTACGCACGTTACCATCGATAGCGCTGACTCTCCGCATAACACCTTCAAGTGTACTCCGGAATGTGCCGAGCTCTCGCCTAACGGCAGGCTGCACTTGGTCACTGCTGGCAGGAAGATTACGGATCTGTCCTTGGATGCCATCAACGACCCGATTCACAACTGCCGATCTCGCTTCATACTGTTCAACATGTGACTTCACGGTTTCAAACCTCGAAATGATGTCGTCATGATCCCGACGTTGACGTTGAATTCCTCGAGCCAGATCCTGCATCTTCCGATTGATCTCGTCAACAGCCTCATGCCAGTCCTGCGGGGAATCATGCCCTGATGGTCTATCGACCTCCTGAGAACCCCTTCCACTCTGCAGTCTAGACACTCGATTAACAAGACGAGTGTGCTCTTCTTTGACCCCTTCAATAGATTCAGAGGCCCACTTGGCAAACGTCTCGTGATCAAGGAGAGCTTTCTCGATCTTCAGGTTTAACTCCCTGAAATTTGCATCGACTACACTGCCGCTGGCCCTATCGGACGGATGCGCGACAGGATTCGGGTTCCATACACCTGCCGGTGTCCGCATCCCAACGGTTTTCTCTACCGAGAACATCCGTTTCTCAAGCTTGTCCAAATCCTTAAGGATCTCGTCCTCAGAAGCAGCATGGCTTCTGCGGGCAGCCTCATTATTCTCCTGAATCATCAGGCGAAGCCGATCAGTCGATGCCTCATTGTCCCTGACAGATTCATGGACCTCGTGGGACAGTAGGTTAATCCTCTGCTCCACGACCTCGGCTTGCTCATCGATGGCTTGCCTCACAATGGCCTTGCTATCGGGAATAACTTCCCTTGCGAACCGTTGAACTATCATTCGCATCCTCCCGGCATCAGATTGAGTCGCAACCTCAGCTGCCAGGCGATCGACCTTGTCCTTCGTCCGTTGACTCTCGTCGCTCCATTCCCTTCGCATGGAACTCACCTGACCGTTCAGTACCCTGATTTGGTCAGCAAAGATGTGGAACGCCTTCGCGACTGAGCCAGAAACCTCACCTCTCTCGAGCATCTCTTGGATGTGCAAATCGAACACCTCCTTCGCCCTAGCGTCACCTGATTCGCCGGAAGACTGGGATCTAAGGGCGGGAGGAGTCGATATCTCGATCCTCTCAGGAGCCCCACTAGCCCCGGCATGTCTTCTGGGGTCATCCACGGGACAATCACCAACCCCAGATGGCCTGCTAGGAGTAGAACCCCTTCTACGGCTATCGCCGGAACGGGGATCAACATGGGACGCACGAGACTCGGGAGTAGAGTGGATGTGAACATCAGCAGGATCAGGCATCTCCTCATCCTGCGGAGTTGAGTCCATTGGTGAGGGGCTAGCCCTCCTCGCCTTCGACCTATCGGTCTCAATGGCCAGGGGTGACGGTCTCTTCGCAGAAGCACTACGTTCCCTGGCGGTCGAGCCCCATTGAGGTGTGAACTCGTTGCTGGACCTTAGCGTTTCAAGGTCACTGGTATCTCGCCCTAACGGGCTAGCGATCGACGGACGATCCTCGATTCCGAGTGCATCGGCAAGCCGGCCATCTCTTGCACCTCTCCCAACGACATCGGCAACCCGCTCAGTGACTCTCGGCGAACCAGTAACCCGGTTCGAGTTCACGTCTCTCTGATTTAACGGACCTCCAAACGTAATGTTGGGAAAAGGGGGAACATTCGGGGTATCACCAATCGCCGGGGGACCTACCGGTCCCTCACGGTCATGGATGGCCTCCAATCCCCGAAGAACTTCCCGACTGTCCCTGGCTCTCTCTCTCTCGCTTCGGGCATCCCTGTCAACGCGAAGGTCCCTGGCGGCTCCACGAGAGAGGCTCCTGGGCCTCGCAGCATCACGGATCCTAGCATTTCGTCGTGGTTGGTCCTCCTCCTCATCACGGCGATCCGCAAACGCGGCATACTCGTCATCATCATCGACCTCAAACTTGGCAGCGGCGGGACTAGTCCTTGCAGTCGCACGGCTGCCTGCATTTCGGCGCGAATGGCTCTCCTCCTCATCCGCAAAATTGTAACCTTCGCCATCATAAGACTCAGATTTGGCAGTATTGGGGTTGGGCCTACCGGCATCAGATCCCTGCTTTGAGCTACTGCCCCAACCTGCGGTTGATTTCAACAGATCATCGTATCCGAAGTCTGAGAACTTCCGCTCCTCGTGCTCATCACACTGACCTGGATTCTGAGAACCAGTGGATCGGCCCGGGATACCTCCCGGAGCCAGAACCATAGTCCCTGGTCCCTGCGGCCTATTCTCAAACTCATCCGAGACCTGCGACTCACCTGGAACAAGAGATCTCGGAGGTCGAATCGGCATGGCCTCCGGGTCATCCGAATGAGGGCGGGCCATGTCCATCGCCATGCTGATGAAGTCAAAACGTCCACGCCTGTGACCTGATTCAGAGCCACTCCTATCGGAGTAAACCCTTCGTGTCTGCTCGTCATCAGTGGCCTGGCGGAAAATACGATCGTCTCCATCGTCGGCGTACCTGCCACGGCCCCTGGGTGTATCCCTACCGGGATCTTCACCCCTGCGGTCCTGACCTGTCGAACCTGCTTCGAAATCCTCGTAGTCATAGTCCGGTAGGTCCTCACCTGAGCGGAGGCCACCTAGGATGGCCTCCTCATCCACGACGCTCCTTCGAGATCGTGGGGTCGACATAGAGCTTGTAGTTGATGGTCTCAAGCGCGTAGGAAAGTCCTACGGCTGATAACCTGTGATTCGGGCACGAGCCTGTGCCCAGGCAATGGGTAAGTTGGGGTAAACAAGCCACAAAAGAAAGGTTCCCCAAAAGCAAACCAATCCCCGGTCCCAAAGATCAGGGTTTCCCACACACCAGAGAACAACAACCAAAGGAAAACAAACCAAACAAGAAAAGGGTTAACCCGCAACCTTGGTCGACAACAGGCCGCACGACTGGTCCCTACCAACCTGGCGGCGGCCCGAGGTCTCTTTCTCCCCCGAGATGCCGTCGGTCGACGCAGGGGCTCGGCGACGCCCATTCGAGGCGCGACGGAACCCAAAACTTGAGCCAAACACCACAGGTCAGTCACTACCGCGACATCCCTGGTGATGAAATAAACCATGGCTAATCACACAATCTGACAATTGACCCAAGCCTGTTCGTACATCTCGTTTGCCTACTCGCTCAAAACGGTGTTGTGGTCTCTGAGACCAAGTAAAACAAATGCATAAACATTAGCAATTCGTTCTGCTGCGGAGAGTGGCCGATGGAGATCAAAGAGACAGACCTCCAATTACGAGCACTATCCCCCGGAGCTGGAGTCTTGGGTACATCTCAAGCAGGCAAACATAATTTTGGCTGAACGAACCCATCTTTCCCCACATTTCCAGCAGTGCGCTCCACGAGTTCGATCCGCCTCGCAGTCTCCGCGCCTCGGCGCCCTGGGCTCCGATCGCGTTCCTAAAAAGGAAAATCTCCTTGAGGCTTCCGTTGGCCTTCAGCATCTCAGCGATCGCCTGGCAGAGCGTCGATGCCAACCCTGGACCCACGGCAAGAAAGAAAAACACGCGCGCACGAAAAGGTTCTAGAATTCCCTTAGAATTGGAGATGTCAGTTTGCAAGTACCAACTAACAAGTTGGTGACACAATGATGACAATAGCACTCCAAAGCATTGGGGAAAAAAAGAAAAATGCAAACCCATGCTTGCATGGCGTGCCTCGACGTTTCAACGCCAACCATCCTCTGCAATTGGAGGGCACAGAATGGCTGTGCAACAGAATTCTGCGAGAAACCCACCCATTCTGCTTCTGGAAAACATGGGCTTGAAAGCGGTGGAAAAAATAGTCTGCTGCCTGCTCAGGCTATAAGCCTAACGCCATGACAACTGCTGCGTCAACGAGCTCGGCAAGCACGACTGAACGGGCATCGTGGACTGGGACTCTCCGAAGGGTTTGTTTGGGCTGGCCAGACCCGTAAGGCACGGAGATTGTCGGGACGCCCTGATCTGAAGGGGCGACAGAGCCAGAAAGCTGAGAGAAGGTTGAGGGGCCTGGTCGTCAAAACCAGATCTTGAGGCATGCCTTTGAGAGTGCGGATCGGCCGAGCCAAGGCTCCCTGGCTAGGGGCTGCTTGGCACCAGGACCGCAAGCTCTGGAGGCAGAGCGAGATGATGGAGCCTCAACCTGGAGCTCAAGGGCATTGCTGGGAGGTGCTGGAAGCAGCGCTGAAGAGCTTCATAGAAGAAGGCTGCTGGGTTGCTGAAGAGCCTGAGAGGTGGTTGGAAGAGGCTGTCCGGCAGGTGGAAAGGGCGGTTGGAGCTGGAGGAATCCCTACGCCAGCGGATGAGGTGAGGAGGACTGAGGCTTGCGAAGCGGATTGGTGGTGGACGTTTCCTATTGGCTCGAAAACTGGAGCTAAAGGAGATGTCTTTGCAGGCGGAGGGCAAGTTGGAAGAGGCGCCCAGCTGGCAACCGTGGAGGGATACAGACGCGAGGCCTTTGGAGCGAGAGACGTCGTTGGCAAGGGAGGGCGGTGGAGGTTTTATTTGAAGGAGGACATGAGGCAGCGGCACCCGGGCTGTCTTTACATCGCTGCCATGCCCAACTGTCACGAGGCTGAGGCGTGCGTGCACCCCGCTGAGGAGGCTGAGGGACGGCGAGGAGGCTTCAAGAAAAAGGCGGCGGAGTGGGGTTGCTCTGGATTTACTTGGGAGTTTCATAGCAACTCATGACAACAGTATTCCAAAGCGATGCACAAACATATTCAAAGACCACGAACGCTGCGAGCGCGGCAAGAACAGCTGATGAGGCGACGGTGGAGAGGGCATTCTTCGGGCAAGGATGGCATGAGGGTGGAGTCTGTCCTGTTTTCGGTGGCGGCGTTGGAATTGTCCGGTTGGGCTGAATGGCGTGGCCACTGGCGGAGGCATCTGCAGCAATGCCTGCACTCGAGCTCGAGCCGCAGATCGGGAGCAGCGAGCGTATATGACAATGATGTTTCTTCCAGCAGCTACGAGTGATCCGGGCAAAGGCCGAGGGGGCCGGTGCAGCCCACGCCAAAAAAATCGAGGAAGCGAAACCCTCCGGCCCTCACCGGAAAGACACATGAGAACTAGCGTGCGCGAACTGCTCCTATCTCCACTGCTGGGATGCGAAGCCGCAGTTAAGAGAAGAGTGCGGTGGGGCATCTTCGATAACTGCTCCTTGGAGGAGAACAGGAGAGCGCTGCCAAATGGCAGGTCTGAAGCCAGGAGATGAGGAGTGGGATGGAGTGGGGGGGAGCATTTGGCACAAGGGTCAACGATACAGCTCCGGAGTGAAAGGCTGCTTGGCACTCTGGAAGATGGGCCAGGTCCTCGTGAGGCCTGTGCTCGAGCTCGAGCCGCAGGTGAGGAGCAGCGAGCGTATATGACAATGATGTTTCTTCCAGCAGCTACGAGTGATCCGGGCAAAGGCCGAGGGGGCCGGTGCAGCCCACGCCAAAAAAACCGAGGAAGCGAAACCCGCCGGCCCTCACCGGAAAGACACATGAGAACTAGCGTGCGCGAACTGCTCCTATCTCCACTGCTGGGATGCGAAGCCGCAGTTAAGAGAAGAGTGCGGTGGGGCATCTTCGATAACTGCTCCTTGGAGGAGAACAGGAGAGCGCTGCCAAATGGCAGGTCTGAAGCCAGGAGATGAGGAGTGGGATGGAGTGGGGGGGAGCATTTGGCACAAGGGTCAACGATACAGCTCCGGAGTGAAAGGCTGCTTGGCACTCTGGAAGATGGGCCAGGTCCTCGTGAGGCCTGTGCTCGAGCTCGAGCCGCAGGTGAGGAGCAGCGAGCGTACATGACAATGATGTTTCTTCCAGCAGCTACGAGTGATCCGGGCAAAGGCCGAGGGGGCCGGTGCAGCCCACTCCAAAAAAATCGAGGAAGCGGAACCCTCCGCGTGGACCCTCACCGGAAAGACACATGAGACCTGGCGGGTGCGCTGCTCCGATCGTCGTTGCAAAGCCCCAGTTAAGAGAAGGAGAGTGCGGAGCTCCTTGGAGGAGAAGAGCGCTGCTAAGTGGCAGGGCCACGCATTGTCTGAGGGCAGGAGAGAGTGGGATTGGAGTGGGATCGGTGCCAAGGTGGAAGTGCATTTGGCACAAGGGCCAATCGGTCCTGGGATGTGCGAGGGCCACCGACATCTTTTGCCTTGATAGATCTGGCGGCCCCGCTCGCAGGGTGTGTGCGCTTGGACATCCACTCGAGACTTGACACCTTCGTGGAGCTGCTGGCCTGAAAGCTCCGAGCCATCATAGGCAGACTAGGCGGAAACGCAACTCGAGGTCTAGAGGGTTGAGGCTCTACATGGCAGAAGAGGATCTGGAAAATGTTGCCCTTTTGGATGGAGGCGCCGCAGGATCCAGAAAGCTCTGTAGAGAGGGCAGAGGAACTACGTGAGGTGGAGAAGGATGAAGCGGAGGGTGGCGACGATGCCGTCGAGATCAAGGACGATGGAGAGAAGAGGCTGAAGAAGGCTCAAGAGAAGCAGGAGGTGGTCAGAAGGAGGTGGCTGGAGCTTTGTTGCGGGTGGTCACCAAGCTCAAGTACTACGGCCTTCCGGCAAGGAGACCCCGCAGCTCCGGAGTTGGTGAGTTCACCTCCAAGGAGGCTCGGCAGTCGGCAGCGGACTGGATGACGATGCGAACACTCACGGATGGGAGCTGCTCGAAAACGAGCCCTGCGGAAGGGGAGGCGGCGTGATCCGGAGGCTGACACGAAGGCTGCTGGTGGCAGCCGAGTTGGGGAACGAGCTTTGCGCCTTGGCGGCCTTTGCGTGCTGAAGGGCAGACATGCAAGAAAAAGGTGATGATGGAGCTGTGGCGAGGTTGCGCAAGTTCGCCAAGGTGCCCTGACGTCGGAGGCGAAGAGGGCATAGTCTACTGCAAACTTGCGGAGGGAGATCATGGCCATCACAAGGAGTGAGCGGTGAACGCGTGTGCGGGGGCGAATGGGACGTGGAATAGCCTCTGAGCAGTGGCTTGTTTGGTCCAGGAGTTGGAGGACACGGAGCCACGGGCAAGCTTGTGGAGGTTCCCCAAAATTGCAGACAACGTGGTCGAAATAACGATGACGGTTCAAACGCTGCGGGAGGCACCCAAACTTCGAACACCAAAGTCGGCAACCTTGGAGAAATTGGGCACCAAAACTGAGCCTGGGCGCACTCTTTGAAAAATAAGTTTTGAGAAGCTTGGCAATTCAGATCTGCCGGTCCGATATGGACCACAAACATTCAGAAATCAGCTCTTGAGCCTGCTTACCCCCCCATCCTAGAGCACAGTTAATCCATACAGACTATCACAGATTCAGAGTCATAGAGTCTGGCAAACTTAAAGGTAAAGTACTCACTTCTCTGATGAGTTCTGCAAAGTACGTCAGTGTGCTAAGAACATTTTGTGAAGCAAGACACCGCCCTCGTGCACTCCAAAAATGCATGCCGCCCCCTCAGATTCATGAACAAGCTCAGGTTTGCACGCGGGCCAACGGCAAGGTCCCATGACGCTCCTTTCATCACACCTTTCGCAAGCTTAGAGGCTCTTGGAAAATCTACGAAACTCTCAAGCGCCACTGGCCGCGACCCAACCCGGAGCCGGAAGAGGGAACACGATAAAGCTTTCAAAGAGCTCGGCTGGATCTAAGAAATCCAATCGAGACTCTAGATTGAAACCAGCGCGTACTCCCAATGTAACTTTCAAACTATACTCCACGCGCTCGTTAAACATGCGGTTGTCCTAACATACCAATCATCCAATCGGCCACAGGTGAGGAATATATAGCTGCATTTCCGATGTCGCTTCCAAACTTCAAACACCCACAAAAGCACCAGTCGGTAAGTTTGGGTACATCTCGGGCAGCCAACAAGAATCGTGACCCAAACTGAAGATATTTTGCAAGCCGATTGTTCCTCACACTTCTAGATGCGGCCTCCACAAGTTCGACCCGCCCGTCGCCACGCCTCGGCGCCCGGGACACCGATGCCGTTGCGGTCAAGGTTGATCGTCGTGAGGCTTCTGTTGATCTTCAGTGCCTCAGCGATGGCCTGGCAGAGCGTCAACGCCGACCCTGTAGGACCTATACGGCTGGAAACAAAAACACCCAAAAGTCCCAAAAGGTTGGATTTTGAAGATTTCAGCTTGTAGCAACTACAACAAGTTGGTGAGAAACAATTCGCAATGACAACAGTATGTCAAAACGATTGAGAAAAGGGTCTCTGGCATGGATTGCCAAACACCGACAAAAGCACCGCAAGTTTGGGTACATCTCGGGCAGTCAACAAGAATCGTGACCCAAACTGAAGATAAGCCGATTGTTCCTCACACTTCTAGATGCGGCCTCCACAAGTTCGACCCGCCTCGGCGCCTGGGTCACCGATGGCGTTGCCGAAAAGGCGGATCGTCACGATGCTTTTGTTGAGCTTCAGTGCCTCAGCGATAGCCTGGCAGAGCGTCGACGCTGACCCTGTAGGACCCACGGCTGGAAAGAAAAACACCCAAAAGGTTGAAGAATCCACTGGGAATTTGGAGATTTCACTTCGTAGCAACTAACAAGTTGGTGAGAAAAGACTCGCAATGATGTCAAAGAGATCGAGAAAAATGATCGAAGAAAGAACCACATACTGGCATGGGTTGCCTCGACAGTCCGACCGCAACCTCAGCGAACTGAGAAAATATGGGTGACAGCCTAAAATATTGGCTGCCTGCCTTCCATAGCTTCAAAAGCTCACGAGCCCGACGCCGTCGGCAGGAACCGGCCGATGAGGTGTGCCAATTCGTGGGGGAAAAGGCCCGCCAGTGGCCGGGAAATGGGCCCTCAACCTGCAGCGCAAGATCGGGGAGCTCAGGGGTTCGGGAACTTGATGCCTGGGCTCGAATCCAAGAGCCGATCCTCGAGCTCAAGCCGGTGGGGAACAGCGAGCGCAGATACACTCGAACTCGTTGGGCGACGCCTGCGAGTCTAGAGACGAAGTCTTGCCCTCGGGCCTCGGGCGGCCCTGACGCTTCACTTTGACTATCCTGGCAAAGGTGAAGGTGATGAAGGGAGGCCCGAGGAAGGGGAACCCGACCGCCACGACCTCAAGGAGAAAAGGCGGGGCCAGCATTTGCCACCCAAATGGCTGCAAGAAGGTGCGACCTGCTCCTATCGCCATTGGGATGAGGCGAAGCCCCAGGCGGAGGTGAAGAACACGAGCACTGCTAAATGGCGGAGCCACGCATGAAGTTGAAGAGATGGAGTGACTGGAGTGGGGGGTGGTCCGATGGCACAAGGGTCGATGTGGCTGAGGCAGGCTCCGAGGACCCGGATTGTCATCCCCGGACTTCCTCGCGCAAACGGGCTTCGCTCTCCGCAGCTGAGGAGAGACATAGTCCTGATAAACAGCGAAAAATTGAGTCTGATCGGCTGATTCTGAAGATGCGAAAATGAGGATGCCTTGTCCAGCGCAGAGATGTCAGTTCAAACATCACATCACTGCACCAGTCGGTGAGCTTTGGGTGTCTCAATCTGTCTTGAAGCGTGACTCAAACTACGGTCCGTCAGAGCGATAACAAACTGTTTGAAGCAAGAAACCGGAGCCTCGCGGGGCCTGAAAACAAAGTATTTGAGACCCTCGAACGTTCAGGGGCTCCAAACACGCACGCCGTCCCCGCTCAGATTCATGACGCTGTATAGGTTTATGACAGGCGGGCCATGGTGGGAACTAAAAACACATTCAGAGTCACGCGAACTCCTTTCGTCACATCGTTCGCTCTCTTCTTTCCAAAAGCTGCAAAGCTGAAGGGAGATTTCTACGAAACTGCCAAGCGGCGCTCGCCGGCGCCACCGAAGCCGGAACCCGGAACCCGGCACCCGGTTTGCCGGAAGCTCCCTCTCACTCATTCAGAAAAAGCAAGAGTCAAAATGAATCCTAACCCGCACTACAGACACTGTTGATCAATGGGCGAACCACGAGTTGGATCCGACCCCCAACACCGCGCCTGGGCACCCTGGTCTCCGATTGCGTTGCCACTGAGGGTGATCTCCTTGACACTTTTGTTGACCTTCAGCGCGTCAGCTATCGCCTGGCAAAGCGTTGACGCGGACGGAACCTGACACTCGCAAAAAAAAGAAGTTGTGTTTCGGCTGAATGCTGGAAAAAGCCAAGAGGGAGGCAGCCAAGCCTTGAATTCCAAAGCTGGTAGCCTTCGAGAAAGTGGGAACTAACACTGAGCCTCGGGTCAAATAATTGAAAAGTGCACCAACTAATTACACCGTAGCTTTACTACAGGCAGGCCGTGGCTGGCCGGGGGCTCGTTTTGTCACAGTTGCTGGCCGCTGCTACCCAACCCAGAGCGGGATCCTGTGAAAGCTACGAGCGCTGGTAGCACTACGGTTCGTCAGCCGTAGAAGCGAGCATTTTTAAGCTTTCAACGGGCTCAGCTGAAACTAGGAAATCAGATCGAGACTCTGGATTGACACCAGCTCTTACTCTCAATCCCATATTTTAGCAATAAGAGCCTGGTCGCAAGCGAATCCGACCGCACGGTGGACTTGAAGGAGCGCTGAAATCTTGGTAGTCGACTGGTCGGCAGG
The DNA here is from genome assembly GCA_963377175.1 of Effrenium voratum. Lineage (NCBI taxonomy): Eukaryota > Dinophyceae > Suessiales > Symbiodiniaceae > Effrenium > Effrenium voratum. The sequence goes on along the minus strand of CAUJNA010000441.1, from coordinate 156,549 downwards.
CGGGAGGCACCGGCCTAGCGCGCTGGAGAGGTTTGCGGGGGTGGGAACGAAGTCTTGCCCTCAGGCGACAAGGGCGGGACTTGAGGATTCATGTGGCCCGACGGTTGAGGCGGTGACTTCGCGGATGCCGACAAACCCCCAGGCGGAGGGCAAGTTAAAAGAGGCGCCCAGCTGGCAACCATGGAGGGATACAGACGCATATTGCCCGGACGCGAGGCAATTGGAGCGAAAGGCTGCGACACTCAGGGCTGTCTGTACATCGCTGCCATGCCCAAATGTCACGAGGTTGAGGCGTGCGTGCACCCCGCTTGAGGAGGGACGGCGAGGAGGCTTCAAAAAAAGGCGGCGGTGTGGGGTTGCTCTGGATTCACTTGGGGAGATTTCATAGCAACTCATGATGGCAGCATTCCAAAGCAAAGCGATGCGCAAAACATTGGCAGACCACGGCCGCTGCGTCGGGAACGAGTGAGTTCGGCAAGACGGCTGATGAGGCGGTGGAGAAGGGCATCTCGGACTGAGAGGCCCACTGCTCTTCGCGCAAGGAGGGAAAACCCTTCTCGTATTGCCCGGACGAAAGGCTGCGACACTCAGGGCTGTCTGTACATCGCTGCCATGCCCAAATGTCACGAGGTTCAGGCGTGCGTGCACCCCGCTGAGGAGAAACGGCGAGGAGGCTTCCAAAAAAGGCGGCGGTGTGGGGTTGCTCTGGATTCACTTGGGGAGATTTCATAGCAACTCATGATGGCAGCATTCCAAGCAAAGCGATGCGCAAAAACATTGGCAGTCCACGGCGGCCGCTGCGTTCGGGAACGAGTGAGTTCGGCAAAAAGACGGCTCCTGATGAGGAGTGTGGAGAAGGGCATCTCGGATTGAGAGGCCACATCTGCTCTTCGCGCAAGGAGGGAAAACCCTTCTCGTATTGCCCGGACGAAAGGCTGCGACACTCAGGGCTGTCTGTACATCGCTGCCATGCCCAAATGTCACGAGGTTGAGGCGTGCGTGCACCCCGCTGAGGAGGGACGGCGAGGAGGCTTCAAAAAAAGGCGGCGGTGTGGGGTTGCTCTGGATTCACTTGGAGAGATTTCATAGCAACTCATGATGGCAGCATTCCAAAGCAAAGCGATGCGCAAAACATTGGCAGACCACGGCCGCTGCGTCGGGAACGAGTGAGTTCGGCAAGACGGCTGATGAGGCAGTGGAGAAGGGCATCTCGGACTGAGAGGCCACTGCTCTTCGCGCAAGGAGGGAAAACCCTTCTCGTATTGCCCGGACGCGAGGCAATTGGAGCGAAAGGCTGCGACACTCAGGGCTGTCTGTACATCGCTGCCATGCCCAAATGTCACGAGGTTGAGGCGTGCGTGCACCCCGCTGAGGAGGGACGGCGAGGAGGCTTCAAGAAAAGGCGGCGGTGTGGGGTTGCTCTGGATTCACTTAGGGAGATTTCATAGCAACTCATGATGGCAGCATTCCAAAGCAAAGCGATGCGCAAAACATTGGCAGACCACGGCCGCTGCGTCGGGAACGAGTAAGTTCGGCAAGACGGCTGATGAGGCGGTGGAGAAGGGCATCTCGGACTGAGAGGCCCACTGCTCTTCGCGCAAGGAGGGAAAACCCTTCTCGGGGCATTCGGCGACGAGCGCGGCATTCTTTGGGCAGGGATGGCTGCCAAACCCTCGGAGTGAAAGGCTTGGCACTCTGGAAGATGGGCCAGGTCCTCGTGAGGCCTGTGCTCGAGCTCGAGCCGCAGGTGAGCAGCGAGCGTATATGACAATGTTACTTCCAGCAGCTACGAGTGATCCGGGCAAAGGCCGAGGGGGCCGGTGCAGCCCAAAAAACCGAGGAAGCGGAACCCTCCGCGTGGACCCTCACCGGAAAGACACATGAGACCTGGCGGGTGCGCTGCTCCGATCGCCGTTGCTGGGATGCGAAGCCCCAGTTAAGAAAAGGAGAGTGCGGAGCTCCTTGGAGGAGAAGAGCGCTGCTAAGTGGCAGGGCCACGCATTGTCTGAGGCCAGGAGAGAGTGGGATTGGTGGGATCGGTCCCAAGGTGGAAGTGCGTTTGGCACAAGGGTCAATCGGTCCTTGTTCTGACGGACCCGTCCTGGGGTGTTGGACACCTTGTGTGGAATGAAGGCCTGGCCGATCGAGTTGAGCGTTCCTACGGCAAGGGATGTGCGAGGGCCACCGACATCTTTTGCCTTGATAGAGCGGGCGGCCCCGCTCGCAGGGTGCTTTCAGATGGAGAGACCAGTGATCCGGAAAGCTCTGTGGCGAAGGAGATGAGATCCAAGCTCAAGTACTACGGCCTTCCGGCAAGGAGACCCCACAGCTGCTGGCCTGAAAGCTCCGAGCCATCATAGGCAGACTAGGCGGAAACGCAACTCGAGGTCTAGAGGGTTGAGGCTCTACATGGCAGAAGAGGATCTGGAAAATGTTGCCCTTTTGGATGGAGGCGCCGCAGGATCCAGAAAGCTCTGTAGAGAGGGCAGAGGAACTACGTGAGGTGGAGAAGGATGAAGCGGAGGGTGGCGACGATGCCGTCGAGATCAAGGACGATGGAGAGAAGAGGCTGAAGAAGGCTCAAGAGAAGCAGGAGGTGGTCAGAAGGAGGTGGCTGGAGCTTTGTTGCGGGTGGTCACCAAGCTCAAGTACTACGGCCTTCCGGCAAGGAGACCCCGCAGCTCCGGAGTTGGTGAGTTCACCTCCAAGGAAGCTCGGCAGTCGGCAGCGGACTGGATGACGATGCGAGCACTCACGGATGGGAGCTGCTCGACAAAACCTGGAGCGTGCGGCAGCGAAGGTCGCGTGATCAGGACCTCAGGAGCATAACACGATCGGTTCTGGCGGCAGCCGAGTTGGGGAATGGGCTTTGCGCCTTGGCGGCCTTGGCTGGCTGGGCAGACATGCAAGGGTCTGGAGAACGAAGCGGGAAAACGGCGACGGAGAGGCGCCCCTGACGTCCGAGGTGAGGGCACAGCTTACGGCAAGCTCGTGGAAGGAGATCGCGCGATGGGGCTGCGTCACAAGGAGTGAGCGGAGAACGCGCGTGCGCGTGCGGGGGCGAAGGGCACGTGGAATGCCCCGCGAGGAGTGGCTTGTTTGGTCCAGGACTTGGAGGACACGGAGCCGAAGGGAGACCTACGAGCACGAGCGGGTCGGCTACAGCCTCCTTAGCGGATCTTTTGGGAGGTTCCCGAAATAGTTGGCCCGCCTGCAGCGCTGACATTAAGAGTTCAATCGCTGTGGGAGGCATCCAAACTTCGAATACCAAAGTCGGCAACCTTGGAGAAATTGGGCACCAGAGCTGAACCTGGGGGGGTTTGAGAAGCTTGGCCATTGAGATCTGCCATTGAGACATGTGAGATGTTGCTCTTGAGCATGCTTACCTCGCATCCTAGAGAACAGTCAATATAAAGGTAAAATAAATCACTGCTTTGCTGAGTTCTGCAAAGTACGTCAGTGTGCTAAGAAGCTTTTATGAAGCTCGTGCGCTCCAAAATTGCATGCCCATGCTCTCCTTTCATCACATCTTTCGCAAGCTAAGAGGCTATAGGAATATCTACGAAACTCTCAAGCGCCACGAAGCCGGAAGCCGGAACACGACAAAGCTGTCAAAGAGCTCGGCTGAAGCGAAGAAACCCAATCGAGACTCTAGATTAAAACCGCTTTAAAACCAGCGCGTATTCCCAATGTAACAGTTAAACTATTTTCCACGCGCTGGTCAAGCATGCGGTTGTCCTAACATACCAATCATCCAATCGGCCACAGGTGAGGATTATAAAGCTACATGCTTCCAAAACACCCACAAAAGCACCAGTCGGTAAGTTTGGGTACATCTCGGGCAGCCAACAAGAATCGTGACCCAAACTGAAGATATTTTGCAAGCCGATTGTTCCTCACACTTCTAGATGCGGCCTCCACAAGTTCGACCCGCCCGTCGCCACGCCTCGGCGCCCGGGACACCGATGCCGTTGCGGTCAAGGTTGATCGTCGTGAGGCTTCTGTTGATCTTCAGTGCCTCAGCGATGGCCTGGCAGAGCGTCGACGCCGACCCTGTAGGACCTATACGGCTGGAAACAAAAACACCCAAAAGTCCCAAAAGGTTGGATTTTGAAGATTTCAGCTTGTAGCAACTACAACAAGTTGGTGAGAAACAATTCGCAATGACAACAGTATGTCAAAACGATTGAGAAAAGGGTCTCTGGCATGGATTGCCTCGACTTTCCAATGGCAACCTCAGAGGATTAACTGCCATTCTGACCCTGGAAAACACGGGCGACAGCCCAAAACAATTGGATAGCTTCAATAGCTTGTCAGCCGGCAAGAGGTGGACATGGCCAGGAAGCGCAGACCGGAAGCTTTGCGGGAGATGCTGCGGCAGAGGATCTGTGAAAATGTTGCCTTCCGAATGGAGGGACCGCAGCCGTGGCCCGCTCTGGAAGTCCCTTTTCATCGCGCGTCGTATCACCGAGGACGCCTTCTGGGGGACCCCAAGAAGGAGGCGAGGGTGAGCTCGGCCGGGGCTTACGATGCCATCAAGATCAAGGACGATGGACAGAAGAAGTTTAGGGTCGAAGGAAGCTCCTGTGATGTTGAGAAAGCCAGAAAGTCCGAGATCTCTTTGCAGACCAAGACCTGCGTGAGTGAGCTGGCACCAGCCATGGTCGACAGGTCAGCCCCTACACTCGGGCACCAAGCAGGGCTGTTTGCCCAAAAGGCTGCGAAAAGTGGCATGTGGCATGTGGGAACTTCCAGCATGTGAGACACAGCCGGCGTGGATGGCGTGGATTTGAAGACGGCCTTCTTGCAGGTGTGCGTGCAGGCGGCGGGGATTGAAGAGGCATGCAGACTTGTTCTGTTGCTCTTGGCAATTTTGTTGCTCCTGAGCGCTTCTCCGATCGCCTGGCAGAGCTCCGCGGCCGATGCTGCAAATCCCACGGCTGGAAAGAAAAAGCACACCCGAGGTTCAGATTTCACTCGAAATTGGAGACTTCAGCTTGTATCAACTCACCTTTCCTTCGGTGAGAAACCAAACACAATGATGACAATAGCATTAGAAGCCCATGAAGAAACCAGGGAGGCACCCCAACCCTTAATAACAAAGTGGATAACCTTGGACAAATTGGGAAAAGTCCTTGGAAATTGAGCCCAAGAAACTTGAGAAGCTTGCCAATTCCGATCTTCCGGGCCGATGAAGACCACAACCATTGATAGACTACCTGCAAGGGCGTCCTGGTGCGCTTCCAATGCGTCAAGGCGGCGAGGAGGCTTTGGAGCTGGAGACAGCGAGAGATGATGTGGTGAAGCTCAAGAATGGCATGCCTCGGCATGTGGAGAAGGGGCTGCAGGCTATGAGCTCTTTAGGAATCAGGCCAATGCGCCTAAAGGCTTGAGCGAATGGAAGACGGATAGTCAGTAGCCTCCTACGCACAACATTGCTTGAAGTTCGGCACATTGGTAGTGGAGCAGAAGATCAAGGCCTTGTTGCGGGACTCCGGCTACTAGCTGTGGTGGAGCTCAGGACGCGTGTGGACGACCCGCTCCGGTGGAGCGGGCCCAATGGCGGAAACCGAAAGGACAAGCGCACGGAACGCCCGTGCCGATCTTTGTTGGGCGCCCTCCTGTGAGGAAGCTGCAGGTGCGGTTGAGGTGCACGAGATTTCCTCCAGAGCAACGAGCCCTGGCCCTCTCTAGCATGGAGCTTTGAGGAGAATTGAACTTGGACGGGCTGGCAACGGTCGAGGGCATTCCCGGAGTCCACTTCCTTGACCCGGAGCTCACAAAAGGCGGGACGCGTGACGGAGACCGGCGGGCATGCAGCCGGACAGCGGGCTATGACGGGTTTCAGATTTTTTTGAAGTGTGCGGAGTTAGTCGCTGCACCAGGCGACCTTCAGGTTTGGAGCCTCAAGGCCACACCGGTCTAGGCTGCTGTGGGCCATCCTCGGCCTGCATGGTCAGAGCTTCTTGGTGGAGGTCTCCATCGTGCACGTCCAAGGACACAAGGCTGACTTTCAGTCGCTTGGTATTTGAAAAGACTTCCCAAAACTATTCTGTCCACAAAATAATAAAATCAGCGCCAAAAATTTGATCATAATACAACAAGCAAGCGCTGAGCGCCTGCAAAAGCTTACCGAGTCTTAACCTCAATCTATCAAACAATCCAACAGTCTTCATCTGCCAAAAGCTCTAAACAAGCTGCAACCCGCACAAGAACTGCGGGATACCAGGTGATGGTGAAGTGCGAGAATAGCGACAAGTCGAGAGACAAGGCGCTGGAGAAGGGCATTTTGTGGGAAAAGAATCCCGACGACGAGACGAGTGGCAGCATCTGAAGCTCGAGGCTTGAATCGTGGACTGGGATTCTCCGAAGGGCCCTCTTTGGGCCGACCCGTAAGGGACGCCCTGATCCGAAGGGGCGACAGAGCCAGAGAGCTGAGAGAAGGTTGAGGGGCCTGGTCGTCAAAACCAGATCTTGAGGCATTGGCTAGGGGCTGCTTGGCACCAGGACCGGAAGCTCTGGAGGCAGAGCGAGATGATGGAGCCTCAACCTGGAGCTCAAGGGCATTGCTGGGAGGTGCTGGAAGCAGCGCTGAAGAGCTTCATAGAAGAAGGCTGCTGGGTTGCTGAAGAGCCTGAGAGGTGGTTGGAAGAGGCTGTCGGGCAGGTGGAAAGGGCAGCTGCCGCACACCCAAGGGTTGGAGCTGGAGGAATCCCTACGCCAGCGGATGAGGTGATGATCACTGAGGCTCGCGACGCGGATTGGTGGTGGACGTTTCCTATTGGCTCGAAAACTGGAGCTAAAGGAGATGTTTTTGCAGGCGGAGGGCAAGTTGGAAGAGGCGCCCAGCTGGCAACCGTGGAGGGATACAGACGCGAGGCCTTTGGAGCGAGAGACGTCGTTGGCAAGGGAGGGCGGTGCGAGGTTTTATTTGAAGGAGGACATGAGGCAGCGACACCCGGGCTGTCTTTACATCGCTGCCATGCCCAACTGTCACGAGGCTGAGGCGTGCGTGCACCCCGCTGAGGAGGCTGAGGGACGGCGAGGAGGCTTCAAGAAAAAGGCGGCGGAGTGGGGTTGCTCTGGATTTACTTGGGAGTTTCATAGCAACTCATGACAACAGTATTCCAAAGCGATGCACAAACATATTCAAAGACCACGAACGCTGCGAGCGCGGCAAGAACAGCTGATGAGGCGGCGGTGGAGAGGGCATTCTTCGGGCAAGGATGGCATGAGGGTGGAGTCTGTCCTGTTTTCGGTGGCGGCGTTGGAATTGTCCGGTTGGGCTGAATGGCGTGGCCACTGGCGGAGGCATCTGCAGCAATGCCTGCACTCGAGCTCGAGCCGCAGATCGGGAGCAGCGAGCGTATATGACAATGATGTTTCTTCCAGCAGCTACGAGTGATCCGGGCAAAGGCCGAGGGGGCCGGTGCAGCCCACGCCAAAAAAATCGAGGAAGCGAAACCCTCCGGCCCTCACCGGAAAGACACATGAGAACTAGCGTGCGCGAACTGCTCCTATCTCCACTGCTGGGATGCGAAGCCGCAGTTAAGAGAAGAGTGCGGTGGGGCATCTTCGATAACTGCTCCTTGGAGGAGAACAGGAGAGCGCTGCCAAATGGCAGGTCTGAAGCCAGGAGATGAGGAGTGGGATGGAGTGGGGGGGAGCATTTGGCACAAGGGTCAACGATACAGCTCCGGAGTGAAAGGCTGCTTGGCACTCTGGAAGATGGGCCAGGTCCTCGTGAGGCCTGTGCTCGAGCTCGAGCCGCAGGTGAGGAGCAGCGAGCGTATATGACAATGATGTTTCTTCCAGCAGCTACGAGTGATCCGGGCAAAGGCCGAGGGGGCCGGTGCAGCCCACGCCAAAAAAACCGAGGAAGCGAAACCCGCCGGCCCTCACCGGAAAGACACATGAGAACTAGCGTGCGCGAACTGCTCCTATCTCCACTGCTGGGATGCGAAGCCGCAGTTAAGAGAAGAGTGCGGTGGGGCATCTTCGATAACTGCTCCTTGGAGGAGAACAGGAGAGCGCTGCCAAATGGCAGGTCTGAAGCCAGGAGATAAGGAGTGGGATGGAGCGGTGTGGGGTTGCTCTGGATTCACTTAGGGAGATTTCATAGCAACTCATGATGGCAGCATTCCAAAGCAAAGCGATGCGCAAAACATTGGCAGACCACGGCCGCTGCGTCGGGAACGAGTAAGTTCGGCAAGACGGCTGATGAGGCGGTGGAGAAGGGCATCTCGGACTGAGAGGCCCACTGCTCTTCGCGCAAGGAGGGAAAACCCTTCTCGGGGCATTCGGCGACGAGCGCGGCATTCTTTGGGCAGGGATGGCTGCCAAACCCTCGGAGTGAAAGGCTTGGCACTCTGGAAGATGGGCCAGGTCCTCGTGAGGCCTGTGCTCGAGCTCGAGCCGCAGGTGAGCAGCGAGCGTATATGACAATGTTACTTCCAGCAGCTACGAGTGATCCGGGCAAAGGCCGAGGGGGCCGGTGCAGCCCACGCCAAAAAAACCGAGGAAGCGGAACCCTCCGCGTGGACCCTGCGAGAAGAAGATCTGCTCCTTGGAGGGCCACGCGTTGTCTGACCGTTGACCGGATCCCCGTCATTTCTGGGGACAAACGGGCTTCGCTGTGCGTTTGAGATCGGTCCGCCGTCCTGGGGTGTTGGACACCTTGTGTGGAATAAAGGCCTGGCCGATCGAGTTGAGCGTTCCTACGGCAAGGGATGTGCGAGGGCCACCGACATCTTTTGCCTTGATAGATCTGGCGGCCCCGCTCGCAGGGTGTGTGCGCCTGGACATCCACTCGAGACTTGACACCTTCGTGGAGCTGCTGGCCTGAAAGCTCCGAGCCATCATAGGCAGACTAGGCGGACTCACAACTCGAGGTCTAGAGGGTTGAGGCTCTACATGGCAGAAGAGGATCTGGAAAATGTTGCCCTTTTGGATGGAGGGACCGCAGGATCCAGAAAGTTCTGTAGAGAGGGCAGAGGAACTACGTGAGGTGGAGAAGGATGAAGCGGAGGGTGGCGACGATGCCGTCAAGATCAAGGACGATGGAGAGAAGAGGCTGAAGAAGGCTCAAGAGAAGCAGGAGGAGGTGGTCAGAAGGAGGTGGCTGGAGCTTTGTTGCGGGTGGTCACCAAGCTCAAGTACTACGGCCTTCCGGCAAGGAGACCCAACAGCTCCGGAGTTGGTGCGTTCACCTCCAAGGAAGCTCGGCAGTCGGCGGACTGGATGACGATGCGAACACTCACGGATGGGAGCTGCTCGAAAACGAACCCTGCGGAAGGGGAGGTGGCGTGATCCGGAGGCTGACACGAAGGCTACTGGTGGCAGCCGAGTTGGGGAACGAGCTTTGCGCCTTGGCGGCCTTTGCGTGCTGAAGGGCAGACATGCAAGAAAAAGGTGATGATGGAGCTGTGGCGAGGTTGCGCAAGTTCGCCAAGGTGCCCTGACGTCGGAGGCGAAGAGGGCATAGTCTACTGCAAACTCGCGGAGGGAGATCATGGCCATCACAAGGAGTGAGCGGTGAACGCGTGTGCGGGGGCGAATGGGACGTGGAATAGCTGAGCAGTGGCTTGTTTGGTCCAGGAGTTGGAGGACACGGAGCCACGGGCAAGCTTGTGGAGGTTCCCCAGAATTGCAGACAACGTGGTCGAAATAACGACGACGGTTCAAAACGCTGCGGGAGGCACCCAAACTTCGAACACCAAAGTCGGCAACCTTGGAGAAATTGGGCACCAAAACTGAGCCTGGGCGCACTCTTTGAAAAATAAGTTTTGAGAAGCTTGGCAATTCAGATCTGCCGGTCCGATATGGACCACAAACATTGAGAAATCAGCTCTTGAGCCTGCTTACCCCCCCCATCCTAGAGCACAGCTAATCCATACATACTATCACAGATTCAGAGTCATAGAGTCTGGCAAAATTAAAGGTAAAGTAAATCACTTCTCTGATGAGTTCTGCAAAGTACGTCAGTGTGCTAAGAACATTTTATGAAGCAAGAAACCGCCCTCGTGCACTCCAAAAATGCATGCCGCCCCCTCAGATTCATGAACAAGCTCAGGTTTGCACGCGGGCCAACGGCGGAGGTTGAACATCCTCTCAAGGTGGCATGTGGCATGTGGGAACTTCCAGCATGTGAGACACAGCCGGCGTGGATGGCGTGGATTTGAAGACGGCCTTCTTGCAGGTGTGCGTGCAGGCGGCGGGGATTGAAGAGGCATGCAGACTTGTTCTGTTGCTCTTGGCAACGCTTTTGTTGCTCCTGAGCGCTTCTCCGATCGCCTGGCAGAGCTCCGCGGCCGATGCTGCAAATCCCACGGCTGGAAAGAAAAAGCACACCCAAGGTTCAGATTTCACTCGGGATTGGAGACTTCAGCTTGTATCAACTCACCTTTCCTTCGGTGAGAAACCAAACACAATGACGACAATAGCATTAGAACGCCATGAAGAAACATGTTCGAAGAATAGAAACACATGCTGGAATTGTGTGTCCCCACTTTTCGACGGCAACCAAGAGAATGTCTAAAATCTGAGAGAAACGGTATTTCGGTTGAAGGCTGGAAATGCCAAGTGGGAGGCACCCAAACCCTTAATAACAAAGTGGATAACCTTGGACAAATTGGGAACTGACACTGAGCCTCAGGTCAAGTCCTTGCAAATTGAGCCCAAGAAACTTGAGAAGCTTGCCAATTGAGATCTTTCGAGCCGATGAAGACCACAACCATTGATAGACTACCTGCAAGGGCGTCCTGGTGCGCTTCCAATTGGTCAAGGCAGCGAGGGAGGCTTTGGAGCTGGAGACAGCAAGAGATGATGTGGTGAAGGATGGAGGCATGCCCTGGCGTGTGGAGAAGAGGCTGCAGGCTATGAGCTCTTTAGGAATCAGGCTAATGGGCCTAAAGGCTTGAGCGAATGGAAGACGGATAGTCAGTAGCCTCCTACGCACAACCGGGTTTGCCGGAACCCAGAACCTGGAAGATAGAAACGCGGTCTCCATTCAAAAAAAAAAGGGCGCTCGATCAAGCCTCTCGACTAAAACCGTTCAATGATGTCGTACTCCCAATCAAATAGATAGAAACATGTCAGAGACACTGACCAAAACACACGGTGATCTTAACATACCGATCGACCGTTGGTTGAAAAATAACGCTCATTTCCCGAAGATGTCACTTTCACTGCGAGCTCTGTAACAACCACTTTCGTCGGAAGCTTCTGCAGTTGCGAGACATTGATCGACGAGCTGCGGCATCTTCAACAAGATCTTTCTGGTTAATGAGGATCATAACCATTGAGAAACCACCTGCGCCGCGTCAATAGGGCCTGATGCAGCTTAAGGCAGCGAGGGAGGCTTTGGAGCTGGAGACTGCAAGAGATGATGTGATGAAGCTCAAGGATGGAGGCGTGCCTCCGTGTGTGAGGCCAATGGGCCTAAGAGCTAACCATGCATGGAAGGCTGGCGGGACAAACGCCCAGACGAGGCACTTCTCCATCCGGGGTCTGGCAGGGCCCAATGGCGGAAACCGAAAGGACAAGCGCACCGAACGCCCGTGCCGATCTTTCACGAAAAGGACGGGAAGTTGGGCTTGGGCGCCCTCGTATGAGGAAGCTGCAGGTGTGGTTGAGGTACACGAGATTACCTCCAGAGCAACGAGCCCTGGCCTTTTTTAGCATGGAGCTTTGAGGAGGATTGAACTTGGACGGGCTGGCAACGGTCGAGGGCATTCCCGGAGTCCACTTCCTTGACCTGGAGCTCACAAAAGGCGCGACGCGTGACGGAGACCGGCGGGCATGCAGCCGGACAGCGGGCTATGACGGGTTTCAGAATTTTTTGAAGTGTGCGGAGCCACACGCTGAACCAGGCGACCTTCAGATTTGGAGCCTCAAGGCCACACCGGTCTAGGCTGCGGTGTGGGCCATCGGCCTGCATGGTCGGAGCTTCTTGGTGGAGGTCTCCATCGTGCACTGGAGCAACAGTTTTGGATGTCCAAGGACACAAGGCTGACTTTCAGTCGCTTGATATTTAAAAAGACTTCCCAAAACTATTCTGTCCAAGGAAAGATTAAAAACAATAAGCGCCAAAAAATGCAATCACAATACAACAAGCAAGCAAAAGTCGCTAAGCGCCTGCAAAAGTTTACCGAGTCTTAACCTCAATCTATCAAACAATCCAACAGTCTATATCTGCCAAAAGCTCTAAACAAACTGCAACCCGAACAAGAACTGCGGGATACCAGGTCATGATGGTGAAGCGCGAGAATAGTGACAAGTCGAGAGACAAGGCGCTCGAGAAGGGCATTTCCTGGGAAAAGAATCCCGACGACGAGACGGAGCTCTACAACGGCGCGGGAGTGAGGCAGTGGCAGGAGCATCTGAAGTTCGAGGCTGGGAAGCCCCTGTCGGTTGCCGAGTCCAATTGGGTGAGCGAGAACGTGGAGGGGAACCGGATCTTCAACCGCCGCTCCAAGAGTTTGAGCAAACAGGTGAAAACAGATAGGCGGTAGCGATCGTTTGTGGCTGAGGTTACCCACCACAGGGGTGCCCTGCGATAAATATGTCTCCGAAGCATTCAGATAAGTCCAAGGACAACATCATTGCAAATATTCACATACTATGACATACTGCAAGCTTGGGTGATGGTCAAACATACTTTATAGACAGCGCTATAAATACTTTACAATCTGACAATTGACCCAAGCCTGTTTGTAAATCTCGTTTGCCTACTCGCTCAAAACGGTTTTGTGGTCTCTGAGACCAAGTAAAAAGATGCATAAACATTATACGTTCTGCTGCAACCGGAGATGTTACGCAACTCCGAGAAGAAGGGGAGCGTGCTGAACCCGGGAGCGGCTTTCCTGCAGCTGGTAGTGAAAATGGTTGCCAAGCTGAGGGCGGGCACTGGATCTACCGCAAGAGGTGGTGATCAAGAAGAGGAGAGTGGTGGCCGATGACCTCCAATTACGAGCACTATCCCCCGGAGCTGGAGTCTTGGGTACATCTCAAGCAGTCAAACATAATTTTGGCTGAACGAACCCATCTTTCCCCACATTTCCAGCAGTGCGCTCCACGAGTTCGATCCGCCCCGCCGTCTCCGCGCCTCGGCGCCCTGGTCTCCGATTCCGATCGCGTTGCCATAGAGGGAAATATCCTTGAGGCTTCCGTTGGCCTTCAGCATCTCAGCGATCGCCTGGCAGAGCGTCGATGCCAACCCTGGACCCACGGCAAGAAGAAAAACACGCGCGCACGAAAAGGTTCTAGAATTCCCTTAGAATTGGAGATGTCAGTTCGCAAGTACCAACAAACAAGTTGGTGACACAATGATGACACTAGCACTCCAAAGCAATAGGGAAAAAAGACAAATGCAAACCCATGCTTGCATGGCGTGCCTCGACGTTTCAACGCCAACCATCCTCTGCAATTGGAGGGCACAGAATGGCTGTGCAGCAGAATTCTGCGAGAAACCCACCCATTCTGCCCCTGGAAAACATGGGCTTGGAAGCGGTTGGAAAAAAAGAATAGTCTGCTGCCTGCTCAGGTTATAAGCCTAACGCCATGACAACTGCTGCGTCGAGCTCGGCAAGCACGGCTGAACGGGCATCGTGGACTGGGACTCTCCGAAGGGCCTCTTTGGGCCGGCCAGACCCGTAAGGCACGGAGATTGTCGGGACGCCCTGATCCGAAGGGGCGACAGAGCCAGAAAGCTGAGAGAAGGTTGAGGGGCCTGGTCGTCAAAACCAGATCTTGAGGCATGCCTTTGAGAGTGCGGATCGGCCGAGCCAAGGCTCCCTGGCTAGGGGCTGCTTGGCAACAGGACCGGAAGCTCTGGAGGCAGAGCGAGATGATGGAGCCTCAACCTGGAGCTCAAGGGCATTGCTGGGAGGTGCTGGAAGCAGCGCTGAAGAGCTTCATAGAAGAAGGCTGCTGGGTTGCTGAAGAGCCTGAGAGGTGGTTGGAAGAGGCTGTCGGGCAGGTGGAAAGGGCGGCTGCCCCACACCCAAGGGTTGGAGCTGGAGGAATCCCTACGCCAGCGGATGAGGTGATGACGACTGAGGCTCGCGAAGCGGATTGGTGGTGGACGTTTCCTATTGGCTCGAAAACTGAAGCGCAAGGAGATGTTTTTGCAGGCGGAGGGCAAGTTGGAAGAGGCGCCCAGCTGGCAACCGTGGAGGGATACAGACGCGAGGCCTTTGGAGCGAGAGACGTCGTTGGCAAGGGAGGGCGGTGCGAGGTTTTATTTGAAGGAGGACATGAGGCAGCGACACCCAGGGCCGTCTTTACACCCAACTGTCCCGAGGTTGGGGCGTGTGTGCTCCCCGCTGAGGAGGGATGCGAGGCTTCAAAACGGCGGCGATGTGGGGTTGCTCTGGATTCGCTTGGGAGTTTCATGGCAACTCATGACAACAGTATTCCAAAGCGATGCGCAAAAACATTCGCAGACCACGGCCGCTGCGTCGGGAACGAGCTCGGCAAAATGGCTGATGCGGCGGTGAAGAGGGCATTCTTCGGGCAAGGATGGCATGAGGGTGGAGTCTGTCCTGGTTTAGGTGACGGCGTTGGAATGGTCCTGGGCAGAATGGCATGGTCACTGGCGGAGGCATCTGCAGCAATCGGGAAGCCCAGGCATCTGCAGCACGCGAGCCAATGGCGGAGGTTGAACATCCTCTCAAGGTCCCATGACGCTCCTTTCATCACACCTTTCGCAAGCTAAGAGGCTCTTGGAAAATCTACGAAACTCTCAAGCGCCATTGGCCGCTGCGACCCTTCCCGGAGCCGGAAGAGGGAATACGATAAAGCTTTCAAAGAGCTCGGCTGGATCTAAGAAATCCAATCAAGACTCTAGATTGAAGCCAGCACGTATTCCCAATGTAACAGTTAAACTATTTTCCACGCGCTGGTCCATCATGCGGTTGTCCTTCCGATGTCGGTGCCAAACACCGACAAAAGCACCGCAAGTTTGGGTACATCTCGGGCAGTCAACAAGAATCGTGACCCAAACTGAAGATAAGCCGATTGTTCCTCACACTTCTAGATGCGGCCTCCACAAGTTCGACCCGCCTCGGCGCCTGGGTCACCGATGGCGTTGGCGAAAAGGCGGATCGTCACGATGCTTTTGTTGAGCTTCAGTGCCTCAGCGATAGCCTGGCAGAGCGTCGACGCTGACCCTGTAGGACCCACGGCCGGAAAGAAAAACACCCAAAAGGTTGAAGAATCCACTGGGAATTTGGGAGTTTTCACTTCGTAGCAACCAACAAGTTGGTGAGAAAAGACTCGCAATGATGTCAAAGAGATCGAAAAAAATGATTCGACATTCCGACCGCAACCTCAGCGAACTGCGAAAACATGGGTGACAGCCTAAAATATTGGCTGCCTGCCTTCCATAGCTTCAAAAGCTCACGAGCCCGACGCCGTCGGCGAGTTCGGCAGGAACCGGCCGTGGACGTTCGTTCCCTATTCGCTGCTGAAGCTGAAGCTGAAGGAGATGTTCCTGGAAGTGAAGCATATTGGAAGAGGAACTGGGCCCTCAACCTGCAGCGCAAGATCAGGGAGCTCAGGGGTTCGGGAACTTGACGCCTGGTCGAATCCAAAAGCCGATCCTCGAGCTCAAGCCGGTGAGGAGCATCGAGCGCAGATACACTCGAACTCGTTGGGCGACGCCTGCGAGTCTAGAGACGAAGTCTTGCCCTCAGGCCTCGGGCGGCCCTGGCAAAGGCCCTCGATCAGCGCGGCCCCACTCCAAGGCGATGAAGGGAGGCCCGAGGAAGGGGAACCCGACCGCCACGACCTCAAGGAGAAAAGGCGGGGCCAGCATTTGCCACCCAAATGGCTGCCTGCTCCTATCGCCATTGGGATGAGGCGAAGCCCCAGGCAACGGAGGTGAAGAACACGAGCGCTGCTAAATGGCGGAGCCATGCATGAAGTTGAAGAGATGGAGTGACTGGAGTGGGGGTGGTCCGATGGCACAAGGGTCGATGTGGCTGAGGCAGGTTCCGAGGACCCGGATTGTCATCCCCGGACTTCCTCGCGCAAACGGGCTTTGCTCTCCGCTGAGGAGAGACATAGTCCTGATAAAGGGCGAAAATTGAATCTGATCGGCTGATTGTGAAGATGCGAAAATGAGGATGCCTTGTCCAGCGCAGAGATGTCAGTTCAAACATCACATGACTGCACCAGTCGGTGAGCTTTGGGTGTCTCAATCTGTCTTGAAGCGTGACTCAAACTACGGTCCGTCAGAGCGATAACAAACTGTTTGAAGCAAGAAACCGGAGCCTCGCGGGGCCTGAAAACAAATTATTTGAGACCCTCGAACGTTCAGGGGCTCCAAACACGCACGCCGTCCCCACTCAGATGCATGACACCGTAGGTTTACTACATGCGGGCTTTGGTGGGGGCTAAAAACACATTCACAAGTCACGCAGCTGAGGAGAGACATAGTCCTGATAAAGGGCGAAAATTGAATCGATCGGCTGATTCCGCTGAAGATGTAGAATGAGGATGCCTTGTCCAGTGCAGAGAGGTCACTTCAAACATCACATCACTGCACCAGTCGGTGAGCTTTGGGTGCATCTCAATCTGTCTTGAAGCGTGCCCCAAACTACGGTCCATCAGAGCGTTAAGCAACTGTTTGAAGCAAGAAACCGGAGCCTCGCGGGGCCTGAAAACAAAGTATTTGAGACCCTCGAACGTTCAGGGGCTCCAAACACGCACGCTGCCGCTCAGATTCATGACGCTGTATAGGTTTATGACAGGCGGGCCATGGTGGGAACTACAAACACATTCAGAGTCACGCGAACTCCTTTCATCACATCTTTCGCTCTCTTCTTTCCAAAAGCTGCAAAGCTGAAGGGAGATTTCTACGAAACTGCCAATCGACGCTCGCCGGCGCCACCGAAGCCGGAACCCGGAACTCGGTTTGCCGGTTTGCCGGAAGCTCCCTCTCACTCATTCAGAAAAAGCAAGAGTCAAAATGAATCCTAACCCGCACTACAGACACTGTTGATCAATGGGCGAACCACGAGTTGGATCCGACCCCCAACACCGCGCCTGGGCACCCTGGTCTCCGATTGCGTTGCCACCGAGGGTGATCTTCTTGACACTTTTGTTGACCTTCAGCGCGTCAGCTATCGCCTGACAAAGCGTTGACGCGGACGGAACCTGACACTCGCAAAAAAAAGAAGTTGTGTTTCGGTTGAATGCTGGAAAAAGCCAAGCGGGAGGCAGCCAAGCCTTGAATTCCAAAGCTGGTAGCCTTCGAGAAAGTGGGAACTAAAACTGAGCCTCGGGTCAAATAATTGAATAGTGCACCAACTAATTACACCGTAGCTTTACTACAGGCAGGCCGTGGCTGGCCGGGGGCTCGTTGTCAGCCGTAGAAGCGAGCATTTTTAAGCTTTCAACGGGCTCAGCTAAAAAAAGGAAATCAGATCGAGACTCTGGATTGACACCAGCTCTTACTCTCAATCCCATATTTTAGCAATAAGAGCCTGGTCGCAAGCGAATCCGACCGCACGGTGGACTTGAAGGAGTGCTGAAATCTTGGTGGTCGACTGGTCGGCAGGCGGGAGGCACCGGCCTAGCGCGCTGGAGAGGTTTGCGGGGGTGGGAACAAAGTCTTGCCCTCAGGCGACAAGGGCGGGACTTGAGGATTCATGTGGCCCGACGGTTGAGGCGGTGACTTCGCGGATGCCGACAAACCCCCAGGCGGAGGGCAAGTTAAAAGAGGCGCCCAGCTGGCAACCATGGAGGGATACAGACGCATATTGCCCGGACGCGAGGCAATTGGAGCGAAAGGCTGCGACACTCAGGGCTGTCTGTACATCGCTGCCATGCCCAAATGTCACGAGGTTCAGGCGTGCGTGCACCCCGCTGAGGAGAAACGGCGAGGAGGCTTCCAAAAAAGGCGGCGGTGTGGGGTTGCTCTGGATTCACTTGGGGAGATTTCATAGCAACTCATGATGGCAGCATTCCAAAGCAAAGCGATGCGCAAAACATTGGCAGACCACGGCCGCTGCGTCGGGAACGAGTGAGTTCGGCAAGACGGCTCATGAGGCGGTGGAGAAGGGCATCTCGGACTGAGAGGCCCACTGCTCTTCGCGCAAGGAGGGAAAACCATTCTCGTATTGCCCGGACGAAAGGCTGCGACACTGAGGGCTGTCTGTACATCGCTGCCATGCCCAAATGTCACGAGGTTGAGGCGTGCGTGCACCCCGCTGAGGAGGGACGGCGAGGAGGCTTCAAAAAAAGGCGGCGGTGTGGGGTTGCTCTGGATTCACTTGGGGAGATTTCATAGCAACTCATGATGGCAGCATTCCAAAGCAAAGCGATGCGCAAAACATTGGCAGACCACGGCCGCTGCGTCGGGAACGAGTGAGTTCGGCAAGACGGCTGATGAGGCGGTGGAGAAGGGCATCTCGGACTGAGAGGCCCACTGCTCTTCGCGCAAGGAGGGAAAACCCTTCTCGTATTGCCCGGACGCGAGGCAATTGGAGCGAAAGGCTGCGACACTCAGGGCTGTCTGTACATCGCTGCCATGCCCAAATGTCACGAGGTTGAGGCGTGCGTGCACCCCGCTGAGGAGGGACGGCGAGGAGGCTTCAAAAAAAGGCGGCGGTGTGGGGTTGCTCTGGATTCACTTGGGGAGATTTCATAGCAACTCATGATGGCAGCATTCCAAAGCAAAGCGATGCGCAAAACATTGGCAGACCACGGCTGCTGCGTCGGGAACGAGTGAGTTCGGCAAGACGGCTGATGAGGCGGTGGAGAAGGGCATCTCGGACTGAGAGGCCCACTGCTCTTCGCGCAAGGAGGGAAAACCCTTCTCGTATTGCCCGGACGAAAGGCTGCGACACTCAGGGCTGTCTGTACATCGCTGCCATGCCCAAATGTCACGAGGTTCAGGCGTGCGTGCACCCCGCTGAGGAGAAACGGCGAGGAGGCTTCCAAAAAAGGCGGCGGTGTGGGGTTGCTCTGGATTCACTTGGGGAGATTTCATAGCAACTCATGATGGCAGCATTCCAAAGCAAAGCGATGCGCAAAACATTGGCAGACCACGGCCGCTGCGTCGGGAACGAGTGAGTTCGGCAAGACGGCTCATGAGGCGGTGGAGAAGGGCATCTCGGACTGAGAGGCCCACTGCTCTTCGCGCAAGGAGGGAAAACCCTTCTCGGGGCATTCGGCGACGAGCGCGGCATTCTTTGGGGCGGGGATGGCTGCCAAACCCTCGGAGTGAAAGGCTGCTTGGCACTCTGGAAGATTGGTCCTCGTGAGGCCTGTGCTCGAGCTCGAGCCGCAGGTGAGCAGCGAGCGTATATGACAATGTTACTTCCAGCAGCTACGAGTGATCCGGGCAAAGGCCGAGGGGGCCGGTGCAGCCCAAAAAAACCGAGGAAGCGGAACCCTCCGCGTGGACCCTCACCGGAAAGACACATGAGACCTGGCGGGTGCGCTGCTCCGATCGCCGTTGCTGGGATGCGAAGCCCCAGTTAAGAGAAGGAGAGTGCGGAGCTCCTTGGAGGAGAAGAGCGCTGCTAAGTGGCAGGGCCACGCATTGTCTGAGGCCAGGAGAGAGTGGGATTGGTGGGATCGGTCCCAAGGTGGAAGTGCGTTTGGCACAAGGGTCAATCGGTCCTTGTTCTGACGGACCCGTCCTGGGGTGTTGGACACCTTGTGTGGAATAAAGGCCTGGCCGATCGAGTTGAGCGTTCCCACGGCATGAAGGGATGTGCGAGGGGCCACCGACATCTTTTGCCTTGATAGAGCTGGCGGCCCCGCTCGCAGGGTGCGTGCGCCTGGACATCCACTCGAGACTCGACAGCTTCATGGAGCTGCTGGCTTGCAAGGTCCGAGCCATCATAGGCAGACTAGGCGGAAACGCAACTCGAGGTCTAGAGGTCTGCACTCCAACGCAAAAGACGCTCTACATGGATCCGGAAAATGCTGCCCTTTCAGATGGAGAGACCAGTGATCCGGAAAGCTCTGTGGCGAAGGAGATGAGATCCAAGCACAAGTGCTACAGCCTTCCGCCACCGCTCCAGACTTGGTAGGTTCACCTCCAAGGAAGCTCGGCAGCCGGCAGCGGACTGGATGACTCTGCGAGCACTCACGGAGCTGCTCGGCAAAACCTGGAGCGTGCGGCAGCGAAGGTCGCGTGATCAGGACCTCAGGAGCATAACACGAACGGTTCTGGCGGCAGCCGAGTTG
The DNA here is from genome assembly GCA_963377175.1 of Effrenium voratum. NCBI lineage: Eukaryota > Dinophyceae > Suessiales > Symbiodiniaceae > Effrenium > Effrenium voratum. Next base: position 136,344 of record CAUJNA010000441.1, on the reverse strand, counting down.
GGGAATGGGCTTTGCGCCTTGGCGGCCTTGGCTGGCTGGGCAGAAATGCAAGGGTCTGGAGAACGAAGCGGGAAAACGGCGACGTGAGGCGCCCCTGACGTCGGAGGTGAAGAGGGCACAGCTTACGGCAAGCTCGTGGAAGGAGATCGTGGCGCGATGGGGCTGCGTCACAAGGAGTGAGCGGAGAACGCGTGTGCGGGGGCGAAGGGCACGTGGAATGCCCCGCGAGGAGTGGCTTGTTTGGTCCAGGACTTGGAGGACCGAGCCGCGAGTGGGTCGGCTACAGCCTCCTTAGCGGATCTTTTGGGAGGTTCCCGAAAATTGCAGGCAAGGTGGTCGAGATAGTTGGCCCGCCTGCAGACAGTAAGGGTTCAATCGCTGTGGGAGGCATCCAAACTTCGAATACCAAAGTCGGCAACCTTGGAGAAATTGAGGCACCAAAGCTGAACCTGGGGGGGTTTGAGAAGCTTGGCCATTGAGATCTGCCGGTCCGATACGGACCGCAAACATTGAGACATCATGTGAGATGTTGCTCTTGAGCATGCTTACCCCCCATCCTAGAGAACAGTCAATATAAAGGTAAAGTAAAACACTGCTTTGCTGAGTTCTGCAAAGTACGTCAGCGTGCTAAGAAGCTTTTATGAAGCAAGAAGCCGCCCTCGTGCGCTCCAAAAAAGCATGCCCATGACGCTCCTTTCATCACATCTTTCGCAAGCTAAGAGGCTATAGGAATATCTACGAAACTCTCAAGCGCCACTGGCCGCGACCCAACCCGGAAGCCGGAAGCCGGAAGCCGGAACACGATAAAGCTTTCAAAGCGCTCGGCTGCAGCGAAGAAACCCAATCGAGACTCTAGATTAAAACCAGCTTATTCCCAATGTAACTTTCAAACTATACTCCACGCGCTGGTCAAACATGCGGTTGTCCTAACATACCAATCATCCAATCGGCCACAGGTGAGGAATATAAAGCTACATGCTTCCAAAACACCCACAAAAGCACCAGTCGGCAAGTTTGGGTACATCTCGGGCAGTCAACAAGAATCGTGACCCAAACTGAAGATAAGCCGATTGTTCCTCACACTTCTAGATGCGGCCTCCACAAGTTCGACCCGCCTCGGCGCCTGGGTCACCGAAGTCGTTGTTGTCAAGGTCGATCGTCACGATGCTTTTGTTGAGCTTCAGTGCCTCAGCGATGGCCTGGCAGAGCGTCGACGCCGACCCTGTAGGACCTATACGGCTGGAAACAAAAACACCCAAAAGGTTGAAGAGTCCACTGGGAATTTGGAGATTTCACTTGGTAGCAACTAACAAGTTGGTGAGAAAAGACTCGCAATGATGTCAAAGAGATCGAGAAAAATGATCGAAGAAAGAACCACATACTGGCATGGGTTGCCTTGACAGTCCGACCGCAACCTCAGCGAACTGAGAAAATATGGGTGACAGCCTAAAATATTGGCTGCCTGCCTTCCATAGCTTCAAAAGCTCACGAGCCCGACGCCGTCGGCGAGTTCGGCAGGAACCGGCCGTGGACGTTCGTTCCCTATTCGCTGCGGAAGCTGAAGCTGAGATGTTCCTGGAAGTGCTGAAGGGCATATTGGAAGAGGAACTGGGCCCTCAACCTGCAGCGCAAGATCGGGGAGCTCAGGGGTTCGGGAACTTGATGCCTGGGCTCGAATCCAAAAGCCGATCCTCGAGCTCAAGCCGCTGGGGAGCATCGAGCGCAGATACACTCGAACTCGTTGGGCGACGCCTGCGAGTCTAGAGACGAAGTCTTGCCCTCAGGCCTCGGGCGGCCCTGGCAAAGGCCCTCGATCAGCGCGGCCCCACTCCAAGGCGATGAAGGGAGGCCCGAGGAAGGGGAACCCGACCGCCACGACCTCAAGGAGAAAAGGCGGGGCCAGCATTTGCCACCCAAATGGCTGCAAGAAGGTGCGACCTGCTCCTATCGCCATTGGGATGAGGCGAAGCCCCAGGCAACGGAGGTGAAGAACACGAGCGCTGCTAAATGGCGGAGCCACGCATGAAGTTGAAGAGATGGAGTGACTGGAGTGGGGGTGGTCCGATTTTGGCACAAGGGTCGATGTGGCTGAGGCAGGCTCCAAGGACCCAGATTGTCATCCCTGGGCTTCCTCCCGCAAACAGGCTTCGCTGTTCACAGCTGAGGAGACCTGTTCTGCTCCTCACCCTGAGCGTCCTGGAGCTCTGGAGGAGGCTTTGGAGCTGGAGACAGCGACCCGGTGAAGTTCAAGAAGGTGAAGTGCTGTCAGTGATCCATCGCAGGTTACGGGAAACGCGGTGTCTCTGTATTAAAACACAAGGGGCACTAGAGCAAGCAGAAGCCTACAACCTACTTTTCTACCCCATCAGTCAGACCCGCCCCCCAAGATCGCCCATATCAAAACCCATATAAGTTTCATAACACGTGCCTAACCAACCTCATAATCAAAATGTTTTAAGTTATTCATTTTATAAAATAACTTAAACCATTTCATACATCCTTAACCTCAGTCTTTTCTAAATTTTCCTTGTGCCTGTAAGTCCGTTCATGCTTTGGTTTATGTGTCCTTTTTATATCACAATTACACACATCGCAATGATATACTACTTGTTGTTTCCTTCTGCTCTTTTCACGACACATATCACAACGTTTATAGGGTTCAGTGAATAATTTCACATCCTTATCTCTTTGACAACAAGAGCATTTTTTCCATAACCTCTACTACACTATACCAACAACCCTTTAACCCCTTTTTACTCAGATAGGTTGAAGGTTCAGGCAACGAAGTTGCCTAAGAGGTTTGATAAATCAAACCTATCCCTTATCAAAAAAAAACAACAACAAAGAAACCTAACAAAAAACCAAACAAGGAACAGAACACAGAACATTCCAAAACAACCAATCAACGAAACATTCCAAAGCTTCTTTTGAACAAGCCTGAACATAAATCTTACAATGTTGTTATTGTAAGGTTTATGGGTTAATCTTCTTCAAAAGGCATTATCTTAAACACAGGACATTCTACAAACTGATTAAAGCAACAATATTTCCGAAAACTCTTGTCATCATACATATACTTAATAACTTTGTTAAAGTCGGCTATTGTTTTGTCTGATAAATTTGTTTTAGACAGTCTATCCTTTTAAATGAAAAGTTAAACTCTTCTCTCAATACCTTTTTATCTGGAAAGAAATGACATTTAACAAACATATATGTCAGTTTATCAATCGCTTTACATTTGTTTTTTCTTTCAACAATTTTAGGTAGTCTCCTTAGGTATTGGCAGTCTTCACATTCTTGATAACTAAATTTACATATATCATTGATAATATTTTGAGGTAAATTTAATTTACATAATTCAACTTTTTTATCTTCTAATTTGCAAGGGCAATTTATGATTTCAGTTTTCATAATTTTACACATATCACTTACATAAATTGTATTCAAGAATTCGTCAATAATATTTTCTTGCTCAATGTCACTAAACATTTTCACTAATATAAATAGGCAATATGTCTTTAAACCCTTTTTAGTCTAAAACCTATAATTTTAACATTTCGTGTCGTAATAAAGGTTTAGGAAAATCACTAACATGATAATACTTCTGACCGAGTTTTCCTCTATCCTTTCCACCGTATGGGCTGATTTTAACCAGTGTGAAGTTTGTTGCTTTTCTGCTATTCCCTTTTTCCTTCTGATTTTAACTTTATCCCCCACCTCTATATTTGGATATATGCGGGAATGTTTTGCTTTCATTGATATATTCAGTTTTACTTCAAATTCATTCTTTTTGAGTTTTGCTTGTGCTGGTGTAAAACCGGTTGTTGAATGGACTAATTTATTATTATAAGTTAATAGAATTTCAAATATGTAGTCGCGCCAATCAATATCCTTTTTTCCTTTGTTTTCATCTGCTTCAACTCTTTTATACAACATATTCTTGAATGTTTTAATTGCTACTTCGCTAAACGCTGCGTGGTTTCTTGTTGTGTAGTGTTCTATGCCTTTCTCTTTCAAATAATCTTGTATAGATTTTGTATTTAATGCTCCTTCATCATCGGTATAAAGAAGGCGACAAACACCACCCATTTTATTAAACCCTTCAATCAAAGCACTTGCTACATCACCTTCGCTTTTGCTTTTAATAGGTATTACAGTCATATATTTTGAAAATACATCTATCATTAAAGCACCCACTTTAAACTTTTGGTCAGGGATGTCATTTATGAAAAACAAATCAAACTGGAATTCGTGAAATGCATTTGGATTCTGCCCTCTTGGTTTTGTCTTGAGTTCTATATTTTTATTAAACCAATCATCTACATCCGATTTAGTTATTGGCCGATCTTTTTCTCTACTTTCTTGAAGCGTCCGGCTTTTAGACCCATAACCTGCTTTATCATAATAAACACTTGCTATAATTTCTTGTTTAGATTGCATATAAATAAACAAGAAATTATATTAATCTATCTTTTCTTTAAACATATTTTCAAGTATATCTATAAAATCTAACTTTGTTTAAATCAGTCGCCCTAGTCAAACTAACATAAAACCACTCTCTGCTTACATAGGATTTATTCCAATCATATACAATAATATCATCAACAACACTACACCCTTGACAAGAATGAGCTGTATAACAATAACTGTAAATAAACCTGTCCCTCAATATGTTTATTGCTATGCTCTGTTCTTCCAATGTTTTAACATTTTGTAGATGGATAATTTCATCGTCAATCTTGGTCATTCTGTATCTGATATTTACATTAAATGTAAATTTACCAACTTTAAAATACTCTTTGCAAATAACAATGTCATCAACTTCATACTCATTTTCTTTGTTTAACAATTTACGGATTTTATCAGAAACATATTTACAAGTTTTATTTTCGTAAGCAATGTTGTTATAACAAGTTTCAATTTCATCAACATATTTGAAATACTTTTCTATTATGTTTTTATATGGCAGCTTGTTTATAAAAATGTCATCTTTAATATTTTTCAATTTCAATTTGTCTTCTTCTGTCTTCAATCTTTTACATTCTTTCAAGAATATTTCATATTTAAACATAACCTTAACATATTCATCAGCGCATTCTTCAAATGTCCTTATGTTTGAAAGTGGCTCTAACGTTGGCAGTTGGTTAGTATCACCAGTAGCAATTATGATTTTATCTTTTTTGTCTTCAGTAATGAAAGTATTGATTCTTGATAATATTCTTGGAGGGTTAAAATATATTTCATCAAAACAAATAACATCATAGGCACTATAATCAAATGTCGGTAGTGCTTCGCCTTCATCAACAGCAATTGAAAAGAACTTATTTACTGTGGCACTGTCGCAATCGCAATTTTGCCCTAAATGATTCGTCCCGACTACAAACAATACATTTTTACCAAGTTTTGTAAAGTATTTTGCTATATATGACTTTCCGCTTCCTCCGTATTCTGCTTTAATCATCACTGGGTTTTGTTTAATAATCTTCTTACATATTTCTTCTGTATTCCATTCATCTTGAACATCAATATTGAAAGTTCTGATTTTAGGTATTTCTGGAACTTCATTATATTTATGTGTATATGAGTTGGTAGGTAGTTGGATATGTTTTTTATCTTCTATCCTCCAATCGCCTATCTCATTACCACATTTCAGCAGTCCATTGCTTCTTCCAAATAATTGAAAACGAAAAACTTTATCTAAATCATCTTCATGAATAGTGAAGGCATCTGTTTTAACACTATACACCTTGACATTATTATCAGTCATTGTTTTGTAAGCTTCATACATTTTGAAATTATGATATTGTAATAGCAATTCTTTTATCGGCAGAAATCCGTTGGTTAAAACTTTTTTGTCAGCAACATTCAACACATAGTAAGTTTCACCAACAGGAGATTCTTCTAATTGAGAGCTATCTTCATCTACTTCTACCAATTCCAATTGGCACTTGCTGATTGTATATATTTTACTGTTTGGATATAGGCTATGGTAGTAACAGGCTTCTTTCAATGAACTAAATACACTGCTTTTTTGCGAAGTGTTATGCGATTTTTCAAGCATACCAGCGCTAATGTTAAATATTGTCTTATGGAGTTGCTTATTCAGGTCTTCGTTATCAGACAGTTTTGTATCATACAGTTCATCAGTTATTTTTTTGTAATTTACTTTGTATACATGGTTGTATACATGGTTAGGTTGCTTATACCATAATATTTTTAATTTTACATTATGTTTAATTAACTGTTTTAAAAACTTTCCATACACCAAGTTATATATTTTTTTTATTGAAAAAGATGTTGCCCTCATACACTTCCACGATGTATAAAGTCAAACCGTTTAACACATTGACATCACACTCATTCTTAAAAGGTTTGAAAATATCAAACTCTGTAAATCTAGGTATGTATTTGATACAGCATCCAGCATGTGTAAAAGCCTTTCTAATGTCAATCTCGCATAAATTGTTACTTGCTACATCTTTGATAAAATAACCGCTTGGGCAATTTTGTTGCCTGAGCGCTGGGGTGCAAGGCATCCTACCAATGGGGACAATTGTTTTACAGTCTTTCAATATCTGTATATCAACGTCATTGTAATAAGACAAATGGTTTTGTTTAAACATTTCTTTTTGTAATTTAAACATTGCTTTTACAATATTGTTATAGGTTGTTCCATCATCCACTTCCACATCTTCATCCATCCTATCTTTTGATAAGCTCTGTGACGCAATATTATATTTGACATATTTTTTGTGTTGTTTATAATAAAACTTACACATAAGATTTGCAATTTGTCCGGAATTGCCATACTTAATATAAGGCTTATATCCTGCATTATTGAGTTGGTGGAAGACCTTTACCATATCATTTTCAGAATGAATTAGTGCATATTCATCATGCTCTCTCATTTGTAGTAGCTCATCTACATTACTAAACATTTTGTATTCAAGAGGTTCGTTTTTATCAGTGATATAAAATTTGCCTGTTGTTGGTGAATCGAACGTAGTATCTGGTGTTTTTTGGCATAATTTTTCCAAATCGTGGTTTAACAAATAAATATGATTGTTTTTAACTAATCCTCTGAACATTTTTACTTTGCCATTTAAGTAGTTGTTAGGGTTATATTCATAAATTAGATTTCCTATGAAATTATAAAGTCTAACTGGAATATTGAAAAACTTAAATACCTTATCCATTTGATTTACAGAAGCTCCATTATTAATAAATTCTTCTTCATTCATTTCCAGCAGTTCAAGCACTTTATCACGCGTGAGGGTTTTGGTATCCTTCCGTTGCCTTTTCTCTCTCATTAAATTTGACCCTTCAAAGTTTGCAAGTAATGCATTAATCCAACATTCATTTTCTTTGTAATTCTTTTTCTGTAATGCCTGTTTTATAGTCAGTGCTTCGGTATCTACTTGGGTTTGAATGTATCTGTAATAGATGCTTACATTTTGACCGCTCTGTCTTAACGGTTCATCTCTCTCATCAAAGTCTGCGGTGTATGCCCTAACTCTTGAAATTCGCTACTGGTATTCATTATCAACATAACTTTTCTGAATAAATGCTTTTCATCTTCGTTGTATTTCCTTATTTTTCTACTGACTAAGGCTTCAATGCATCTTCGTTGTATTATTTTTCTACTGACTTTCAATGCATGATTAGCTTTCGCATTGGCTTCACCTACCGCTCTCTCTCTACTACCCTTTGGTTTAAGCATAATTGGGTAGTATGCTATACCATCTAACTTAAATGCTGGTTTCTTTGTTCCGTCCCTATCAACAATAGAAAACAACATAAATTTCACATCATAAGTTTTTCTGTTCTTGTATAACTCCTTTGCTTTACTTGCTAACCCTGCCAATGCCTTTCTTCTAAAAATAGGTTGTTTGTCGTGTTTTTTAACAACCGCTTTCGATTCCTTGCCTGTTCTTGCCTTTTTTGCTGTTTTTGCCATCCTTTCAGTTATTGGTTCTGCCTCTTCATACTTTGCCATTGCCTTTTCGTATTTCTTTAATCCGTTCTTTCTCTCGCTTCTTGTGTCGGTCTGGCTGATGTCCTTTATCAGGTTCATTGCGGTTCCGTATTGTGAAATCTTGCGGTCTTCATACAAATCAACGATTTTGTTGATTTTTGTTTGTATGTCAGGCGGGACTTTGCCTATTTTACTGTCTCTTGTGTTTCTCAGGTTCTGTAAATATACTCTGATGTTTTTTAGTCATATTTATAGTTATATTATAGTATATTAAATTACTAACTCTTTAAATGCCTTTGTCATAAACTTTAATTAAAGCGCACCGCTTCAAACAGTCTTAAAGACATATTATCTTATAATATTAGAATAAAATGACCACGCAAAAGAAACCAGAAGATATGACATTGGCAGAAATCAAAGAACAAATGGCTTTATATTGCCGACTGTATTATCATAAAAGAAAGGAAGAAGACCCTGAATATATGGATACTGTGAGGGCGAGAAAAAGAATAACAGGGAAAGCATTGTATCACAAAAAGAAAGCGGAGAGAGAAGCAATGGAGAAGAAGGAAAAAGGAGAAGAAGATGAAGAGAAACCAAAGTATCACCATAGCAGGAAATACAAGCATGAATATGCGATGGTTGCTGTTGCTAATTGAAAATAATATTATTTTAACGAAAAATAATATGTTTTTTAACGAAAAATAATATTATTTTAGATTGTCTTTTCCTTATCCTTATTTTCATCATTTTCACTTTCAGACTCGTCACCATCCACACCGGTAGGGACAGGTATATCAGTAGGCGGTGCTATTTCATAATTAGCATTTTCTTCTGATGACGCCTCGCCAGAGGCTCGCGAGCTTCGCGACGATGAATTAACAGTATGTGTTGAAGAAGTATTAACAGTGATAGGCGGAGAACTATGAACACTGATAGGAGGCGAGGAGGTTGATAAATCAACCCCGCCATTGCTTTGCAATGCCGTATTTAACTCAACTTCTTCACTAACATTTGTATTCAACCAATTCATTATGGCACTTGCTATATCATAAGACGATACTAATGAATTCATTGTTAAACTAACTAATAACTCTGAAATTTGAACTGTTGTTAATGTAGTGTGATATGTTAAATGTGCCACTATTTGCCCTATACTAAAGCCTGATCTCAACATAAAATCTATAATCCTCATCGACATAAACAGTTTCTTTCTATATTTATCATTATCATCATCTTTTTTATCATCATCATCATCGTCATCATCATTTAAATCAGGGGCATATGTAAATGCTAATGCTTCTGCTTCTGCCTTGTTCATCAGTTTGCTCTTAAACTTCTTTGAAGACCCACCTAAAATCTTTGTCATATCATCAAAATTATAAGTTTGCGTCGCCTTATCTTGTGGTAGGTCTGTTTGTGTTGCCTTGTTTTCTTTGTTAAGCGTTTGTGTTGCCTTGTCTGCCATCATAACTTCTGCGTTCAAATATCTTTCCTTATTTTTATAATTCATTAAATCCATTTCATCAAAATCAAAATTATTCAATAACATATCTTTCTTGTATTTCTTCAATATAACTGTTGTTTTTAGTTTGCTTGTGATTGCTTGTTTAAGCATTTCATCATAAGTAGGGCGTTTCCTTAACTCGTGTTTGAGGTCGTTAATCATTTTGTATAATTATTGATAAATTATATAAATGAGTTATTAATCTTTTGTTGCTTTGCCCTTTCCTTTCATACCTCTCCAATCGTCCATTCTTTTTCTTAACAATTCATCATTTACTTTTATTGTCCATTTCCCCGTTGAAATCAATTCTTCAATTACATCAATTAAATATTGTTTCTTGGATTGGTCTTTGCCCTTTCCTTTCGTTTTTAAACTGTCATATTTTGCTTGTTGTTCTGGTGTCATTTGAAAGCCTCTTGATTGTAGTTGAAAAAAGATGTCATCTGTGCTAATGTCTCTGTGTTTCCATCTGTCCATGTCTGTGTTGTAATCTATTGTTTCTCTTGCTTTTCTTGATTTAGGTGGTGCTTTCGTGCTTTCATCATCATCCTTTGTTTGTCTGCCTATGTTTTCATTTCCCCTTGTCATTAATCCTCTTTGCGCCCCTTGTATCCGTTTCACTGCTTCGTCTTCTGTCATAAGCGGTTCTAACGGTGGTAAGTCTTATGAATCGCTTGATTTTGCGGTTACCATTGACTGGATACTTGGTCTTCTCCCCTCTTGTCCTTCTAATTGTCTTGCCCGTTGTGCTCGGTCGTGTAGGTCTGCTATTTGTTCGCTACTAACTCTTCTTGAAACTTGACTTATTTGTTGTTCGTGTTGTTCTTCTGAATTGTCCATTGTGGCACTTAGTGTTTGTATTGCTCCGTCTCTTAAATCATCCATTTCATCGTCCTTTGACATATCAAAATGCGGGACTGTTTTAGGTTGTTCTAATATTTTTTGAAAGTGTTGTTGTCTCAAATCTACGGTATTATTATCATAAACTGTTCCTAATGGACTATCACGAAAATAATAAGCATTTCTGTCTATTACATCTCTTATATTCTTATTTTTATATTCTTCCTTTGTAATTTCCTTGATGAGTTCATTATACGACGGTCTTAATCTTAACTGTGCTTTTAATGTTTTCATATTGTCTAATCTCATTATATGTAATTAATTAGATAAATTATTTATTCAAACTTATAATTCTTTCTTAATTGGTGAATTATATCTTTTTTCTTCTTAATCATTTCCGAATAGGTTTTACCAGTTTCACTTGATGGATGATGTCTTATTTTTTCACCTTCTAATTTTTGGATTTCATTAAAATACGCCTGTGCTTCATCTTGATATCTTCTTCTATTTTGAAATATAGCGTAATCTTTTTTAGCGTTATGAAATTCTAACTGTTCCTTCATTTCTTTCAGATATGTATAATTTGGTTGATGTGCTTTGTTGTCTCCTTCGCAATAGTAATGGACATTAGATTTATATTTTTACTTGGTTTTGTTATGGGATTATAAAATTTGTTTGATGTTGGTAATTGACGCGAGGGACGAGCCTCGCGTGCTACGCGACGCTCGGCGCGACCTGCTTTACCATTCTTTGTAAATGCTGATGTTATATTTTCAAAATCTGACTTGTTCATATAATAATAATTAGACAAAATTTTTTATTTATCAAATAATTTTACTTGCTAAATTATTAATTTTCTGATTATTTTTCTTGTCTCGCTCTACCTTCATATTAATATATCTATCTTTTGCAGTTTCAAATACTTTATTAGCTGTTGTGTCTAAATGTTTTTCAATCGTTCTTCAACTCTTCTTTCAATTTCTTGTTCATCCACTTTTGGAATATTATCTTTAACTTTCTCATATACATCTTCTTTAAATTCTTCTACTTGTGTTGGATGCAATATTCGCTTTTTAACTGGTTTATTTAAATCAACATCTTTTTTACGTTCGCCTTTACATACATGACTATATTTTAATGATTTCTTACTCATCTCTACTTTACAATCAGGACATACAACTCTTTCAATATTTACTTGTCTTGTTTTATATTCTTTCTTTGGTTTAGGCGGTTCTACTTGCTCTTCTTTCGGTTCTTCTTTGGGTTCTTCCCTTATTTCTTCCTTTGGTTCTTCATTAGGTTCTTCTGGTTTCTCTTCAATTGGTTCGCGTAGCAACGCGAAGGCTTCGCGTTCAAGTTGTTTATCACCTTCATCTACATCAACAACTGTTATATCTTTCATCTATATATATTTCTATATAGAATGAATTATATAGAAATACATATTAAATACTTAACCCTCAAAAAATGTTAATGAAAAGGAAGATGTCGTCCCATTCATATTTAAAACTCTACCAGAAGCGTCAGTAAATCTAAAATGAAGTCTGTTCAATGAACGCATACTCACATCATTAGCATCACTCAAAATTAGTTTATTATCATATATGAGGTTCCCGTATGAGGTCAGAATAGGCACCTTCTTTATTACAGAAGACGTACCGAAACTACATAGTTGGTTTCCATTAGAAAGTTCATTACAATGAATATAAATATTCTTAACAGGTAGAAATGACACAAAACCACTAACGAACGGGTCGGCTGCATAATTGATTTTTTCAATAGTATTACCTAAAACGTCATTAATACTATTAGGATAATCTCTATCATAAGCAACGCTAAAGCTATAATTGGTTTTTAACTCCTTATCCGTATGTATCACATAAAAGTAAGCAACATAATTACAACTTATAGTTATAGTATTTGTTTCTATTGAATAACTACAAGTAAAATAGCCATTGTTTCCATCAGTTCCATTAGTAGCACTATTCATGTTATTTTGCAATTCAGTTGCTAATTCATTACCTACATAACTACCTTTATCAAGCGCTACAATAAAATAATATACTGGCGCTCCTCCTGTTGTTCCTCCTAATGTTAAATATAATCTGTTATTTAAATTATCTTCAATTGGATAAAATGAATTAGCGATAGATACTTCGTGACAAATCATTTTAGTATTTGGTCCGCATTCTTGTTGCTCTCTTAAGTTAATAACAAAGTCTGATGTAGAATTACTGTCATTCAAATCACGATAAGCACTGTTGATATATATTTTACGAAATCGCATTATGTTAATTAGTTAGATAAAAAAATATCAATATTAATATAATGAAATATACATATTATTTAAAAGAAGGAAAATTAAAATCATATAATCCACTACATCAAGGTTATACCCAGTTGTCTTCAACAACTCATCAAGGTCATAGTGAAATGTATAGAAAAATAATTAATGAAATTCAATAAGAAAAATCATTATTCAAACCTAAATATAATAATAATTTATCCGACACAGAAGGATTAAACAAAGCATATACAAATGGTAAAGGTTTCTTTATTGATGGCAATAAATTATATGTTGCTGGGACATTTGGTAAGTCTAATTTGAGTTCAAATATTAATGATATTTTAAGTGATATAGGATTACCATTAAACCTTACAAGATATTCAGAACGTTATAGGGATGTATCAGAAGTGTTGGATAATAATATAAATATAGATACTGTTATTTCTCACAGTTTAGCCAGTTCAATAAGTTCAGAATATATAAAAAATCATCCTGATAATAATATTAAACATTTGACAACTTACGGCGCTCCGTTTGTATCTTGGTCATCTAAAAGTAATGATAGTTATACTAATTTTAGAAGCTAATTAGCGATGTAGTTAGTATTCTAGACCGAGGTAGTATCCAAACAAGAACCAATACTTATAACCCTTTAGTAAATCATCAATATGCAAATGTTCAAGACCAAGGAAAAGAACCAACTGTAGGTGGAGACCCGGTTAGACTTGTAATGTAATTATTTATATAAATTGCTATATAAGAATGCCAAATAATGACATTAAAAATACTATAAATCCTAAAAAGAAAATCAGTTATGATGATATTAAGAAAATAGTAGAAGATGAACGCGAACCTAATTATAAGGTTGAAAATAATAATATTAAAAATAAATCTAAAAACTTTTAACTAAAAAATCTAAACAAAATGATTTAGTAGATTATTCACACTTTAAAATACATTAATTTAATAATAGAATAATATAATATTTTCTATTATTAAATATATAAAGATGGAAAATTTGGAAATAGAAGATGTTTTAGTTGAAAAGAATTTAAGATTTAAATTAAAAGGGTCAGGTTCTTATGTTCGTTCAAAAGAAAGTAAAAACTTTTATCCTTCGTCGGTTTCTACTTATACCGCTGATACAAATTCTGTAATTAGATTTAATATTACAGGACCTGACACCAGTTCTAATGTTAATGCTGAGGTACGACCTATATCCACTGGTGCTTTCTTTTCAAGAGTGCGTGTAATGATGGGAGATGTAATAGTATGTGATTTGAATTCTACATCACGCGCTGCTGCTATGAAAGATTTACTTAAAACATCAGAAGCAAAAAGAGCAGATGAAGTTTTAGGTTTTGGAAATTCGTTTAATAATAACGATGTTAGATATCTAACTTATACTCAATTAGCAACGAACCCAGGCGCTAATAATGTTGCAAGTGTCACGAGACAAGTCACTCCAAGTAATAAACGAGGCGTTGCAAAAGGTAAAAGTGCTAATGTAATCTATGATATGAATTTGAAATGCTTTAAGACTTGTGAAAACTGGATACCGCTCTCTTATTGTCCTATAACCATAGAACTATATTTAGTGAATGATGCTACATTACCAATTATTGCTCAGGGTGCTACGGCTGATTTCACGGCTACAAATACTTCTAACAGCTGGGCAATAAAAAAGCCAATTTTCAAAGGAAATGTTTATTCTCTTGATGATAGTTTATACGCAGAATATGCAAAAATATTAGAAAGTGGTTCTCTTCCAATTACTTTTGAGACTGAAACAATGCAAGAACAAACCACATCAGCATCTACTGAAATCTTTACAACAATCGTTAGGAATGTATCTAAACTAAATAAAATGTTTATTTCATTTTCTAACACAACGAGTACAGGTTATGTAGGAGGAGTTGGTGAAATTCTTAAGAAATACAACTCACTATATCATCCATTAGCGCATCAGGGTAGTGCTGTTGATGCTGGATATTATGACCCTATATATGATTTAACTGCTTCATTGGTGGTTGGTAATCAAGTCATCCCTTCGCAAGAAATTCAGGGTGTGCGTGAAGCATATGTCCATTTAATGCATTGTGCTGACAATCCATTATTGGTTAGAAGCGAGGACTATAAAACACAAGCATTTATGCTTGGATTTAATCTTCAACGCCTCGAATCAGCCGCATATACTGGAATGAACCTTAAAAATAATTCTAATATGGTGGTGAAGATTAAACCACTTGATGGGACTACTTTATACACAAGTAATTTTATGCCGACACGGATGTATATTCATATGGTGCATGAGTGCATTCTTGAAATCCGTAGCAACAGCGTTACATTTTATGATTAATTTGAAAATATGATATTATTAATTTTCTAATTAATAATATAATATTATGAGCAAAAACTTAAGGAATACCTTTGATATTACCGCAAATAAAATTAGACAAGTAAAAGACGGAGCAGTCAATGATATAGAAGACCTTTACGCGAGTAAATCCGACATCCAAACAGTATTAGATAGTAAAGCAGACCAAGCCAACACTTACACAAAGCAACAAATAGACGCTATTTTTTATGATATAACTGAAACATATGACAAAACAGAAATTAATGTATTATCAAATAATATTAGTTCAAATACGTTTTTAATAGGTAATCTGACAATAACTTCAAATACAAATTTTAATAATATTTCATCAAATGCAAATTTAATAAATAATTTAAATTCTACTATGACATCTAATTTTAATAATATTTCATCAAATTCACATTTAATAAATAATTTAACTTCCACTATAACATCTAATTTTAACAATATTTCATCAAATACAAATTTAATCAATATAAATTTTAATAATATTGGTTCTAACTCTAATTTAATAAATAATTTAAGTTCTACTATAACATCTAATTTTAATAATATTAGTTCTAATTCTAATTTAATAACAGGATTAAATAGCACAGTAAATTCACATATTATAGCAATATCAGATTTACAGAACGGTGGTTCATTTAATGAAACTGATTACTATAATAAAATAACAACTAATGATTTATTATCAGAAAAGTTAAATACATCAGTATTAAATAATACATTAATACATAATATAACAACTACTTCAACTTTTAAAATAGCAAATTTTGGAAATTATAATAATTTCTTTGAAATGTATAATAATTATTTTGATAGTTATATTTATGGAAGTTTAACAGGTGCAACAATGTTTTTGAATCAGCGAGGATTTGGAGATGTAGAAATTAATAATTCTTCAACTTTTCAAAATGATAAAATAATATTAAATCATAATACCACAATATTAAGTAATTTACAAGTATCCGGCTCATTTTCTTGTTCATCTATTTTAGATATACCTGGTTCTGATGCTCGTTATGTTTTACAAAGTGATGGATTAAGTGGATTAATAACAGGTAATACAAACACAATTAATTCAATAATTACTAGCAATAATTCACAGGATATATCATTAAGTCAAAAATTAGACAAACTGGATACTAACGCTCAATCAATAGCAGGTGCTATTAATTTTAATGATAATGCAACTTTACACAGTGATTTAAATATGCTGACTACTGGTTCTATATTATGTAATAAATTCAGCACTACACCTTCACCTAATTTAGGATTACAAATGACTTTTCAAATGTTTAATCGTGAATTTAATATTAATAGAGATGGTAGAATGTGGATGAGTAGCGCAGGAGGTCAATGGGAAACTCAAATCGGAGATGCTAATGTTGGTCGTGTGTGGGTTAAAGATAGGTTTGGTTTAGGTGCTGTTGGTGTTAATGGTTATGCTTTAAATTGTGCTGGACAAGCGAGATTTACAGGTGCTGCTCAGTTTGTAGGGACTAACAGCGCAATAAGTCTTAATAATGGTTCATATTTGAATTTTAATAACAATGGTTCAATACAAAGATATACACCTGATGCTATAGAAGGTTTATATATGGCTCATAATAATTTTGTTGCCGTTAGTGTTGGTGATGTTAGTAATGCTTCTAACCAATATATGATGTGTGATGGATTAGTGAATAATGGGACAACAGTAAATACTGGAAGCTTTACAAATAATGCTACATCAACATTTAATGAAAATTTAACGGTTGCAGGAACGAAAAAATGTTATGTAATTTAATTGAACCATCAACAGGAACAAATATAGATTTAACAGCATCAACCGTAACCATTAACGGAACGTTTGTGGACTCATCTGATTCACGTTTGAAATATGACATTGACAATATCAAAACTAATTGTATGAATGTTATTAAGACATTTAAACCGAAGAAGTTTAAAAGACACGATAGAAACGACGGTGGTAAAAATCATATAGGATATATCGCAGATGAAGTAGTAAAAGCAATTCCTAAAGAATTTGAAAATGTTGTTAGTAAAGACAGAGTATTTGGGATTAAATTATTTAGTTTTACCTGTGTTAGTTCATAAAGCAGTATTAGAATTAAATGAGAAAATAGATAAACTTGAAAAAGAAATTAAGGAAATGAAAAACAAAAAATCTAAATAATAATATATAATGTGGTTTTTCAAAAAGAAAACTAATGATATTGATAATACACCTCTTGATAAATTAAATGAAATTGATGATGAAGATACTCGTGAACGTCTCTTAATTAAAAGTGTAAAAACATTAAATGAAAAAGTGAATAAATTACAGGAAGAAAAACAAACGAAATTATTATATAGGTTTCCTGTTCAATTATGTAATTATTCATTATTTAAAAAAATAATATTAATCAGTCAATATTATTAATTTTCAGTAATATGTATCGCTCGTTCAAAACGCACCATAAAGATGTTATTTACATCACTCTCACGAAGTTTAACAAATAGAAAACTAAAAGGTTGGTCATTAACAGCCGTTTGATATATTTTCATTAATGATTGTTTATCTACTAATGCTGATTGTTCCATTATAAATGTATCCACCTCGGACATATTCTTTAATTTGAATATATATATATAAACTGCTTGTGTTCAATCTAACAATAGGAGCTAGTGCGTTGTATTTTTGAACGGCTGTAATAACGGATAAACCGAAGTGTCTTGATTTTGTATATAAACCGTGTAATATTTTACTATATCGCAAAAATGTTTTATCTTCTGCGAAATCATCAATTATCAGAAGACACGAAAATAATTTATTCATTCCTATTTTCTTTTGATAATCTATAATTTTATGTTGTGTATCAATTATATTTTGTAATGCTTCAGCGTTGTATTCATCAAATAAGTATTGTTCTTTATTATTATCTATTTTAAATTCAGTTTCTACATATTTAATAATTTCTCTATACGCTTCATCAATAGTTGCTGTTGGGGAAACGATATATATGCGTTCGAAGCAGTTCCGATATACTTTTAATACGAGGTTCTGTATAAGTATTCCTTTGCCGCCCTGTGATGAACTACAAATAATACTACGAAAGGGCAATTTGTCTGCTTTATCATATGATGGCTGTTTAAACTCATACTGTCTAACATTTATTGGTTCTATTTTTGGTGGTGAAGTATCAGGCATAATAAAAACCATATTATAAATACTTATAAAAAATTAATTATATTTATTATTGAATGGAACATCATTATGTTATGTGTGGTGGTGAATAACATAATGGAACAGGCTTTCCATTGCTTCAATCAATAAGCATTGAAGATAATTAGTTTGAATTAGCTTGAACCTCGCTTGTGTTGTCCAGTCCGAAGAAACCCCATTGCTGAGCCCCGAATATTCTAATAATAAGATTAAATAATTATTTCATCTTATTATTTTATATGGATAGGACTTATTCAGATTATATTGATATAATAGATGAAGTTGAGAAAATAGAACAAGTTGTAATAACTGACAATAAAATTAAAAAATGTTGTTATTATTCGTTAGAATTAATTAAGCTTATTTTTGAATATATCAAAAACAAAAATGTAAATATTAATATAAATGGGAAGAAAGAAAAACAAAAATAATAAGTCAGAAACAACGGTTTCATCAACAGATGAAGACAGTGAAGAAGTTGTTAGTAAAACAGCAGTTATCAATTTCCCTTGTCCAATGTGTCAAAAGATGTTAGAAATGAAAAACGAATTAGAAATACAAAAGAAGGGAAATTGCAAATGCTCTTGTGTCCCTATCGGTTTTAAGATAAGTAAAACTGATAAAAAAAATGAATATTGATAAATCCAAAGACAGTATCAACTTAGAAACAGACGCACATAATATTGCTATACACTTTGGGAGGGGAGTTACTCCATCAGATAACGGTGACAATGAAACACAGGAAACTGTTAAGCAAATGATGAAACAATAATATATAAAGAGTAGATTTAACACCACGTTAAACGCATAAATAAAAAATAAATATATATATATAAATATATATGTCAGATAGTGATAATGTGTCATTAAGTGAGTTGATAAAGCAGGTAAATATGTTGAATAAGAATATCAAGGCATTAACAGATTTAACAACAGCAATTGATGAACAGTTTCAAGCCAACATAGCAGATAATGTTGATGAGAAGGAAAAGATTGATAAGATTTTTGAAAGCCGTGGGCTGGGCAGGCCGAAGGGCGACCATCAAAGTAAAAGACAATCTTATTTTGAGATGGTGTCCAAAGGGCGTATTAAGCAACCAAGAGAACAAACATTAGAATATTATAAAATTGTAAAAGATGGTGACGAATATAAACTTATGGATTAGATATTCATTGAAAAATGATTTAAAGGATGAAAACCATTGAATAACAGTATAGAACAGTATGTCTCAACAAATTTCAGTAAACTCAAAAGTTGATTTCAAAAATGGAAAGATTTATATAATCAGAAACAGAGTAAATGAATTAACCTATATTGGAAGCACTTGTCAGTCATTATCTAAAAGAATGGCACAACATAGGTTGGATAGTAAGAACACAAAGCATGATAAGATGAAGCTGTATATATTAATGAAGGAATTGGGTGTAGATAGTTTCTACGTAGATTCTACGTTGAATTGGTAGAATATTTTTCTTGCAATACACGTGAAGAACTGTATAAAAGAGAAGGTGAATGTATCAGAAGTCAAAAGCCACAATTAAACAATAAAATTCAAGGTAGAACACAGGAAGAATACCGCAAAGATGAAAGAGAGAAAGTATTAGCAGGAAAAAAAGAACACTACCAGAAAAACAAAGAATATTATGCACAAAAGGCAATTGAATATCGTGCGACACATGTAGAACAACATAACGCAAGAGCGAGAGAGCGTTATAACAAAAACAAGGACAAACTACAAGAACAGTATAAGCAAAAGAAAGACGAGATAAACCAGAAAAGAAGAGACAATTATGAAAAAAGAAAAAGTGAGAACAATAATTTCAGAGAAGAACTAAACAAAAAATATAGAGAATGGTATGTCAAAAATAAAGAAAAGAGACGCCAGAAGGAACAATCAGAAGAGCACAAAGAATTACAAACGACAGATGAAGGAAAGTATGAGATTGTCTGAAAATAAAATCTAAATAATTCTAATAATATGTATTTATTGGAACTATTCTCAGGTAGTGGAAGTGTTGGAACGATTGCGAGGTCGCTAGGTTTTAATGTAATCTTGTTGGACTTGAAGAATGCTAACATCAATACTGATATTTTGAAATGGAATTACAAAGAGTTTGACAAAGGGCATTTCAATTTTATTTGGGCTTCTCCACCTTGCACGGAATACAGCAGAGCGAAAACAACTGGCATCAGAAATATTGAATATGCTAACAGTATTGTTTTAAAAACCCTGGAAATAATAGATTACTTTAAACCTGAATACTGGGTGATTGAAAATCCACAGACAGGATTATTGAGGATGCAACCTTTTATGAGTGGTTTGAAATACAATGATGTTGATTATTGCAAATATGGTTTTAATTACAGAAAAAGAACCAGGTTGTGGAATAATCTTGACAATTGGACGCCTAGAAGTTTATGTAATAAAGATTGTGGTAAAGTGATTAACAATAAACATATTGAAACAGCACAACGCTTACCTAGTGGTCGTAAGGAAACTTGGAGCGAGAATTATGTTAAACATAAACAGGAAGACCTTTATAAAGTTCCTAGTGAATTAATTTGTGAAATCTTGGTTAGTTTGACAGATTAGGGGAAACCACCGTCATTTCAGAATTGGAAAAGCTGAATTTTAGAAGTCTGATTGGCTGATTCGGGGCTCAAATCTGGCTGATTCGGGGCTCAAATCTGGCTGATTCGGGGCTCAAATCTGGCTGATTCGGGGCTCAAATATGACATTTCCGGGGCTCAAATATGACATTTCCGGGGCTCAAATATGACATTTCCGGGGCTCAAATATGACAGGTGAGAATTATGTAAAACATAAGCAGGAAGAACTTTACAAAATCCCTAGTGAGTTAGTCAGTGAGTTGTTGATGTTGCTTTGGAATGTTCTGTGTTCTGTTCCTTGTTGGTTTTTTGTTATGTTTCTTTGTTGTCGGGGGTTTTTGGATAAGGGTGGCTTACAACCTATCTGAGTAAATATTGTGTCTTAAAATGGTTTAAAGGGTTGGTGGCTTATTATATTAGATGATTATGGATAAGAAACATTGCTCGGGTTGTCAAAGAGATAAGAATTACAATTTATTTTCAAATAATTGTAAAACTTGTGATAAATGCCGTGAAAAGCAAAGAAGGAAGTCAGAAATAAAGAAATTGAAAAGAGAAGCAATGAAGAAAGAAACAGTAGCAGATGAAGGGGAAAAACAATGTTGTTCTCATTGTCGAGTTCATAGAAAGATTGAATTATTTTCAGATAATCATAAAACTTGTGATAAGTGCCGAGACAAGCAAATAGTATATTCAAAAACATACCGAGACAACCATAAGGAAGAAATACGAGAAATAAACAAAGAATACGGACAGAGAGAATATCACTGTTCTGTATGTGATTGTGAGATTAAATTAAAGCACAAGGCACGGCACGAACGAGCAAGGAAGCACATAGAAGATTTAGAAAAGAATGAGGTTAAGGATGTATGAAATGGTTTAAGTTATTTTATAAAATGAATAACTTAAAACATTTTGATTATGAGGTTGGTTAGGCACGTGTTATGAAACTTATATGGGTTTTGATATGGGCGATTGGTATGAAATTTTATAAAATCTTGGGGGGCGGGTCTGACTGATGGGGTAGAAAAGTAGGTTGTAGGCTTCCTGCTTGCTACTAGCGCTGTGGAAGCGAGTACAATTATAGAGTTTCAAAGGGCCCAGCTTTGCGGTTAAGCTCCGGAAATATCACCAAACCTTGAATACAAAATCTCGGAACCTGGGAGACTTTGGGAACCAAAAGTGAGCCGGGCAGAGCACATGCAAGATGTAGCCTACACACCCAGGACCGATATACCGATATACCAGAAGCTGAAGCCATACATGTCACTGGTATAGAGTGGTAGAGTTTGATGGAGATTGATTGAAACCGACCTTTAAAGATGCAGCAGGCAAACAACATCTTACAGTGGACCTGCAGAACGAATCGGTTGCGGGCAGGTCTGAAACAAGCTTTAAATCTTGGCCTAAATGAAGAAACGTGGCGCAACTGGGGTACGATCTAATCACATGTTTGAAATGACTTGTGGCCCCTCTGCTTTTCGCACAATAAGCACGCATGCCCTAGTTCTGGACATGCACGAAGTGAATACATTGCATGATTTTCTCGAGGGTTAGTTATGGTGGCTGTCGTGGAGAAATGCCCGGCCTTGAGGTCTTGCGTAGCAATTCATTGCTAGTGTGGGAGGTCTGCTCGTAATAAAGACGCTCGTAATACAGACGCGTTAGATGCCCCACAATCCTCTCAAGTTCACGACCAAAACAAGTGGTACACTGGCCTATGATCTCATCAAACGTTGGAAGCAAGAAAGATATGAGAAAGACGCATTGAATGCACACATGAGAAAGTCAATCACACTGCTTGCTGAATGACTTCACGTGGACGTGCGAATCCGCAACACTTTCCCAAGCTTGGCCAAAGTCGGCATCAACGCTTTGCAAAATGCAGCTACCCAACTTGCCTACGAAGTGAGTCGCCTGTAGAAAACGATGCCTTGCCATTGCGACATTCTGGTCCTGTGAAGCATTGGGGATCAATACAAGAAGTTGGACTTATCCGAACTCCATCCCCGGCTCAAAGAATCACGGCGGGCGTGGCACCTCAGCGCCTTCATCGCCGGTCTCTGCGCCCCACAACGTGACCTTCGTGATGTTGCGCTGCACCTTGAAAGCTCGGGCCACCGCCTGGCGGCTCAAGCTGGTCCTCTAGCCCAAACAATGACGGCCCACGCGGCAAGCATCAAGGATCAAGAGAAGGCACGTTGACGTGCTCTATTTCCTCGGCATCCCCATCTCACGCGGGCCTCGCCTTGCCGCCCTCGGCGCCAATGTTTGCGTCAACGATGTGGATCGCTCCCACGGAGCCCTTGGGCGCGGCCTCCAGGGCCTGGCGCTCCGTGGTTCAAAGCTACGCTGAGGCGTTCGGGCCTTCCACTCACTCGGGGTCTCTCCGTTGACACATCGCAAGAGTCGATTCGAAAGGTCTGACGTGTATCATGCGCTTTCACCAGGTGTGAATGGCTGAAACCGTGACCCGACTGACACTGGAAACAAAGAACTGCCACTTGGTGTTTCACGCTGCGCGTCCCAGCCTCCAGGGATCTCACCGTTTCGCCGGCTTCTATCGGAGACGCATCTGCCCGAGGGTCGAAGCGCAGCGCTTGGATCGTGGTGCTGATGGCATTGCCAGCCGTGTCCCAAACGGAGGACTCCTGCACCTCCAGCTTCGGTTCCTCCAGCTGGCCCGGAACTGCTCGATCTTCCGCTTTCGGAGGCTCGGGTTCGCGGGTGGCTGCGGGAGCTGAGGGCAGCTCTGTGGGCGACCCCGCGGCTTCTGGCGCTGGCCTGATGATCTCGGCAGCCGCGTCACTGGTCTCGGCCAGGGCGGCCGACTCCTCAAAGACCGCTTCCTGGAACTTCAGGAGCCCCAAAAACTCCAGCCAGCCGCCCCGCACTAGGTGATTCACCACCAGCGCCTGGAGCTGTGCACGGGTGATGGCTTGGTAGAGCAACGCTCGAGTGATGAGGTTGCTGGCGGGGTGGCTGACCTTTGTGTCTAAGCCGATGGCGATGATGAAAAGCTGCTCCAAGCCTTTCGCGTTTGTGACAGTGTCCACAACTATTGTCTCCTGTGTCGTTGTTGTACCCTCAGTCGGTAGCACGCGCAAGGACTCTTCAAAGGACATCAAGTGGAATTGCCGTGCTTTAAAACGAGCGGCCAGGTCTGTTTCTATGAGCGGACGGAACTTGATGAGAAACGCATCGTGAGGGACTAGCAGCGCTAGCCGATTGTGCAGGCTCAGCCCAGCGTACGTGCGCACCACATGCCACACCGAAGCGACGGTGCAATCCACGTATCGACTGAGCTGCTCAGCACTCTCTTCACCGCACTCAAAGAGGAAGCTCTTTAGAGGAGGCCCGGGTGGGCATAAGGAGGTGATCTCTTCCTTTTCAGCCAAGCCCTGAAATGCAGCGGCGCCGGCAACAATTCGCTGGGTGCTACGTACAACTTCTGTCAGTTGCACCTCTTGCATCAACGGGAAACTCGGATCAACCACGGAAGCCTGAGATCGGCTTGAAAGGATCAAGCGTTGAGATGCCGCGAATGTCTCCTCCAGCACACGAAGGTCAACATCACTCCTAAAGATGTCGTGCGATTCATCTACAATTGCCAGGAGAAACGGCATCTTGTAAGATGTTGTTCGCGTATGCTGCAAATGATTGCCATCTGGGCCATCTGCATGCAGGCTGAAACACTGATCGTACGGAGGCTTCATAAGGACAATTCGGCGCAAGATTGACAGGTCGAGATGTCCTCCTTGCGCGCCTCTCTGCATGAGCCACCGAACAAAGAATAGCCCCAGGCAAATAGAGGGGGCTACAAACAGCACCTGTCCTTCAGCAGAGCTGTTGAGTCTATTCCATGCGGTTTGCACCGCGACGAAGGTCTTGCCAGCTCCAGCTGGGGCAGACAGATGAACGCCCCCGTTCTGCAGCGCATTTTCCACATCCTGTAGCTTCTCCTTTTGGTGATCGGTCAGGTCGGAAAAAGTGACTAGGTCTTTTTCAAACTCAGTGCAAAAGTGGGACATGTCAACCTGGATCTGGTACTGGCCTGAGGCCAGTTTAATGACTTCTTGGTTGATCATGTCTTCCACCGCCTTGGACAGCACGAGGTCTCGGACTTGCTGTAGCAGTGCAACGTTCCTCATTCGCAGCCTGATGGCTAGAAAATGAGTGCCCGTTTCGTGAAAAATGCCCTCATGACTATGCATGACTTCTGCACCAGGTAGCTGATCTGTCACGACCTGAAGGAACTTGGTGCGCCCAATGTCTGCGAGCATGTCTGTGAGCAGGGCTGCGTGACGGACATGATGAGTTTCAATTCTCTGCCCAGTTGCGTGCAATTGAACAGTC
This sequence comes from Effrenium voratum, assembly GCA_963377175.1. NCBI lineage: Eukaryota > Dinophyceae > Suessiales > Symbiodiniaceae > Effrenium > Effrenium voratum. The sequence goes on along the minus strand of CAUJNA010000441.1, from coordinate 111,180 downwards.
CAGCGAGCTTCCTCAGATTTGGCCGGAATGGTGGAGGGCACCCCGATCAAAGTGCCAGGCATCCACTGAGTCCCGTCCCAGGCATCGACTTTCTGTTCTAGATTGAATGCATTCTCCAAGAAGTCGCTGACATCAACCTCATCGTAGTCCCAGATGTCTTTGCATCCTTCTTCTTTCTTCATCAAGTCCAGGTATGCAATCTCAGACTTCTGGCTTCCTCCGCACCCTTTGCCGTCCCAGAGGTTCACATGAGGCAAGTCCTCAAACTGCTCCTTGCCCATACCAACTTGTCCAGGGAAGAAGACCACTTTGAGACGTTGGCCCAGCTTCACAGCCTGGGCAACTCGATTTTTCCAGACCTCGAACCAGAAGCAGCCCCACGCTGCGATCTTTCCGCTCTCCTCCCATGCTTTGTACGCATCTGCCTCGGCTTCTTTTCGAGCATCTTCACTGGCATCGGCACGTACTACCACCACACCTGTGGCTTTTGCCTTTGCTCGCTCACGCTCCTCCTCATCCGGAGAGCACCGTCCAGGCAGGACCTTCAAGTACCCAAAGGTCTTGAAGTCCCTTTCTCCGTAAATCTGGGGGCACAGGCAGGGGCCCCCTGGCTCTTTTCTGTGATGTTTGCCCAGGCCATCGTGCACCGTGCATAAGAAAACACATGCTACACTGCAGTTGTGCTTCTCTTTCACCAAAGCATCCCAGCCAGCCGCATACTTCCCTGGGAATGACACGAAACAATCCTTGGCTTCTTCCTCGATGTGGCCATGGTAGGTAATGTCGCCTGTGTTTCCCAGGATGGCTGGCTTGTCCTGGAGAGTGATGCACAAATGGAAGGGATCCTGCGAGCAAGGTGGCGAGAATGAAGCGAGAAAACCTACAGTGGTCTGTGGATACTGAACCAAGTCTTAGCCCAGCAAAGGATGTTCTTGTCTCCGATCTCCAGCACTTTCAACAACCCTCAGATCAAGCCGACCAAGCGCAATGCGAACATCAAACTTCCGTCTGAGTTTTGGATGATGTCATGGCATGGACCTTCAGGGAGTTCAAGGAAAAGGGCTTTATCATCGTCCGCTTGCGACGCAGGGGTGCAATGACGATATCATCGCATTCATCATCATCATCATCATCATCATCATCATCATCATCATCATCATCATCATCATCATCATCATCATCATCATTTCATCACCATCATCATTTCATCACCATCATCATTTCATCACCATCCACCACCAGCCAGCACCATCATCATTATCATCATCATCGTGGTTATCATCATCGTTGCGCCACATGCAATGCCACTGATGCCATGATGATAGTTACTCAAAACTTGCCATATTGTACAACTAGCTTCTGGCCTTCATGAATGAACAATGTCAGGAACAACATCGAAGCATCACACTTAAGCATCCAACAAGCGTCTCCTTACAATTTTGACTATGCTTGATTCATCTTGACTTGCATGGTCAAAATTCTATGATCTTGAGAGATCTGCTCATGGTCTCACGGTCATTGTCCTGTGATGCTGTCACTCTGGCATCGAAGCACAACCCAAGCCACCCGTCCTTGACTCCACTGCCCTTTGAGCCCGCTGTCCTCAGGTCCAAGGCCCCACTGAAGTGACTTCACTCAGACCTGCAGCCTATTCTATCTCCGTGCTACTTGCATTGAAACTAACAAGACGGCGTTGGGTCAAGATGCGCAGGTTGTTGAGCAGTCTCTTCGTGAGCAGGCTTCTCCTGCGAGTGGTGTTGGCGTTTGCACACTCCTTAAACGGCATCGACTGAGCCCGCTGTCAATGGCCGCAAATATTGCCACAGACCAAATTTGCCTTTGGTATGCTCCTTGCAACTATCCGCTGAAGGACAACCCATGGCAGCCGAATTCGTGAAACTGAGTCTCTTGGCGATAGGTTGGCCCTCTGCTCCCTGAAGCCAAGGTATTTGGGTCAGCACATGTACTTCCTCTTTTGGAGTGAAAAAAGAGATCACGGGAGACAGCGTTGAATTTGAGAAGATATTTGAATCGCGTCAAAAAATGGCGGCAAATGTTGCCACAAACGACATTCACCTTCGGTACATTGCTTGGAAGTGGCCTCGGCAAACTTCCAAACACAAGCAAAGAACACTACGAGATGGAATCCAGGTGTCCGTGGATTCCAAATGGATGTAACGAACTTGAGTTGATGTGCAACAATAGGGGGAAGAGCTGGGAACAGTCTATTCTGAGGATGTTCTTGTCTCTGATCTCCAGTCAATCTTCCTTCTGAGTTTTCATTAACAAGTGAGGACATGGATGTTCACACGTGGATTTCAAGGAAAAGGGCTGCCCACCGTATCAAGCCTTCAAGCATCTAGCCTTCATGCATAAACAATGGTAGGGAACAAGATCGAGACATTGCACTCAAGGTCCCAAAAAGTGAATCTTGTGAAAATACAACCTTATGTTATGTTTTGACGAATGTTGATTTACATTTACATGTGCGACATCCTCATGCTGTCATGGTGTCCGCACTTGTTCTCTGACGCGGACACTCTGTCAGTGCCTGAAACTCCAAGGGAACACAACAGCGGCTGTCAATTTTTGGGCCACCCAGTCCTTGACTCGGTCCAGGTCCAGATCTAAGCGGAAAGGGCCTGAAGAGCCCGTAGCTGTTGACCTCAGGTCCAAGGTCAACTGCTTCAACTCAGCTTGCCTGTCATTAAAACTAAGAAGACGACTTTGGGTCATGCGCGAGTGGTTGTTCAGTTTCTTCCTGAGCATCTCTCTCCTGCAAGTGGCGTTCCTGCCTTACTGGCGCACACTGCTTCAACGGGAGCATCGGTATGCTGCTTGGAATTGGCCTCAACAAACATGCAAAAAGGAGCAATTCATGGACAACAGATCCAGGCGTCCGTGCATTCTCAATGGATATCCTTGAGTTGATATGCACTGTGAAATAAGCAAAGCCCCAGCGAAGGCGGAAGAGCGGGCAATCTAGACTCATGTCCTCTCTGTGCTCCAGCACTTTGAGTAGTGCTTCTCGTGCTTCTCTCAGATCCTGCAAAAGTCAGTGCATGCTTGACAGATGTGGAGACTTGCAATGCACCTGAAAGCCGACCAAACGCAATGTGAACCTCAAGTTTCAGTGTGAGTCTTCATGATGTCATGACACGGATCTTCACATTGCGGTAAACCACGGACAAGGGCTGCCCACGGGAAAAGCACAAGAAGAATACCGGTTGCAGGTTGCACGTGGGCTGTCCTCTTCACGCGCATCTCTCGAGATGTCCTCTGGATACCGATTGTCAAACTGTTGAAACGCACGCGCGCGCAAATGAAAATCTGCATAGCGTCAGCCGATCAGCACCTTCTCTGCCTCAACCGTAATATATTGAGGAATCGCTCTGTACCGCCAGAATTCTGCTGATAAAACTCGCGTTCTCGGTTTTGGGGTTTTCAATGCTTGATTCCTGGCCTGCAAAACGCTCAACAGCTCTGCGTCATCGGCAGTCTGCAAGCTATATCTCGCAGCTGAAGCACCAGCGCCCATTGCAGCCAAATTCGTGAAACTGATTGATTGACAATTGGCCCCACTCCCTGAAACCAAGGCATCTGGGTCAAAACATTTACCTTAGCTTTTGGTGTGTAAAGGGAGATCATGAAAAACCATATCAACCGCCACCGGGATTTTAAGATATTTCAACTGCTGGTGAGTAACGTATCGATACACATGTTCACACCAAGACCACTTCCAAAAACCTTCGCTGAGCCACTTGCCAGGTCGGCATCAGATCAGCAAACAACACAGCATTGACTCACCTTCTGGCCAATGTTTCCAGACGTCTGCCCAAACGCCAATGACGCTGGAAAAGAATTGCGTTCGTCTAGATCCCAGGGAAAACCACGGACTCTTGATGGGCTGAAAATATGATTGCAGAAAGAAGGACCGCACAGCCGCGTAGGAAACTTCATGGCAACATAGGTGCAAATGAAAGGTCATCCAGTTGGTTCACCCGGCCACAACTGTCTCCGAACCGATGTCTTGAAACGGCAACAAGAGTGCACTTTAGAATCGGAGGCTGGATGCTTTTGAATATCCTGATTCGTGCCTACTAGATTGATTGAATAGTCAAGCCGCAAGTCAAGACTACCTGCATTCGGGCTTTCCACGGTTGGCCACCCTCAAACCTGAACAAGCATGCGTCCCCACAAACCCAGACCATCAAGTCAAGAATCGAGACCTGAAAACTGGACAAGGGGCATTGCAAAGCCTGAAAGCAACTCAGCCCTAAAGCAGCATTGCCCAAAAACCAAACACACCAGGTTCGCGCGCGTGTGCGCATGGATGTTTGATTGCGCGCGCAGCTTCTGCTTCTCACACTGATGCTTCGCTCCTGAGTTCTTTTGCTTCTCACACTCATGCTCGGCTTCTGAACTCTGCTCATTCCACTCCGGCATGGGATTACCCTCACCGGCGCTGACGCCTTCTCCTGAGGCACCTTGCTCCTCGGCTGCCTGGCCTAACAGAGATCGCGCCGACGTGTGGCCAGACAGTTGCGAGCAAGGAACCACAGAAGAAGAGTCGGCGCCAATGAGGGCAATCCGCACGCTGGCAATAAGGTGCACGTGTCTGTGTGTTTGCGCGCGTGTGTGACTGCGCCTGTGCCCTGAACTCGAGCCGAAATGCATGAACCTTTGACAGAACATGCAATTGAACGTTGAACGTACTGGATACAACCGTCGCAGGGGAGCAAACCTTCAGCAAGGTAGCAACGCAAGGGTAGGACACGGAAGCCCCCTTAGCAATTCAGAGCCCCGCAGTTTGTGGCACGCCAGCAGCCGTTTTTGATCGCGCCAGCCAGCAGCTCCTAGGAGTTTCGACTGCAGCTGAGCGCTCGGCACCTCACGCGAGCCGGCCTTGGGCTTCTGGTCACGTGCTCCACGTCGGACAGTAAAGCGCTGACCACAGCACCATCTCCTGGCAGGCAGTCCAGCTGAAGCAAGCTATTGGCACGCCGGCAAGGAGAAAACCCGGCAAGTAGTTTAGCACTTGTCAGGCTGGACACTTTGGCCTTCCAGAGAAACAGAGAAGTGCACAAGCTCCTCTTCCAAAGCAACGATAATCTTCCAACAAATGCCCTTCCATCTTTCTCCGTCTAAAAGCGCTTCCTGAACGACGGAAACAATAAGACGTTCTTCGGCGACGCAACTGCCAAGCAAGACCGGCGCACTTTGCCTTGGTCGAAGTGATCAAACTTGCATCTGCCTTCGCCCGGAAAACATGAGTCTTTTGTGGCACTCATCTTTAGGTTTGTGTTCGGCGCCGAAAAAGTTCTGAGCGCTGGCCACTACCTATCAGCACAAGTCGCGGATTGAGCAACAGGCTGAACAACTCAGGGTCTGTGGCAGGACCAGCTGGGCAAAGGGGCGTGGATGAATGCGTCAGCGGCCAGTGTGCGAAACTTGCCAAAGCACAGTCAAGACTACCCCTAGCCCCACTGGCAAATGACCTCGGCAGGGGCACGGTGGACACCTGCTCTGCCGGGAATGCTTCCCAGAAACAAGCAACTCTCTTCCTGACGCAAAGCCACAGCAATCTGCTTGTGCGAAGCTCTGCCAGTCTTGCTTTTTCTCTCTTCATTGATGTAGGTTCTTGGTCATTCCCTGTCTAAACTCGCGAACCTCGCCAAACTTCAGCTGGGCTTAGCCTCTTAACGCGCGAAAGGCGCTCGTTGCGCACCTTGGGGCTCGGGCAAATCGAGCAGCTGCATCCCGTGAGTCAATATCGAAACCTGGGACTGAAAGGGCTCTACGCAAACAAGTGTGGCACAAAGTCAACCGGGCCTTGCATGTTTTTCTCGTGCGCAAACTGATCCCGCCCAACTTGTTTGGGTTCTGAAGTTTGAGTCTACCGGGGAACTGTATCAGACTTTCGTCTCGAAGCAAACAGGTTGCAAACCCGGAGACTGCCGTCCCCCAAACGTTTGGAATGGGGGCGGGGGAGGGGGGCGGTATTCCTTCAATGTTGGGGATCCTTGCATGAGTCAAAACTTTTTTGAACGTGCTTCATTGAAGCGAATGAGTCACAATCAAAACCTGGCAATCAAGAGGCGCACCAAGAAACAGTGAAGAATCCAATCCAAAGTGGCTTTCGGCGGGACCGCCCCTCCAATTGCATGGGCGCTGATCTGCGTTCAAACTGAAACGGCGCGGGAAAGGCCTTTGCAAGCTGCGCGAAGCTGCCCGACAAACTTTCCAGGGGGCGGTTTGCCGAATACGTCGCCATGGGCGCAATGAGATATCAGGACTTCCCAAAAGACCGGATCATGTCCGGTGAGCTCAGGATTTGCGCGCGCGCGTTTGCAACGAGGCCAAGCCCTGATGTCAAGAAATCCACACGATCTCATTCACAAGGGACACCTCTGGGCGCAAAGTTCAACCAAATCCGGGCGCTGCCGCACGGCAACTTCCGCGCTCGCGGCATTCCGATGCCTGCCACCTCGTCCATTTTGACACAGCCCCGGCTTTTCCTCAACGGCAAAACTTGAAAACCGCCAAGTCCCGGAGCCCTAGGAAGACACCTCCAAGACTTCTGCCTTGTCTCGTGTTGTTGCAACCCCAAGGGGGCTTGGTACCTTGCTACCATTTGTTAGCTTGATTTCAAGGCAGAAGAACAACGACCATTGCTTGCATCCCCTAATTTAAGACAGACCCATTTCGAGAACCCAAATGCAAGTCAGGCGCACAGACGGTGTGTAGGACCACTCCGCTTTGCCTGCGCGGGGCGAAAGCACACCGGTGGCCGTCTGGAATGGACCAGAAAACTGAGGGCCGAAACGGGTTGTCAAACCGCCAAGACTGGGTAGCTTTCTTTTGGTCTCTTCGTAAACCCTAACGGAGGGCACTCTAAGGCTAAACTGGTAGTTACCCTCCATCCAACAGTTACAACAGTTCAATCATTTTGGACAAATGGCTTCCCAAAAGGAAAGCTTTCGTCTTCGGCCTTGTAAACCGAATTGCCGCATCAAAGAATCATGTGTGATTGACATACTGGGTCGATGAACGTACCAGTGCCGACAGGAATCGGCTTCAAACACTGCTCACTTCAGGATTATCATCATCAGGATGATCATCATCAGGATTGGAATCATCATCATCGTCGTCATCGTCTTCGTCATCGTCATCGTGATCATCATCATCAGCAGCAGCAGCATCATCAGCATCATCTTTATGAGTCCAGCTGACAAAGATATGGAGCAAGGACATGCCTGAATTCCTGGTGACCTGAGCGCGCAAGGATGGCCACAAAGGCTTCTGCAGGGGCCTCACTAGAATCTTTGCCAAACCAACAAAAAACCCTTTTCTCGAATGATCTGGTTTTCTCACCTAACCCAAAAGCAGTACAATTTGCATTGGCCGCCTCCGCATGCCGCGCCTGGACTGCGGCTGTCTTTCAGAAATTGAGGGCTCCTGGCGTTCCACGCGCCACCAAACTCGAATCCACTCGGTCGTTTTTGTAGATCTGGCGAGGTCTTTGTTGCGGTAGGATGCTGAGCGCAACCAACTGTGGCAACAAAGACCGCCCAGCACGCAGCGGTGGTGAAAATCGTGTGGCACTTTGGAGGCATCAACCGTGCGGATAGCACTGCTTGCTGGGTGGGTCGCTTTGAAAGATTTAGGCCCTTTCGGTTGTTTGGTAACTTTGACTGGTCCGCCTGGTGTTTGAAGCCAAGAAAGGATGAACCCCCCGAGCAACTGGCTGAACCGATTAACCCCTGTTTGTCTTTTCTTACGGCTCCAAAGAGTCTAATCAAAGGAAAGGCACAATCAAACGAGGCGGAGAATTAAAAGAAAGAAATTAATGGGTCAGCTGGTGGTCAAGGTAGTTTCCCATTTACCCACAACCAGGGGTGCAAATCCCCAAACCACCAATCCAACAAGCCAATCCGGGGTAACCTGAATAATGTAAGGGGCTATGCGTGCTTTTTATGGGAATCCCTTTTTGATGTTGGTTGAAAGGGAATCCAAAGGAAAGCCGCCACTCCACCATCAATACCGAGATCTCTTGCCTCAGAGCTTGGCGCCACCTGCCCGTAGCCCTGACTCGAGCTCGGGTATTTACCTCATGGGATTGCTGAAGCGCAGCCGAAAGGAAGCCTCCCATTTCGGGGTATTGAAATCTTTGAGACAACCCCATGTTCGTTTACCTTCTCGAAAGCCTCGAAAAAGCAAAACCCACCCAGCGCACACGACCTTGCAAATTCTGCACTGGCTCGAATGAAGGACACCCTCTGAAAACATGTGACATTGGCCACCGAGGTGCAGAGCGAGCGTTCGACACAAAAAAGTCGCGGGTCCCACGTGTTGCCAAGATATGGACCCCCGTTGAAGGGAATGCGGAATGCTCTCTGCATCGACCAACTGGTGAAAACTAGAAATAATGAGCCACATTAAGTTGGTTTCAGTACCCCACAAGCCCAATAAGGTTGAGGCCCTTGTTCTAGGTGCAACTTACCCATTGTTTCCAGGGAGTCTTTCTGGAAAACAACCCAAACACCCAGTAACACAGCTGGTTGAAAAGAACAATGGTTGAAAAGAATAAGACAGGAACTAATCTAGTCTCTCTTCCGCGGATTGGCCCCAACACGTCGTTTTTGCTTTTCACTCAGGACCTCAGGGAGCGATGGTGACATCTCGCGCCCGCCTGAGCGGAGTTGTCCATCAAAGGCCCTCGCGCGCTTCACAACGCGCTTGGCGAATGCGGCCCGGGCCCGGGCCATCCAGTGGAGCAAACCTGGAGCCACGTCGGCAAGATGACCCATCCTCTGGAAGAAGCAAACCCTGGCAAAACAAGAGCGGCCCAAAGATGAGCCGTCTGGAAGAAAGAAACCCACCCTGACGAAAAAAAAGAGAGAAACCCTGTTGTGGGGTTGAGACATGGCTCAAACAAAGACTCACTTCCAACTGGCCACCAAAACGGTGATGTTGGAAGCCGCCAAAAAAAAAACCGAAAACGTATGGTTGCAGCCAGCAGGGTGGAATCTGGGATAAATCCACTTAGGGTCGCTCGGGCACGCCTGGCAAGAAATGTGTGCGCTGGCAAAGGGAAAGTACAGAAAGACAACGTCTGCATCCAAAGGCTGAGCAATGTGATCCTAACTACCCCAAGCTAGTTCAAAGCCGCGAACACCCTCAATATCCTGAACATTTCAACAGCCTAGCCAATATACCCAAATAATTTTCTAAACCATTCTAAAGCTGTACAGGTTAAAGTTAGGTGTTGGTTCCAGCCATGTGACTCACGTGACCAAACCTTTGACATTTGGCGAGCGAAATCAAAGCCATCATTCGGAACTGCAAGGGTTTGGCCACTTTTTGTTTCCAGAGGGGACCAGGGTCAGTTTTTCCAATGGTGGAAACAAGAGGGTTGAGGAAAGCAAGTGTGTTGGCCCAGCTTCAATTGAAAGTGGCTCAAAGGGTGATGATTACATGAGCCAAACATGTAAAATTATTCGGATCCCAACGAAACCACGCCTTCCGTGCCGAAGATTGTCCACTGCAGGTCGGAATTGAACTTTGCCGCATCTGTGATGCTCTCTAAGATCATCTCGCGATCCTCTCACTTGATCTGACTCAAGCCCCAACACGCCTGCGAAAGCCTTTTGAGACATTGACGAAACATGGACTGGAAACATCGAATGTGAGCAGGTCAAAAGGTCGATTCTCTTTGGATACGAGAGACCAAGCAAATGCAAACCGGAGGACCTCACATGCATTTACATTCAAGGTTTGCTTGAGTGGCCGGGGGAAGAACGCCCTTGCTTCGCTTGAATTCTACCGGAGCTCCACCAAACAGACGAAAGGAGAACGGGGTGCGGGGCGTTTGCAAAGCTCTACAAAACTATGCGGTGCTCAAACACTGCCATTTAGTCAGCACAACAAAATGATGGGCCAGCGTCTTCCCCAAAAGACTTCCTTCATCTCGACCCAGTCCCTTCGCCTCTCTGAAATACGAGAAAGGCCTACTCCTTCAGGGTTCAGCATGAATTTCTTGGTTCTGAGTCAAGGGTTCTCAAACCTTGCTGGCATACGGGTCACATTTTGCCTCGAAGCAAAGAGAAGACGCGGCTTACGGGTTATATGGGAGCAATTTGGATGCACCAAAGGCTCACAAAGGCCTGGTACCCAAAAAAGAGTCGTCCCCTCCCCAAAACCCTTGCAAATGTTTGAGTCATCTCCCCGCGCTGCGCAACCTAACGCCGAACAGGGAGGGGGGTAATGGGTGGTTTAAACCGCCCGACAAATGGGTACCACCCCAATATTGGATGTAGGTGGGTTGTAACCATGGTTGGGATTCAGCAAACTCATGATGTTCCAGCTAGAACTGTGGTGCTAACCTGCATACCTGACGATCCAAGTCAATATTGTAGGCGACATGAACAAACAAATCCGCTCAAATCCGGTCCACCGCTTTAGAGTGAGCAAAAGCAACTAGCCGTGAATTTGCTCTCCACTTGTAACATCTAGAGTCTAGAGCATCAAGCTTATCAAGACTTCTGGTTGGAAGCGTGCTCTGGGTTGTTCTCAATGAATATGGGAAGGGGCCCTCCGAGTCGCATTTCCAGGACCCAAAAGTGGCATGCATGAGCGCGACATGTCTTGCCCTTGAAGCGACAAAGGCTATCAGGGGGGCCAATTCCTACTCTTAAACTTTCCTTTCACATCTGGGGGCTTGTTCTCTCAACACCCAACAAATGGCAACAGGTGCGCAAAGTGGATTTAGACCACCATCCTGAGGTCGCAGCTTGATCCGCTTGATCCCAAAGCGTTTGGAGTCTACGATCTCTGCGATACACCACCTGACGCAGGGCACCTTTTTCAGTTCATCGATTCCATGTGGAGACCTTGCCGAGCAAAGGTGCTGAACATCTGGCTGGATAGTGCTTGATCCAAGAAGGTTTCGACCCTGGAAATGTGACGCGAAAACAACCGCACCCACCCCCGATGTATCCGGTTCACCATTTACAACCCTTCGCCATGTTGCGTTTGCTTTTAGGGTGGTTCCCATGGTTATCCACGGTAAATTCAAAAATGGGTTACACTGCAAACAGGATGTTCAGAGTGTGTGTTCAGAGTCCACCCTAAACCATAAGGAGAAATCCCAAAATGAAGTCAATGGCCTGCTTTTTCCCCAACAGCTGAAAGGTTTCATGGTTCCACGAGAGCTCCACAACTCCTGCAAGGGCTGCGGGCGGCCCTGAGGTGAGGTTTCGAGCGCTCCAGCAGGGTTCCACCGAAGTTCCACGAGGGTTCCACGAGGTCTGCAGGGTGGTAGATGATCTCCGGCTGGCTTTGGACTGGTCAGTGGGCCCCTGAATTGTCGCAGGCCGTTTCCTCAGCCTTCTGATCCAAACGACTGCAACCAGCGGAGCCCCTGATTCTTGAGCCCAAATGTTAGTGAGCAGGCTCAGATCGTCCAAAGGGGTCGGGTAAACGCGCAAAAGCAGGCTGGCATGTGTTGCTTCATTCCACTCTACGACATTCAACAAAAAAGCTTGTGTATATTTTCCTACTCCCTTCTTTTGTTTTGGAGGGGATGGATCTCCTGGTTCCCAGTCGATTCCCCCGGATGTTCGCGCCCATCCGCTTGGGTTGGATGTGCCTCAGCACTACAGAGGCGCTGCTCAGCAATGTGGTCAGCAGCACCGAAGAGCCAGGCGAGTGCTCCTGACACATGGCCGACGCATCGTCCCCGGGAGGGGCCCCGGAGACGGCGGGTTGGCCGCCGGGATGTTGAGCGAATCGAGTAAAATGGGTGAAAACGGGATATGAGGTGCAAATTGAAGGGTGTTGGCTTTGATTGAACTTGGAATGAAATGGCAAACGCTGGATATGGGTTTGAGCAAATAGTTGTTGTTGTTGTTTTTTTTTTTTTTAAAGAAAAGAAACACTTAGATCAAAAGGGTGCTTTGAAAAAAAACACGTCAAAACGAAAGAAGTAGAGCATGGCGCAAAACAGGACAAGATCCCGAAAGTGAAACTTCCCATGCGTCACTCCTCCCCAGAGCTCAGTCTGCGAACTCAAAGCCGGCCTCAAGGGAGGCTGCTGCCACCGCAGCAAAGTCTTCAAAGGACCTGCGTTCGAGCTTCAAAACATCCGCTCCAACAAACAAACACGTGGCAAACAGTTGCGTCAAACTTCCCGTCACAAAGTAGCTCAGAACTTCTGCCAACTATTGGGAACCCCCTGCCCACCCGGTCCTCTTATCCCTCGTGGGGTGCTCCTCGGGTCCTTCCTCTGGGCTTCCTGTGAAGATGTTCTGGTTGGTTTCTTTTTGGGTCACCAGAAGGGTCACCAGAAGGGTTCCTGGTGTGGGTCTGCCTGGTTTGATATTGTTTCCGTTAGAGGCATCACACAAGGGAGTCACATGACGCTGTTGAAGAGTTCCCCACTCTTGGCAAGGTCTACCGGAACGTAACCCATGAGGTCTGCAAATGGAAGCCCCAAACGTCCTTGAAAGCAACCCAAAGGTTCCGTCCCGGTAAAATGGCTGGAGGCCACCTCATGGTTTTTTTTTTTGTGACTTTGAAGGGAAACCAAACGGAAAACCGGGTCCCCCAAAGGACACACCCATACGGGTGTACCGTCTTTGTACACTTGGTGGAAGGAAAATCGTGGCAGCGCTTTGAGACAACTCCTTTTGCTTCCAGTCTTGCTGGTCCCTGAATTGGGAAACGACCAAATATGCTTTGGAAAACATTTTGGAAGGAACGACATGGTGTCTGATATGCTATTCTCGTTTTTCGCTGCTCATAATTCCCCAGATTGTTTGCTGTTTGGCTTTGTAATCTTTCTCCCACCTAGATTCAGCCCCCGACATGCCGGCACTCGGCAGTGGATCCTGCTTTCGGATGGTTCTGCCTATCTGCGATTGCTATGACAAAAAAAGTTGGTGCTTCGCTCTTGCAGCCTCAATTTCCACATGGCCACCCCCAGCTATTGATCCCTGCCTGCATCAATACGGAGGCCAAGGCTTTGGCCACACCCTCGGCCTGGCAAAAACCTGGCAAACCACAGTCAACTTCCACTCAACACCTGTACAGGAACCCGTCTTTTGATCACAGAAATCCGGATCCCTGGAACACAGTGGTTGTTTTGCCGGAAGGCTTCTACCACGCAAGAGCATTTCAGCCGGAAAGAGATCCCATGTGAAAGAAACACAAGCATAACACCAGCATCATTATAGAATGGCTGATTGCTCAACATCGCACTTTCAATGGTGAGACCTGGGTTGACTAATCTACGCAACTTTGAAGAAACACCGCTCATCCCCCCCCCCCCCTCCCCGCCCGCTGCATGCCACCAAAACAGCAAGTGCCCTTGCAGAGGCACAGATCTCCCAGCCCTCCCCAAGAAAGAACACTGGAAAGGAGGAACAAAACCCAACACCTCCCCGTCCCTCCCGTCCTGGGCAAGCGTGGGGGCTTTCTGCACCAGGTCTCCCTTTCGTCTTGGAAGCTGCTCCCTCGCGCGAGGAAAGCTTTCGGGAGCCACACCTTGAGGTCGGGGAGGGTTGGGCAGCTGGGATGCACCAGGTGTGCGAGTCGGACTCCGGCTCGAACTCGCTTTTGGTTGGGAGATAAAACACTTTTAAAAAAAGGGAAGCCCAAAAAGCCGCCGAAAACACTTCCTCAGCCATTTTCTCAACTTTCGCGTGTCCCATCCACCCATTGGGCTGGGGGGTTCTTTCAGGGGGGCGAGGCGAGCGGGCGGCGCTGAGGCGCCGAGGCTCCGGGCCGCCACGCAGGCCAAGTTGGGATTGGCCCTCGGCTGGGGTTTGGGGATGCTGGGGGGGTTGGTTGGGGTTGGTTTGGTTGGGTTGGTTGGGTGAGGTTTTGGTTGGGTTAATTGGTTCGATGGGGGTTTGGCTGGGGTCCTCCAAGGGCCTCACCTTCAAAACATGTGTGCATTTGGGTAGCCGTCCGTTGCGTCTAAGGGGGGCTTCGGGGAATCTGTCCTTCTTGGTTCGAATGTTTGAGCAAGAGCAAAGTGGTGAAATCCAACCAACCGAACCATCAGGTAGCCACAAGCAAGTCCAAGTCGCGGAAAACGCAAGCTGTGCTCACCGAAATCCATCCCCGTCTGCCAGAACTACAAATTCCTGGCAACCTGTGCAGGTCACTTAAAATCTAAACCAGCCACCCCCGTGGACTGAAGCGCCTCCCTTTGATAAGGACTCTTGGTTCGCAGCAAGGTTGCAATAACCTTGCAATCAAACACCCGCCCAAGCGCAACTTCTCCCCATCCTCAAACAACTACTTGCCTCACGCCTCCCATCCTTTGCACCCCAACGCGCTAGCGCGGCTCAGCTGCAAAGGCCTCCAATGAGATGGCGGCAGCTCACCTGCACGGATATGTCACTTGGGTGATTACATTTGGGTGTGCCAAAACAAGGGTCAAACCGATGCTTTTCGCTTTGGCTTCCCTTTGAACCCACGTGAAAACGGCTGTTTTGATAATTGACCCACAAATCGTGAAAAAGAGAAAGAACCCAACAAACGGAGGAAGCCGCCCGCCGGAAACCGAGCCCCCCGCCCCGCCGCCCCCGGCCTCAGACGCTCCTTGGACAGCGGCGCTTTCTGCAGCTCCGCCAGCCGCTCCTGCGGCAGGGCCGCCCCCGGGGCCTCCGATCCGAGCACCGCGATGCAGTTCGGTGGAGAGGAGGAAAAAAAGCGACGCGTGACTTGCGTGCTGTTTCTTGATTTGTTGTTCATGGTATCTCGACGACTCTTGGGGACTTCACATGGTTTTTGTGTTTGGTCGGTTTCTTACGACTATGATTTGAAAGCCCGAAGGAAAAGGGGTTGGTAAGGGAAGCACAGCACACGGCCCGTTTTGCTCATGTCAGACCTGGGCCCCAGGCAGTCCAGGCCTGGCTGAAGGAGCCCGAAGAAGGACAGAGCAAAGGACCGACCGAACTCGGACACCGTGAGAGCCTTCCGAGCGTGGCCCGGCCTGGGTCCGCAAGCCCAGGACTGCGTCCTGTCTGGACTGGGACAGCATTCCGTCAGAATCTTCCGTTTTCGACACCCAAAAGAACGGGGCCCCACATGGAACCTAGCTGGCTCTGTCCTGCTAAGAAACCCTGTTGACCAAGTCATGGTGCAGAACAACTGTGAGGCGCAGCCCTTCACCCCGAACATGACGTCCGGAAACGGCTCCGGGTTGTCGGGTTGAAGTTGAAGTTTGTGGAGCACCGTGTCCGCCTCAGACCCGAAAGAGGTGCGAGTAACCCTCGTTCCAACTTCTCTGGGCATCCTTGTCAAACATCCCAAATATTCGGCCTGTCCGAACTCAGGCCCTGGGCCACAATCAAGACCTGATACGGCAAGGGTCTCCCAAAACCATCAAAATACCTTCGCCTGGGGCTTCGATTGCCCAAACCATCCTCTCAGGTCCCACCCTCCAGGTTTCGAGCCATGCAAGTCGTCCAGCCGCGCTTAAAAGTTCGGCCGGAGCTTGAGCAAGGGTCTCGAGCACCACGCGTAGCGTTTGCGAAAGCGACACCCAGTGAAACTAGCCATGGTGTCTATGGTGCCATAGTGCCATGGCGCCATTTGGAGGCACGCAAACTTGCTGGGGGTTCTCCGTTGGATCCAGTGAAGGGGCAATCGGCAATCCAGCAAGGTCCGGCAAGCATTAGAAGAAAACAACTTTTCTCGGGCAGGTTTGCTTGCGCGCCCAGCGCCCGCAGGCTTTACGACTTTGCTGACAACATAGGGGTACTGGTAGGGGTACTGGATATTTGTCAAAAAGGAATTCAGTTCCAGTACGCCAACGCACAAACGAAACAGCTCCTCCAATCGAATCTGAACAGACAATGTCATGTGCTCACACAAGCCACTCGCTGGTCAATCCATCCAACTTGCGACGAAATTGAATGTAAGAGCCACATGCCTGGGCCAGTTCGGCTGTTTGCGTTCGATGCGAAGTTTGTTGCTCTTTGGATCCGGCCTGTCAAACATGGCATGGAGCCAGGGTCCACAAGCCCCCAATCAATTCGAAGTCTAGACTCATGGAAGTTACCCACGTTCATTTCTGCCAACCTGCGACAACATGTGACGCACCCTTGTTTGCCTCGCTGGGTGCCCGGGTCGGATCAGAGCGACGGAGCGATCTGTTTGATGCGCTCCGCACATGCCCAATTTGCCTCATTGGTTTCGGGCAGCCATGTGATGAAGTTTGAGCTCCAGTTTTGTACCCTGGACATGTCCCTTACTGCACTCACACACCCACAAGCCGCCACAGCTGCGATTTGTCCTCTTTAGGAGAAACGCAACCTGCTGCTGATGCTAGCTGCAATCCAGCCGGAATGATTGGTGACGCCATGCACTCACTTGGTCCAGGCACCTTCGAAAACCAACCGAACCGTTGACTCGGAGGTTTAGTTGTTTCAGGAGCATGTCCAGGATTCAGTGGGATGCTGTGAAGACTCTTTTCCCCTTTGTCCTCTTGAAAAAACAGCCAAATTGCCAAAGCAAGACGTTTGCTGCCAAATCCACAAAACAAGTGATGTTGGGTGCAGCGAGTACTTGAGCATGTTCAGCCAAACCACAAAACCGGGCGTAACCACTTGAGACTATTTGGATTGCGATGGGAGAAAGGACTGACCCTTGTCAACCGGGACCAGCCCGGGTCTGAGAGGAACAAACCACAACAAAGGTGGAAACAAACATGACCACCAGGCAGAGTCAGTGTACAACAATGTGTGGACAAACCAAAATGCCCGAGAGCGTGTGATGCCATCGGAAAACTCCACCCTGCGCCTTTTCTCAAGTTGATCTCCAGGTCAGGTCCAGTCCTTGGGCTTTCTTCTCCGCAACCACCTTCCGGAGGGCCTGGCCCAACCAGAGTCACTGTGGGCTGTCAGCTCTTCTGTATCGCCACAACTACGGTGAAAAATCGGAAGAGCCCGAGACAAAACTCAAACGAAACGTAACCAAGGTTCAGATTTCACTCGGGATTGGAGACTTCAGCTTGTATCAACTCACCTTTCCTTCGGTAAGAAAACAAACACAATGATGACAATAACATTACAAAGCCATGAAGAAAAATGTCCGAAGAATAGAAACACATGCTGGAATTGTGTGTCTCCACTTTTCGACGGCAACCGTCCTATGCACTTTGGAGATCCTTCGAGAGATGCAAGAGAATGTCTAACATCTGAGAGAAACAGTGCTTCGGTTGAAGGCTGGAAATGCTAAGTGGGAGGCACCCAAACCCTTAATAACAAAGTGGATAACCTTGGACAAATTGGGAACTGAAACTGAGCCTCGAGCCCAAGAAGCTTGAGAAGCTTGCCAATGGAGATCTTTCGAGCCGATGAAGACCACAACCATTGATAGACAACCTGCAAGGGCGTCCTGGTGCGCTTCCAATGCGTCAAGGCGGCGAGGAGGCTTTGGAGCTGGAGACAGCGAGAGATGATGTGGTGAAGGATGGAGGCATGCCCTGGCGTGTGGAGAAGAGGCTGCAGGCTATGAGCTCTTTAGGAATCAGGCTAATGGGCCTAAAGGCTTGAGCGAATGGAAGACGGATAGTCAGTAGCCTCCTACGCACAACATTGCTTGAAGTTCGGCACATTGGATTCAGATCTGCCAGTCCGATATGGACCACAAACATTGAGACTCCACGCGCTGGTCAAACATGCGGTTGTCCTAACATACCAATCATCCAATCGGCCACAGGTGAGGAATATAAAGCTACATGCTTCCAAAACACCCACAAAAGCACCAGTCGGTAAGTTTGGGTACATCTCGGGCAGTCAACAAGAATCGTGACCCAAACTGAAGATATTTTGCAAGCCGATTGTTCCTCACACTTCTAGATGCGGCCTCCACAAGTTCGACCCGCCCGTCGCCACGCCTCGGCGCCCGGGTCACCGATGTCGTTCAAGCCAATCTGGATCGTCGTGAGGCTTCTGTTGAGCTTCAGTGCCTCGCGATGGCCTGGCAGAGCGTCGACGCCGACCCTGTAGGACCTATACGGCTGGAAACAAAAACACTCAAAAGTCCCAAAAGGTTGGATTTTGAAGATTTCAGTTTGTAGCAACTACAACAAGTTGGTGAGAAACAATTCGCAATGACAACAGTATGTCAAAACGATTGAGAAAATGGTCACTGGCATGGATTATTGCCTCGACTTTCCGATGGCAACCTCAGAGGATTAACTGCCATTCTGACCCTGGAAAACACGGGCGACAGCCCAAAACAATTGGATAGCTTCAATAGCTTGTCCGCCATGATAGCCTTTGCGCCGGCAAGGGGTGGACATGGCCAGGAAGCGCAGACCGGAAGCTTTGCGGGAGATGCTGCGGCAGAGGATCTGTGAAAATGTTGCCTTCCGGATGGAGGGACCGCAGCCGTGGTGCCCGCTCTGGAAGACCCGTTTCATCGCGCGTCGTATCACCGAGGATGCCTTCTGGGGGACCAAGAAGGAGGCAAGGGTGAGCTCGGCCAGGGCTCGCGATGCCATCAAGATCAAGGAAGATGGACAGAAAAAGTTTAGGGTCGAAGGAAGCTCCTGTGATGTTGAGAAAGCCCGAAAGTCCAAGATCTCATTGCAGACCAAGACCTGCGTGAGTGAGCTGGCACCAGCCATGGTCGACAGGTCAACCCCTACACTTGTTCCAGCATGTGAGACACAGCCGGCGTGGATGGCGTGGATTTGAAGACGGCCCTCTTGCAGGTGTGCGTGCAAACGGCGGGGATTGAAGAGGCATGCAGACTTGTTCTGTTGCTCTTGGCAACGCTTTTGTTGCTCCTAAGCGCTTCTGCGATCGCCTGGCAGAGCGTTGAGGCCGACCCTGCAAATCCCACGGCTGGAAAGAAAAAACACACTCCCAAGGCTGGAAGTGAAAGTGCTCAATGGCACTGCCTTTGAGAGCCCGGATCTGCAGAGCCAACCCAGGGTAACAGGGTGTCCCTGGATAGGGGCTTCTTGGCATCAGGACCGGAAGCTATGAAGGCAGAGCGAGATGATGGCATTGTTGGGCTCCTGTAGCCACAGGAGCAGTGGGAGGTGGAAAGGGCGGTGAATCCCTACGCCAGCGGAAGAGGTGAGGAGGACTGAGGCTCGCGAAGCGGATTGGTGGTGGACGTTTCCTATTGGCTCGAAAACTGAAGCGCAAGGAGATGTTTTTGCAGGCGGAGGGCAAGTTGGAAGAGGCGCCCAGCTGGCAACCGTGGAGGGATACAGACGCGAGGCCACCGTGCCTCACGAGGACCTGGCCCATCTTCTAGAGCGGAGATCGTGGCTCGCCTCATGGCCCTCAGCCAGGCTTCCTGCGCCCATTTCATTTCACCCCGAGAAGGGTTTGGCTTTCACTCCTTGCGTGAAGAGCATCGGGCCTCTCAGGCCGAGATGCCCTTCTCCACCGCCTCATCAGCCGTCTTGCCGAACTGAGTCGTTCCCGACGCAGCGGCCGTGGTCTGCCAATGTTTTGCGCATCGCTTTGCTTTGGAATGCTGTCATCATGAGTTGCTATGAAATCTCCCCAAGTGAATCCAGAGCCGCCGTTTTGAAGCCTCCTCGCATCCGTCCTCAACCTCGAGAGCGTTGTGGCAGCTCTATCAAGACGGTCCTGGGTGTTGCTGCCTCATGTTATGCTTTGAGTGGACCTTCAGGTCCACACACAGCGCCGCCCGCTACAATTTGGCCGACGAGCGGCTTGATCTCGAGGATCCGCTGTTGGATTCAAGCCCAGGCGTCAGGTTCCCGAACCCCTGAGCTCCCTGATCTTGCGCCGCAGGTTGAGGGCCCATTTCCTCTTCCAATATGCTTCGGCACTTCCAGGAACATCTCCTTCGGCTTCCGCAGCAAAGCTCCGCCTTCTTTACACTGGGTCCGCTTGCCTCCCACTAGAGCGCTACCCGATCCAGGAAGCCACGGCTGGGCCTTCCCCATGTCCAGGGCGTCGGGCTCATTGAAGCTACGGAAGGCAGGCAGCCAATAGTTCAGGCTGCCACCCATGTTTTCCAGGGTCAGAATGGCGTGTGTGGTTCTTTTTTGGACCATTTTGCTCGATCTCTTTGACATCATTGCGAATCTGTTCTCACCAACTTGTTAGTTGCTACCAAGTGAAATCTCCAAAATCCCAGTGGACTCTTCAACCTTTGGTGTGTTTTTGTTTCCAGCCGTATAGGTCCTACAGGGTTGGCGTCGACGCTCTGCCAGGCCATCGCTGAGGCACTGAAGATCAACAGAAGCCTCACGACGATCAACCTTGACAACAACGACTTCGGTGACCCAGGCGCCGAGGCGGGTCGAACTTGTGGAGGCCGCATCTAGAAGTGTGAGGAGCAATCGGCTTATCTTCAGTTTGGGTCACGATTCTTGTTGACTGCCCGAGATGTACCCAAACTTACCAACTGGTGCTTTTGTGGGTGTTTGAAGTTTGGAAGCGACATCGGAAATGCAGCTATATATTCCTCACCTGTGGCCGATTGGATGATTGGTATGTTAGGACAACCGCATGTTTGACGAGCGCGTGGAGTATAGTTTGAAAGTTACATTGGGAGTACGTGCTGGTTTCAATCTAGAGTCTCGATTGGGTTTCTTCGCTTCAGCCGAGCTCTTTGAAAGCTTTGTCGAATTCCAGCTTTTGGTTTCCAGCTTCCCGGTTGGGTCGCAGCGGCCAGTGGCGCTTGAGAGTTTCGCAGATCTTCCTATAGCTTCTTAGCTTGCGAAATATGTGATGAAAGGAGCGTCACGGGCTCGCGTGCAAACCTGCGCTTCTTCATGAGTCTGAGTGGGGGCATGCAGAACTCATCAGAGAAGTGATTTACTTTACCTTTGATTTTGCCAAACTGACTGTGCTCTAGGATGGGCGGCAAGCAGGCTCAAGAGCAACATCTCACATGGTTTCCCAACGTTGCGGCCCACATCGGAGCGGCAGATCTCAATTGCCAAGCTTCTCAAATTGATTTTTCAAAGAGAGCACCCCAGGCTCAGTTTTGGTGCCCAATTTTTCCTTTCAGACCCTTGCATTTCTGCCCAGCACGCCAAGGCCGCCAAGGCGCAAAGCTCATTCCCCAACTCGGAACCGTTCGTGTCATCCTCCTGATCACGCCACCTTCGCTTCTGCACTCCTTTTTTTGTCGAGCAGCTCCCATCCGTGAGTGTTGGCAGAGTCATCCATGCCGACTGCCGAGCTTCCTTGGTGAACCTACCAAGTCTGGAGCTGTGGGGTCTCCTTGCCGGAAGGCCGTAGTACTTGAGCTTGGATCTCATCTCCTTCGCCACAGAGCTTTCCGGATCACTGGTCTCTCCATCTGAAAGGGCAGCATTTTCCGGATCCATGTAGAGCGTCTTTCGCGTTGTCAGTGGTGGGAGTGCAGACATGCCTCAACCTCTGGACCTCGAGTTGCGTTTCCGCCTAGTCTGCCTATGATGGCTCGGACCTTGCAGGCCAGCAGCTCCATGAAGTGTCCACGCACCCTCCAAGTGGGGCCGCCAGCTCTATCAAGGCAAAAGATGTCGGTGGCCCTCGCACATCCCTTCATGCCGTCGGAACGCTCAACTCAATCGGCCAGGCCTTCATTCCACACAAGGTGTCCAAGACCCCAGGACGGGTCGGTCAGCTCAAGGACCGATCTCAAGCGCACAGCAAAGTCTCGCTCCAAAGGCCAAGATCAAGGGTGTGGAGTGCTTGGTGAGAGTCCGTGGGTGCACGACGTTCCTCAGCTACCTGTGTTGCAAGAAGCGTGACGGGCTCGATGGCCGTTGGAATGGTCCTGTTGGGCATGAATGGCATGGTCACTGGCGGAGGCATCTGCAGCGCAAGATCGGGAAGCCCAGCTTTGGGTGTTGGGAACTTGAGCGCGAGCTCGAATCCAGAGGCCTATGCCCCAGCTCGAGCCGCAGGTCGGGAGCAGCAGGCGCCGTTGGCATGGAGCGAGAGACGTCGTTGGCAAGGGAGGGCGGTGGAGGTTTTATTTGAAGGAGGACATGAGGCAGCGACACCCGGGCTGTCTTTACATCGCTGCCATGCCCAACTGTCACGAGGCTGAGGCGTGCGTGCACCCCGCTGAGGAGGCTGAGGGACGGCGAGGAGGCTTCAAGAAAAAGGCGGCGGAGTGGGGTTGCTCTGGATTTACTTGGGAGTTTCATAGCAACTCATGACAACAGTATTCCAAAGCGATGCACACAAATATTCAAAGACCACGAACGCTGCGAGCGCGGCAAGAACAGCTGATGAGGCGGCGGTGGAAAGGGCATTCTTCGGGCAAGGATGGCATGAGGGTGGAGTCTGTCCTGTTTTCGGTGGCGGCGTTGGAATTGTCCGGTTGGGCAGAGTGGCATGGTCACTGGCGGAGGGTTCTGCAGCAATCGCGAAGCTGAGCCGTTCGGGAACTTGAGCGTGAGCTCGAATCCAGAGGCCTGCGCTCGAGCTCGAGCCACAGGTGGGGAGCAGCAGGATGTTACTTCCAGCAGCTACAAGTTGCCTGGCAAAGGCCGAGGGCCGGTTGTTAGCCTCCACAAGACCCGAGGAAGCGGAACCCACGTGCACCCTCACCGGAAAGACACTTCGATTGCTGGCGGCAAAAGCCATGGCCATCTCCCTCCACGCAAAGCAAGCAAGTCTCCGCGCTGTTCAGCTCCTCCCCTGGGTTCACCCCCATTTGGGATCGTGGCCAAAAAATAGCTGAAACATGCTGAAACTCAGGCAAATGGTCAGAAATGAAGCCCAAACTTCCGCCCTGGTGAAAAACGGGGATACACCCTTTATATACTGGCTACTGACCGTATATCCCATCAAACCCCCAGCTTCGGTTTTCGGTTTGGCGTTGGACACCTCAGAATCTGGTGACTGCAAGAAGAAGATCTGCTCCTTCAAGAAAAAGAACAGAAAAAGCGCTGCCAAATGGCAGGTCTGAAGCCAGGAGATGAGGAGTGGGATGGAGTGGGGGTGGCATTTGGCACAAGGGGCAACGATACAGCTCCGCATCATCGGAACAAACATTTGCTTGAGATCGGTCCTTGAGCAGACGGACCCGTCCTGGGGTGTTGGACACCTTGTTGGAATGAAGGCCTGGCCGATCGAGTTGAGCGTTCTGACGGCATGAAGGGATGTGCGAGGGCCACCGACATCTTTTGCCTTGATAGAGCGGGCAGCCCCGCTCGCAGGGTGCGCGCGCCTGGACATCCACTTGAGACTTGACACCTTCGTGGAGCTGCTGGCCTGAAAGCGTCGAGCCATCATAGGCAGACTAGGCGGAAACGCAACTCAAGGTCTAGAGGTTGAGGCTCTGCATGGAGGACCGCAGGATGGAGGGACATGGAGGGACCGCAGGATCCGGAAAGCTCTGTAGCAGGGATGCGAGAGAGGGCAGAGGAACTACGCGAGGTGGAGAAGGATGAAGAGGAGGGTGGCAACAATGCCGTCAAGATCAAGGACGATGGAGAGAAGAGGCTGAAGAAGGCTCAAGAGAAGCAGGAGGTGGTGCTCAATCACCAGCTGAAGGAGGTGGCTGACAGCTCCGGAGTTCACCTCCACGGAAGCTCGGCAGTCGGCACCAGACTGGATGACTATGCGAACAATGACGGCTGGGAGCTGCTTGGAGGTGGCAATGACACGAACGCTCCGAGTGAGGGAATGAGCTTTGCGCCTTGGCGGGGCAGACATGCAAGGGTCTGCAGAACGAAGCGGGAAACAGGTGATTGATGATGGAGCTGTGGCGAGGTTGCCCAAGTTTGCCAAGGTGCCCTGACGTCGGAGGTGAAGAGGGCATAGTCTACTGCAAGCTCGCGGAGGGAGATCATGGCCATCACAAGGAGTGAGCGGTGAACGCAAAGCCTCTGAGCAGTGGCTTGTTTGGTCCAGGAGTTGGAGGACATGGAGCCACGTGCAAGCTGACAACGTGGTCGAAATCACGACGATAATGGTTCAAACGCTGCGGGAGGCACCCAAACTTCGAACACCAAAGTCGTCAACCTTGAAGAAATTGGGCACCAAAACTGAGCCTGGGGCGCACTCGTTGAAAAAAGAAGTTTGAGAAGCTTGGCAATTCAGATCTGCCGCTCCGATGCGGGCCGCAAACGTTGAGAAATCATGTGAGATGTTGCTCTTGAGCCTGCTTACCGCCCATCCTAGAGCAACAGAGTCATAGGGTCTGGCAAAATTACAGGTCAAGTACCAACTCAAATTCATGAAGAAGCGCAGGTTTGCACACGAGCCAATGATGGAGGTTGAACATATACTCAAGGTCCCGCGACGCTCCTTTCATCGCATCTTTCGCAAGCTAAGAAGCTATATGAAGATCTACGAAACTCTCAAGCGCCACTGGCTGCTGTGACCCAAGCGGAAACCGGAAGCAGGAAGCTTTCAAAGAGCTCGGCTGGATCCTAGAAATCCAATCGAGACTCTAGACTAAAACCAGCACTTTTTCCCAATGCATCTAAACTATTATATTCCACGTGCTGGTCAAACATGCGGTTGTCCTAACATACCAATCATCCAATCGGCCAGGTAAAGAAAATAAAGCTGTATTTCCGATGTCACTTCCCAGCCCCCATCATCCGGAAGTTTGGGTACATCTCGGGCAGTCAACAAGAATCGTGACCCAAACTGAAGATATTTTGCAAGCCGATTGTTCCTCACACTTCTAGATGCGACCTCCACAAGTTCGACCCGCCCGTGGCCACGCCTCGGCGCCTGCGTCAGCGATGTCGTTCAAGTCAAGCTCGATCAGCACGATGGTTCTGTTGATCTTCAGTGCCTCAGCGATGGCCTGGCAGAGCGTCGAGGCCGACCCTGTAGGACCTATACGGCTGGAAAGAAAAACACCCAAAAGGTTGAACAATCCACTGGGAATTTGGAGTTTTCACTTCGTAGCAACGAACAAGTTGGTGGCAATTCGCAATGATGTCAAAGAGATCAAGAAAATGATTCGACATTCCGACCGCAACCTCAGCGAACTGCGAAAACATGGGTGACAGCCAAAAATATTGACTGCCTGCCTTCCATAGCTTCAAAAGCTCATGCTCATGAGCCCCGAGTTCGGCAGGAACCGGCCGATGAGGTGTGCCGACAAGGTGTACATCGTGGGCCTGGCGCTCTAGTGGAAGGTGAGGCATGGCAGATTGACCAAAAGCGGGTGTTGGAGGAGTGTCCAGCGCAGGAGGTGATGACAACTAACTGAAGCGCGAGAAGTGGATTGGGGGTGGACGTTCCCTAGTCGCTGCTGAAACTGAAGCTGAAGGAGATGTTCCTGGAAGTGCCGAAGGGCATATTGGAAGAGGAAATTAAATGGGCCCTACCTGCAGCGCAAGATCAGGGAGCTCATGGGTTCTTGACGCCTGGGCTCGAACCCAAAAGCCGATCCTCGAGCTCAAGCCGCGGAGCAGCGAGAGCAGATGGATGACACAGGTTGGCAGCTGACAGAAGACCTTGGGACAGGGGGAATGTCTGGATATTGTCCGGGTGGAAACCCCACAGGTCGAAAGACGGAGGCCGGTAGATCTGAGACGAGAAGTACCTGAATCAAGGTCGCAGCAAGCCTGGGCCGTAATGAAGGTATGCGGGCCCAGGACATCTGCCCAACGCTCGTCTGAGGCCGACGTGGCCGCCTCGGGAGAGAGGGACCTGCTTGGGAGCGCCAAGAGAAGGCCGCCATCCCGATGAAGCACAGGGATAGTCAAAATTCCACGGAAGTCCCGCACAAAACTTGGCCAAGTGAAAACGGCCATCATGGATGGCCGCAAGGAAAAGCCAACCCCCGACGTGCAGCAGAAAACCTGGGCCTCGGCCAGGGACGGAAAGGAGTGGTAGACGGCTGACCGCACCCACAATGCCACGGAGCTCACTGAGGGGCACGAGGAAAGCACGAGCCGAGGTGCCAGCTCAGCACGGGACTTAGAAAAAAACCGGCCACAGAAGTAAGCCGACGACACAAAGCCAGGCAATGAGCTGGGCACTGAGTGCCCGAGGCAGGAGCGCTCGGGGGAGCAAAAGAGGCAGCACCGAGGGCGTTCACCACCCGATCGGAATCACTCATGCACGAGTGAAGGGGAGCCGCAAGGCCTGAGTCCACCCCAGAAGAAAGAGACGACCCCGCAGCGGGGGAGAGGAGCGCCTCACAGAAGAACAGAACAGTGACCACCACGCCAAGAAGGGAAAAGGCAGAGCCAAGGCAAGCTAGCGGCCATTCCCTGCTGAAGGAATGGCAAGGCCGAGGAAAGCCACGGGTGCATCAACCCAGCAGCTTGAGCGAGGTGCAGCAGTTGCATTCACAATCATCCTTATGCATCAAGCAGAAAGGGCGATCAGGACGGTGAAAAAGATGATCACAGAAAGATTGAGAAAGCACAAAGATAAGACATGGGTTCAGATGATGGAAGCATCAGTAAGATAGTACAACAGCGAAACACATAGCACAACAAAAATGTCAACGAGTACGGCTCACCATTGGATAGCGCGGTTCAAGTTAGATCAAATATTATATTGAACGAAAAGCATAACCGCAAGAACCCAAGGTGATTCTGCTAGGGCATTTGATAAAGGTAAAGGTAATCCTGTTTCAAGAAAGGAGACGAGAAGTCAGTGGAGCGAAACAAATATGGAGTCGGTGTGAGCAACGCGGAGCTGGGCTTTTGCTTCGGGCGTTGCCCCAGGGGACAGCCAGGGGGCCGGCGGAAAGGCAGAGCCTCCTCAACTACCTGCTGGAGCCAAAGGTGAATGGGAACACGGCGCCGGCGGCGGTGCGGCAATGGCGGAGGTGGTACATTTGTGCCATGGAACTGAAGCTGGCGATGCTGGATCCCTCGCTGTTGCTGAGGGCGCTGGATGGCATGACCAACGGGATGGCCAAGGAGGGAAGCCAGGCCCACTTCAGGTTGAGCTTGTTCAGAAACAGCCTGGAGGTGGACGTCACACCGACGCAGAATGGCATCGGCCTCAAAGACGGACGAGAAAGTGGTGAGCAGTCAGGGCAGAGAAGGCGAAAAGAAGCTCTGTGTGTACTTTGCAGGGGAAGGATGCCGGATGGGCACAACAGAAAAGACCCCTGCCCAGGTGCGAGCCTTCGATGCGGTGGACGCCCAGGATGCTGCAGGGCATCAGTCCACCCTGATCACTGTCGGGGCTCGCCTGTACCCCTCCTTGGCCAAAAAACATGGTCTGCGGAGTTACCAGTGCTCGCATGCCACAGGACTCTTCGCTTACAAGATTCGCAGGGGCCGCCGCCCGGCCCTGCGCATTCACACGGGGCATATCGATAGCACATGGCGGCTCTTGAAGCAAAGCCTTCCTCACCGCCTGGCATCGAAAAGTACCAAGACAGGCTCCTGGGATTCAAACCTGGAAAGAACACATTCTAAGTTGCGCTGATTTCAAAACTAAATTTGTGATGGTTGCTTGGCTCTGATGCTGAGGCTCCTTGAACCCCCAGATCAAACAGTACGCGCTGCAATGGCGCAAACCGGCAAGGCACTCAAGCGAAGGCATGCCTGACACGCACCGCTGCACGCGGTCGGGCTTGGAGATGAGAAAAAGTGCGGCGGTAATCGTGGCGTACGGATGTTAATGCATTGTTGTACTTCTAGATATGTGCAAATGCATGTGCAAATGTATGTGCTTAGCAACATTGTTTCAAATGAATTTCTCTCATGTTCTCCGGGTACGTGCTCAAAGCGCTGTCCCCCCTTTTTGATTAAACTTGGACTTGGACCGAAACAAATAACTGCTATACACGTGGCATTCCAAAGCACGTTTGCAGTTGAGCGGTTCAGCAAGGCAGGGCAAGCGCGCTTTCCTCCACACGTCTTCAAATTGATTGGTATTGCACCTGTGCAGGCACAACAAGTGCCTGGCTGTTGACCAGCGCCGGCAACTGTGGCTGGTCCTGTACCCGTTGCACGCATTCCCTGCTTGACTTGAACACCACAGCTGGATGTTCAAAAATGTGAGCATGGGCCTTCCTAACACTTCAAGTCAAGCGAAGTCACACTGCAACGAAGCGACTGTGCCCGCTTTAATGTACGAGGTGAAACAATGCGTGCCTGCTTGGCCTCAGTCCAGAATAGCAAGAGACCAAAGCAAAATCAGGCCCGCAACGACGCAAATTGACAAGTGTAAAATCATGCTGCGCTGCTAAGGGAGGGGGCTACGCTGACGCAACTCCAGCTGATGGTAGCACGAAGCCATAGCAATCTGCCCTGAGAGCTGGACGATTGCAAAACCCAAAGCTGAAAGGATTCGAAACCAAGTGCTCGGCTCATCTGTATCACGAAGACTTGCTGACATCTTCTCTTCTTTCACCCAGCCCCCGTCCTGCAAAGTGAAGCTGAGACACGGCAAGGGGGTGAGGTGTGGGAATGGAGCAAATGGGTGTGTTTTTCGACACGCAACGCTCTCCTTCTGGCGGTATACATCAATCTTGGATGCTGCAATGGTCAGCTTCTCCTTCTTCTCAATTGCCTCCAGCTATCAGAATACAACTGTCTCAAAGAACGGACAAAGAACCAACGCAACCCGCTTCTGAGCGCATGGCTTCTTTGAGGTCATCCACCTGACATCCCCGCGAAGCGTGAATCCGAAAAAGAAATCGCAGCTGAGGTGGGCACATCTACAACACTTGCAGTAATTTTGAACGCGTTGCCAATCAACTCCAACTCCTCGCCGTCCTCCAACTCCACAAGCACTGCAAACCACTTTAGGCAAATTTCATCCGTTGCCCAGCAGTGGCCCAGAACACAAAAGTGAGGAAAGAAACGCTTGAGGACCGCTGCAAATCCCATTTGCCTTGCATTATGGGGGGTTCGGCAATTATACGAGAGACCATACGAGAAGGAAATCATGCACATGTCTTTTGACTGCTGTCCTTGAACAGGGACATGAATGCAACGCTTGCATCAAAGTTGTAGTCCTTGCGGGGCTTGCTGAGCTGACGGACCCAAACAGCTCGAGGTGCTGTGGTATCAGTGCCTTGCAGGGCGCGCTCATGAAGCTGTTTGCAGCAAGCGTCCTTCTACAGCAACAGTGTAACAAATATTGGTTGTCCTCAACATAAACTGCTCTGCAGGGGGGGCTCAGATGCTAAGTCGATTTGAACCACAACGGTTTTTGTTCCAGACACTGTTTTGCGGCTGAAAGCGACACAATCTTGAAACATGGCTTGCGCAAATGACACGGAAAAAAAACGAAACGTTTAAAATATTTGGTCTAATCGCTTGAATCCATGAATTCCCTGCGGGCCGCCGTATGGAATCCATGGGGCTGCTTTCAGGTTTCAAGTGCAGGCAGCTGCTTTGTTCCGTATTTGACAAAGGAGCTTTTAATCCATGCTGCTATGCCTGGCATGTTCATCTGCTTGTGACGTGTCATTAACAGGGCTCTGCAAGTGTGTGTGGGTGACATCTGGCTGCGCTGACAAATTAAATATGCAAAACTCACCCCCTTTCTCTCGGTCATTCTAGCACAACTGGCTAATTGTGCTTATGTCGTTCTGATGTCGCTCTGGCCCCAGACGGTTTGGCCCTTCAGCACTTATGCAGATGTCGTTCTCATGTCGTTCTGATGTCGTTCCCCTTGGAATTCAACAATTTTAACATCCCAAATGACATGCTGAATTCCACGCGGGCCGCTGTGTGAAACCTAGAGAAGGAAAAGTAATTGTAAAGGCCCGCACTAAACGAAAAGGAGCGTTTGTTTTTTCCCCGGCTCAAATGAGAAGAGCTCCAAGTCGGCTTGCCCCCGGCCGTCCTGATGGAAAGATGTTCTTGAGCTTGTCGGCAATCTTGAGGCGCATGTGGTAGGAAGACGGAATGACTGCCCACTCACAGGACGTGTTTGTGAAGATGTCGGGCAAACCGAAGGTGATGGCACCCTTCTCAATCACGCCCCCGACATTCTCCTCCGCTATCATCCTCGCACCCTTGTCTGTCTTGACATTTCGCACGGGCGAAAAGCCTTGTTTCGCCATGTTCTCGAGGTGCGCCCTCGCCTCCGGATCTTCTACACAGGATGGTAAGCCAGGGCATCTCACAGCTGCAAAAGGGTCAAAGGCATCTTTCTTGTCCATGAGCATGTCGAGAGCCTGCTTGGTGGTGTAGATGTCACCGCCAAAATACGTGTAGAACATGTTTGCCAAGTTTTCATCCATGCCCCAGTCATCTTGCAGCATCTTCAGCATGGCAACTTTTGGCACCTCGCCAATCACAATCACCCTCCCAATGTCCCTGAGGTCTAATCCTGTTGCCTGCAGGCGGAAAGGGTAAGCAAATTCTGATGAAATAAGCACTACGCTTGTCAGCTTGCCTTGTTTTGTCCAAGCTGTGATGGCTGCCAAGGCAGACTTGGCTTCGCCCCTCTCTCCTCCATCCTGTCCGTTTGTCAGCCCGGGCAGACCCAGGTTGGCCTCATCCACAACGACGGCGCTTCTCTTCGAAGAAGCTCTCACCCTACTCAGAAAAGCATCGATTGCCGACCGAACTATTCTCCTGCTGGTTGCAATTGCAGCCATGTCTTTCATGAAGGTGCCCACCGGATTCGCTGCCGGGCCAAGGCCCTCAATTGCGGACACAGCAGAGGATATGATGCCCAACACAGATGGAACGTATTGACTGAAATCGTTGTCACCAGCTATCTCCTTCAATGTCTTGTTGGCAGTCAAGAGGATGGCATCCAACAGACTCGTGCCTGGCATGTCTCGCATATCTGCTGAGACCACCACTACGTTGGAGCTGCATGCTCGTAGTGCGGCCTGTTTAAGGAACGTTTTTCCCAGATTTTTGCCCCCCAACACCAGTGTGAGCAATCCTGTGCTTTCCATGGACTGGACCAGGGCCTTTACGGCTTCATCTCTATCGACCACTTGGCTAGAATTCATGTGCTGACCAGCACGCGTCTTTATTTCTGTGATGTAGGCCTCAACATCTGTCTTGTTGTTGCCAGCCACTTTCTGAGCAGCTCCCCAGAAATGGCTGCCACTTTTTGTTTCACCAGCCGCAGCACGGACAGGACAACGCGGCATTGGGCGGGTTTCTGTCCGTGGTGCCACAAAGCACCACCCAAGAATACTCGCATAAAGCACAAACGCCAATGTGCCGCGCCGATGGCGTTCTCGCAACATCGCGTATCGTGAACAAACTTGTTGTGGAACGACTGGGCGGGACAATGAGCCTTCATGTGTCGCATGCACATCTTTGGTTCACTCTTATGGTTCATGAAGGCGGCACATGACAGGATAAATATTGTGCTCAGTTCTTGCGTATCTGCGCACGTGCAGGGTGGTGCCATCCAGATTTGCGTTCACTCGATCTTGAAGCTGATTTTCAAACATGAACATGCCCGCAACCCAAGCACATGCCACCAAACGCAACACGCTGCGCATTCAAACCAAAACCGCCTAGGACCTGAACGTCAAAATCAAGCGCATTAACAAACAAAACCCCAATTGATGTTCAAAAATGTGGGCATGGGCCTTCCTAACACTTCAAGTCACGCAGAGTCACACTGCAACGAAACGACTGTGCTCATTTTTGTTTTCTTCTGCACAACAATGTATGCCTGCTGGGCCTCAGCCGAGAACAAGAGAGCACAGCGAAATCAGGCCCGCAACGGCGCAAATTCACAAGTGTAAAATCATGCTGCGCAGCTAAGCGAGGGGCCTACGCTGACGCAACTCCAGCTGATGGTAGCACGAAGCCATAGCAATCTGCCCTGAGAGCTGGACGATGGCAAAACCCAAAGTTGAAAGGATTCGAAACCAAGTGCTCGGCTCATCTGTATCACGAAGACTTGCTGACATCTTCTCTTCTTTCACCCAGCCCCCGTCCTGCAAAGTGAAGCTGAGACACGGCAAGGGGATGAGGTGTGGGAATGGAGCAAATGGGTGTGTTTTTCGACACGCAAAGCTCTCCTTCTGGCGGTATACATCAATCTTGGATGCTGCAATGGTCAGCTTCTCCTTCTTCTCAATTGCCTCCAGCTATCAGAATACAACGGTCTCAAAGAACGGACAAAGAACCAACGCAACCCGCTTCTGAGCGCATGGCTTCTTTGAGGTCATCCACCTGACATCCCCGCGAAGCGTGAATCCGAAAAAGAAATCGCAGCTGAGGTGGGCACATCTACAACACTTGCAGTAATTTTGAACGCGTTGCCAATCAACTCCAACTCCTCGCCGTCCTCCAACTCCACAAGCACTGCAAACCACTTTAGGCAAATTTCATCCGTTGCCCGGCAGTGGCCCAGAACACAAAAGTGAGGAAAGAAACGCTTGAGGACCGCTGCAAATCCCATTTGCCTTGCATTATGGGGGTTCGGCAATTATACGAGAGACCATACGAGAAGGAAATCAAGCACTTGTCTTTTTTGACTGCTGTCCTTGAACAGGGACATGAATGCAACGCTTGCATCAAAGTTGTAGTCCTTGCGGGGCTTGCTGAGCTGACGGACCCAAACAGCTCGAGGTGCTGTGGCATCAGTGCCTTGCAGGGCGCGCTCATGAAGCTGTTTGCAGCAAGCGTCCTTCTACAGCAACAGTGTAACAAATATTGGTTGTCCTCAACATAAACTGCCCTGCAGGGGGGGCTCAGATGCTAGGTCGATTTGAAGCACAACGGTTTTTGTTCCAGACACTGTTTTGCGGCTGAAAGCGACACAATCTTGAAACATGTCTTGTGCAAATGAGAAGAGCTCCAAGTCGGCATGCCCCCGGCCGTCCTGATGGAAAGATGTTCTTGAGCTTGTCGGCAATCTTGAGGCGCATGTGGTAGGAAGACGGAATGACTGCCCACTCACAGGACGTGTTTGTGAAGATGTCGGGCAAACCGAAGGTGATGGCACCCTCCTTAATCACACCCCCGACATTCTCCTCCGCTATCATCCTCGCACCCTTGTCTGTCTTGACATTTCGCACGGGCGAAAAGCCTTGTTTCGCCATGTTCTCGAGGTGCGCCCTCGCCTCCGGATCTTCTACACAGGATGGTAAGCCAGGGCAATCCACAACTGCAAATGGATTGAACTTATCTTTCTTGTCCATGAGCATGTCGAGAGCCTGCTTGGTGGTGTAGATGTCACCGCCAAAATACTTGTAGAATATGTTTGCCAAGTCTGCGTCCATGCCCCAATCTTCCTGCAGCATCTTCAGCATGTCATACTTCGGCACCTCGCCAATCACAATCACCCTGCCAATGATGCTCAAGGCTAAGCCGTTTGCTAGCAAACGAAACGGATAGCCAAACTCTGAAGATATCATCATCACACTTGCTTGGCCTGTCTGTTTTGTCCACTTTGTGATGGCTTGTAGAGCTGATTTAGCCGCAGCGCTTCCATCTTCTCCCGTAATTCCAGGCAGTGCAAGGTTTGCATCATCGATGATGATGCTCGGAATCTTCCGACGGCTTATGCTCTGGGAGATGAAGTTGTTGACGTTGATTTGATGACGTGATACTGCGACATCCAGCACTTCCTTCGCCGCCGCTCCACCCCCACGAATTCTGTTAAGAGCGTAGTCGACAGGGAGCTGGAAAATTGCGCGCAACATCTCCACCGCCAAACGTGCCCACCCAAGGGACTTCTGCCGTTGCAAGTCGAGTGCTGTCATCAGACCCTTGCCCAGCATGTCTGCGTCCCGCATGTCGACCGAAAGGATGTTCACATTTGCCTTTAGTCTGGAAATAGCTTTTTCCTTGAGCAATGTTTTGCCCAGGTTTCTACCCCCAAGCACGAGGCAAAGCTTGCCTTGTATTGTTATGTGTTTGCTGAGGTTGGTAACAGCATCCTCACGATCTACTGCAGCTCTGCTCTGCAGAAACTTTGTGGCTGTACGGTTGACCTCTTCGAGGTATGAACCTGTTGCGCTGTTGGTCGCATTGGCTGCCGCACCGGCAACTTCCCAAAAGCTCACATTCTTCAGCGACAGGCAGAGGCATGCTTGGCATCGTTGCGGGCGCACTCTGTACAACCCCACACGTGCTGGTGCAACGAAGCACCCAACACCACAGGCAAGCAGCATGCACCAAATCGCACCACGCCCATGGCGCCACTTACCGTTTCTCATGGCTTGAGGAACGGCTTCAACACATGTTTATGGAAAGGCCTTGGCGACTTGTTCAAGGCTTGGGCATTGAGCCGATCTATGCAAAACATTTGTTCAAGCCAGCTGAATGACCAACATGACATGAGGTTTGAAGAAAGAGATGTCCACTCTAATCTTTGCCCAAGTCACCGCGGACAACTGCATCGAAAAAAGCGCTATACAAGTATGCTTACTGGGCTGATTACTTTTCCCGAAAGTAAAGATTCAACAAAGCAGATGCACTACCAGTTCAGGGCAGATCCTCAATGGTTGGTACTGCATCTGCGCACTTTGGCACAAGGCAAAATGCCTCGGTGGAACAGCTGATGACCAGCGCCGGCAACTGTTGCTGGTCCGGTACCCGTTGCGCGCACATGTTCTGCTTGTCTTGAAAACAGCAGCTTCATGTTCAAACATGTGAACGTTGACCTCCCTTGCCCCTCAAGTCAATCAAAGTCGTTCTGCAACAAGGCCACTGCCCCTGCATGTTTCTGCACGAGGTGAAACATTGCGTGCCAGCATTGCCTCAGTCGAGAACAGCAAGTGACAACAGCCAGCAATAGTCTGGCCACGACGCAAGTTCACAAATGCAAAAGGCTGCTCTGTTGAGGGAGGCGCCTATTCAGAAACGGGTCCAGCTGGTCGCACGAAGCCATAGCAATCTGCCCTGAGAGCTGGGCGACGGCAAGTCCCGGAGATGAGAGGCATCGGAACCAAGTGCTCGGCTCGTCTGTCTCACGGAGACTTGCTGACATCTCCTCTTCTTTAACCCAGCGCCCGTCCTGCAGAGTCAAGCTGACACACGGTAAGAGGGGTGGAGCGTGATTTTCGACGGGCAAAGCTCTCCTTCTGGCGGTATACATCCATCTTGAACGATGGAATTGAGAGCTCTGCCTTGTTCTTTATGCCCTGAAGCTATCAGAAGTGAACTGATGCATTATGTACAGTCAAGCGGAAGGTGGAATGCACCGCTCCATGGCTTCTTTCAGGTCATCCACCTCCCTGCAAAGCAAAAGCTAGGAGCAGTGCAACAGGTCTTTATCAATCCCATTGGCACGGCGACCGCCAGGCAGCGCTCGGAAACCAAATCCGCACCCGCGAGTGCTCCAGAAGCGCAATCCCACTGCACGGCCATTGCCAGGCAGTGGAGACCAAGTTTCACCGGCCGCGCCCGCGCAAGCAGCGCTCGAAAACCAAATCCCGGCGACGGCTCTGTCCGCACTCGCGAACCTTCCGATCCCGGAAGCACCATCCCACTGGCACGGCCACCGCCAAGTGGCGCTCGGAGACCAAATCCCGGAGTGTTCGCAGGCGCGGACGGAGCCGTGCCGGTGGGATGCGGTCCGCTGCCTGGCAGTGGGATTGTGCTTCGGGATGGGAGCGTTCGGTGCGGACGGTTGGGATTTCGCTTCCGAGCGCTGCCTGCTGGTATTGGACCTGAGCACCTGCGCACCCCTTTGAGAAACAACAGAAGCGTACGAGAGATGCGCCTTTGGTATTTGTTTAGGAGCAGCAGCCAACGCGCAGGGAAACCTCTCTGCCTTTTTCGGGCCTCTTGGCAGGCATGTCTTGTACTTCTGAGGCTGCAAGTCATCCGAACTGCGCGACGTGAATCATTCGCGGCGCTGGATACTCTATAGCCCGTGCTGAGGCCAACTTTGTTCCGGGCTTCGAGGATGTGGGAGCGGCTGACTTCTGAGACGCTAGCATGTTTGTCAGCTGTGTGCTTGGAGCTTCTGGAGTATGAGTGCTGCCATGCCGCCAGACGGGATCCGGAGTCTGCGTGTTGCAGTGTGTTTTTGAGATGTTTTCCAGAACAAAGACAGGCACGCGACACAGGAGAAACGGCGCGCTGCTTCCGGCATGTACGGGGCACTTGTCAATGCTGCCTTCCTGGCTTGAAATGTCAACCCGCTTTGGCTTAAATGCCCCAGGGATCCGAACGCCCGAGCATGCCGAAACGCAAGAGAGGATCCAAGGCCGAGCCTCAGTGCACGTGGTGCGGCCACAAAGGCCGCTACGCGACCTCGTGCGCTTCCTTCGTGAAGAAGGTCTTGAGTGCTCTGCACAGTGAGAAAGCCAAGAAGACAAACCGAGCAGCCAGAAATCGCAGGAGCCAGTTCCGAGCCCCTGGGCCCCCAGGCCTCGGAAGCAGTTCCAGAAGTCCGTGCTGACCTGCCGGAGTTGAAGAAAGCCGGCTGGGCTTGGGATCCGGTTTGCGGATGCGGCAAGAAGTTGCACATGGCGAAGTGGCAGTGATGTGTGCGCCGCGGGCAGGGCAGGCTGCTCTTCAGCTGCTGGACCTGCCGCAAGGACTATGACTGCTGCGTGTTCTCTTCCCTGCCTCCCACACGTCTCCCCCTGGCCACCGTGGTTTCCGCTCTGAAGTATTACTACCCGCGCGGAGCTGTGCCTACATTGAACCAGGTCGCAGAACATGTTGCATGCAGCGCGTCCCATGGTGGTGCAATTTGCAGACTGATCCGTCCACAGACGCCGCTGCGTCCACAGGCCTCAGAGGAGACCGGGAGGCTGATGGGATCACGCTGCTTCGCTGGAAGGTGCGTCGCGAGGGCACTGCGAGGCTCCGCTGGGCTCAGCTCTTTTTCGAAAGACCTTCGGCCATTCATCCACATGGTCGAGTACACTTGCACTTCTTGCCTGAGACGGACATCAAGCCGCATTCAAAGCCGCCAGTGGAAAGCTTGGAGCGCGTCAGCCAGGCCGGTTAGTTGCAGGTTTTGTGAATCTGCCTTTGTTAGTGTGACCACAACAGAAAAGACCCCTGCCCAGGTGCGAGCCTTCGATGCGGTGGACGCCCAGGATGCTGCAGGGCATCAGTCCACCCTGATCACTGTCGGGGCTCGCCTGTACCCCTCCTTGGCCAAAAAACATGGTCTGCGGAGTTACCAGTGCTCGCATGCCACAGGACTCTTCGCTTACAAGATTCGCAGGGGCCGCCGCCCGGCCCTGATGTGCAAATGTATGTGCTTAGCAACATTGTTTCAAATGAATTTCTCTCATGTTCTCCGGGTACGTGCTCAAAGCGCTGTTTCCCCCTTTTTGATTAAACTTGGACTTGGACCGAAACAAACAACTGCTATACACGTGGCATTCCAAAGCACGTTTGCAGTTGAGCGGTTCAGCAAGGCAGGGCAAGCGCGCTTTCCTCCACACGTCTTCAAATTGTTTGGTATTGCACCTGTGCACTTAGGCACAACAAGTGCCTGGCTGTTGACCAGCGCCGGCAACTGTGGCTGGTCCTGTACCCGTTGCACGCATTCCCTGCTTGACTTGAACACCACAGCTGGATGTTCAAAAACGTGAGCATGGGCCTTCCTAACACTTCAAGTCAAGCTAAGTCACTGCAACGAAGCGACTGTGCTCGTTTTTCTTCTGCACGAGGTGAAACAACAATGTATGCCTGCTTGGCCTCAGTCCAGAATAGCAAGAGACCAAAGCGAAATCAGGCCCGCAACGACGCAAATTCGCAAGTGTAAAATCATGCTGCGCTGCTAAGGGAGGGGCCTACGCTGACGCAACTCCAGCTGATGGTAGCACGAAGCCATAGCAATCTGCCCTGAGAGCTGGACGATTGCAAAACCCAAAGCTGAAAGGATTCGAAACCAAGTGCTCGGCTCATCTGTATCACGAAGACTTGCTGACATCTTCTCTTCTTTCACCCAGCCCCCGTCCTGCAAAGTGAAGCTGAGACACGGCAAGGGGGTGAGGTGTGGGAATGGAGCAAATGGGTGTGTTTTTCGACACGCAACGCTCTCCTTCTGGCGGTATACATCCATCTTGAACGATGGAATTGAGAGCTCTGCCTTGTTCTTTATCCCCTGAAGCAGTCAGAAGTTAACTGATGCACTATGTACTGTCAAGCGGAAGGTGGAACGCACCACTTCTAAGCGCGCGGCTTCTTTCAGGTCATCCACCTCCCCGCAAAGCGTGAAGGAACATTTCCGAAGGCAAAACAAAGCTGAGGAAAATACTTCATGAGCTGAGGGCACTGCGTTAGCCAAGACTCCCTTGACTTGAAAGGGGTTGCCGAAGGTCTCAAACTCCTTGCCGTCCTCGAACTTCGCCAGCGCTGCGAGTCACTTCATGTGTGGCATCGGCAATTTTCAAAAGAGCTCCGAACAAAACCAACTGGTTGTCTTCGTGAAGTCTTCAGTACCTGCCCCATCATAAACCAAGCATTTCACTGCACTGAGGAAATCAAGCACTTGTCTTTTGACTGCTGTCCTTGAACAGGGACATGAATGCAACGCTTGCATCAAAGTTGTAGTCCTTGCGGGGCTTGCTGAGCTGACGGACCCAAACAGCTCGAGGTGCTGTGGCATCAGTGCCTTGCAGGGCGCGCTCATGAAGCTGTTTGCAGCAAGCGTCCTTCTACAGCAACAGTGTAACAAATATTGGTTGTCCTCAACATAAACTGCCCTGCAGGGGGGGCTCAGATGCTAAGTGAAGCACAACGGTTTTTGTTCCAGACACTGTTTTGCGGCTGAAAGCGACACAATCTTGAAACATGGCTTGCGCAAATGACATGGAAAAAACGAAACATTTAAAATATTTGGTCTAATCGCTTGAATCCATGAATTCCCTGCGGGCCGCCATATGGAATCCATGGAGCTGCTTTCAGGTTTCAAGTGCAGGCAGCTGCTTTGTTCCGTATTTGACAAAGGAGCTTTTAATCCATGCTGCTATGCCTGGCATGTTCATCTGCTTGTGACGTGTCATTAACAGGGCTCTGCAAGTGTGTGTGGGTGACATCTGGCTGCGCTGACAAATTAAATATGCAAAACTCACCCCCTTTCTCTCGGTCATTCTAGCACAACTGGCTAATTGTGCTTATGTCGTTCTGATGTCGTTCTGGCCCCAGACGGTTTGGCCCTTCAGCACTTATGCAGATGTCGTTCTCATGTCGTTCTGATGTCGTTCCCCTTGGAATTCAACAATTTTAACATCCCAAATGACATGCTGAATTCCACGCGGGCCGCTGTGTGAAACCTAGAGAAGGAAAAGTAATTGTAAAGGCCCCCACTAAACGAAAAGGAGCGTTTGTTTTTTCCCCGGCTCAAATGAGAAGAGCTCCAAGTCGGCTTGCCCCCGGCCGTCCTGATGGAAAGATGTTCTTGAGCTTGTCGGCAATCTTGAGGCGCATGTGGTAGGAAGACGGAATGACTGCCCACTCACAGGACGTGTTTGTGAAGATGTCGGGCAAACCGAAGGTGATGGCACCCTCCTGAATCACACCCCCGACATTCTCCTCCGCTATCATCCTCGCACCCTTGTCTGTCTTGACATTTCGCACGGGCGAAAAGCCTTGTTTCGCCATGTTCTCGAGGTGCGCCCTCGCCTCCGGATCTTCTACACAGGATGGTAAGCCAGGGCAATCCACAACTGCAAATGGGTTGAACTTATCTTTCTTGTCCATGAGCATGTCGAGAGCCTGCTTGGTGGTGTAGATGTCACCGCCAAAATACTTGTAGAATATGTTTGCCAAGTCTGCGTCCATGCCCCAATCTTCCTGCAGCATCTTCAGCATGTCATACTTCGGCACCTCGCCAATCACAATCACCCTCCCAATGTCCCTGAGGTCTAATCCTGTTGCCTGCAGGCGGAAAGGGTAAGCAAATTCTGATGAAATAAGCACTACGCTTGTCAGCTTGCCTTGTTTTGTCCAAGCTGTGATGGCTGCCAAGGCAGACTTGGCTTCGCCCCTCTCTCCTCCATCCTGTCCGTTTGTCAGCCCGGGCAGACCCAGGTTGGCCTCATCCACAACGACGGCGCTTCTCTTCGAAGAAGCTCTCACCCTACTCAGAAAAGCATCGATTGCCGACCGAACTATTCTCCTGCTGCTTGCAATTGCAGCCATGTCTTTCATGAAGGTGCCCACCGGATTCGCTGCCGGGCCAAGGCCCTCAATTGCGGACACAGCAGAGGATATGATGCCCAACACAGATGGAACGTATTGACTGAAATCGTTGTCACCAGCTATCTCCTTCAATGTCTTGTTGGCAGTCAAGAGGATGGCATCCAACAGACTCGTGCCTGGCATGTCTCGCATATCTGCTGAGACCACCACTACGTTGGAGCTGCATGCTCGTAGTGCGGCCTGTTTAAGGAACGTTTTTCCCAGATTTTTGCCCCCCAACACCAGTGTGAGCAATCCTGTGCTTTCCATGGACTGGACCAGGGCCTTTACGGCTTCATCTCTATCGACCACTTGGCTAGAATTCATGTGCTGACCAGCACGCGTCTTTATTTCTGTGATGTAGGCCTCAACATCTGTCTTGTTGTTGCCAGCCACTTTCTGAGCAGCTCCCCAGAAATGGCTGCCACTTTTTGTTTCACCAGCCGCAGCACGGACAGGACAACGCGGCATTGGGCGGGTTTCTGTCCGTGGTGCCACAAAGCACCACCCAAGAATACTCGCATAAAGCACAAACGCCAATGTGCCGCGCCGATGGCGTTCTCGCAACATCGCGTATCGTGAACAAACTTGTTGTGGAACGACTGGGCGGGACAATGAGCCTTCATGTGTCGCATGCACATCTTTGGTTCACTCTTATGGTTCATGAAGGCGGCACATGACAGGATAAATATTGTGCTCAGTTCTTGCGTATCTGCGCACGTGCAGGGTGGTGCCATCCAGATTTGCGTTCACTCGAT
The DNA here is from genome assembly GCA_963377175.1 of Effrenium voratum. NCBI lineage: Eukaryota > Dinophyceae > Suessiales > Symbiodiniaceae > Effrenium > Effrenium voratum. The sequence goes on along the minus strand of CAUJNA010000441.1, from coordinate 70,431 downwards.
CTTGAAGCTGATTTTCAAACATGAACATGCCCGCAACCCAAGCACATGCCACCAAACGCAACACGCTGCGCATTCAGACCAAAACCGCCTAGGACCTGAACGTCAAAATCAAGCGCATTAACAAACAAAACCCCAATTGATGTTCAAAAATGTGGGCATGGGCCTTCCTAACACTTCAAGTCACGCAGAGTCACACTGCAACGAAACGACTGTGCTCGTTTTTCTTCTGCACGAGGTGAAACAACAATGTATGCCTGCTTGGCCTCAGTCCAGAATAGCAAGAGACCAAAGCAAAATCAGGCCCGCAACGACGCAAATTCACAAGTGTAAAATCATGCTGCGCTGCTAAGGGAGGGGCCTACGCTGACGCAACTCCAGCTGATGGTAGCACGAAGCCATAGCAATCTGCCCTGAGAGCTGGACGATTGCAAAACCCAAAGCTGAAAGGATTCGAAACCAAGTGCTCGGCTCATCTGTATCACGAAGACTTGCTGACATCTTCTCTTCTTTCACCCAGCCCCCGTCCTGCAAAGTGAAGCTGAGACACGGCAAGGGGGTGAGGTGTGGGAATGGAGCAAATGGGTGTGTTTTTCGACACGCAACGCTCTCCTTCTGGCGGTATACATCAATCTTGGATGCTGCAATGGTCAGGTATTGCCAGACATCCAGACTAGCCGGGCCAAAGTCACATGGGCATGACACTGGTCGCTTTATAGAGTCAATAGATGAATCTCCTCATCAACGACTCCTGGTAGCTGGTGCTAAACCGTGCTGCACTGTCAGACTGTGGTACACACGTTTTCAACTGGCTATACCATAGTTTGAACTTGAAAGAATCAGTACGGCTGCAGCATCGTATTCGTCTGAGTCTATGGCCGTCCGTAGTCCATCTGAGGCCTCTCCATCTTGACAAGCAGCGAGGCCCTTCCAATCATGAACACGGTCGTGCCAATTTCCAACTTGAAGAGATGGCATGCACATCAAGATAAGCAGGATTCCTTTGAGAAATTAGCGAGCGGGGGCTGAGGGGCAACCTGTGTTCACCATGTGTTATATAAGCCAATGTTGGTAGCTTCAAGTCTCTGTCTATACTCCATCCACAGTAATTAATAATTAGACATGATTAGAGCAGCAGTTATCCACGTGATGAACAAAGCTAAACTTAACACCACAAATACGTGATGTGTTTGTACTCTTCCAAATATCGTGCTGCTGATTAATCAACGTACTCGTGCAAAAAAGCTACAGCCGGTCGTCTGGTGCTGCTGACACTGTGCCGCTGACGCCAGGGAAAAGGTTCGAGATGATGTTCTCGAAGAGGGGCAGGTCATCTCTTCGGCACCTGCGCAGGCTCGAAAAACACTAGCGGCCCTGGCTATGTGCCATTGGGCCCACCTGTACATGAGCTGAAAAGCCGACCAAGGCTGCAAGAATTGTGACACAAGCGTGCTCAAACACCCTGGCTGGGAGAATCTACAAAACACTACACATGCGACCGAGCACAGGCTGGCACGTTGACGTCACGAAGTGCTCGCAGCAAGAGCTGTGACCTTTGGACGCGTCGGGCTGTGGCCCCAAGCAAAAAAATATCCAAACCACAAATCAATGCAACATGTCGTCAGGCTTGGTGGGTGAAATGTGCTAGTTGAAATATTGACGGATGTTGAAGGTAGCGAATCAAAACTGTTGCTGTTGAGTTCATTCCCTAATGCGCCAATGATGCAGCATTCAATCTGCCCAGCTCGCAGCTCTGACTGCATCTCCCAACCCCACCTCCACCTAATTCATGACCTTTTTCCTCCAGTTGCCCTACAAATCTACACATCCTGGCTAGGTCTTGTGCCCTCAATCCGAAGTACTCTCTGTCATCAGTTTGAAGCGGTCTTCACCGCCCGCATGCCGTAGTCCTCAAGCGCTGGTAAAGGGCACAGCCAAAATGGAAATGCTCAGTGAAGTTGACCTCAATTATTACACTTCAGTTTACAATGGGCATGAGGACGGGCTTGGGATCAAACAGACTTGTTAAGGGGATCAGATTGACTTGTTCACTTGCAGAAGCATCAGAAAGACTTGTGAAGCATCAGATTCGCTTGTAAGGGGGGTCAGATTAACTTGTGGGGGATCAGATTGACTTGTGGCCGTATCATCCTCATCATCCATCATCATCATCATCGGCGTCATCGGCATCATCATCATCATCATCATCATCATCATCATCATCATCATCATCATCATCATCATCATCCATCATCATCATCAGCATTATCATCATCATCCATCATCATCCATCATCATCATCATCATCATCGACATCATCATCATCATCAGCATTATCATCAGCATCATCACGACCATCATCATCATCGTCATCAACATCGTCATCATGATCATCTCATCTCTGCGTTATCATCAGCATCATTATCATCATGATGGTGATGACGATGATGATGATGATGGTGATGGTGACGACGACGATGGTGATGATGATGATGGATGATAATGATGCCGTCACGATGAAGATTCTATTTCTTCCATTTATGATCCGTATTGCCCGGGTCCAGCAGGGCAGGCTCCGCAATTGATTTTGCACAAACTTTATCAGCAGTAACCCTGAGGATGATGATGATGATAATGCATGATGATGATGATGGATGATGATGATGATGATTATGCTGATGATGATGATGCTGAGGATGAACGATGATGATGATGCTGCTGATGATGATGGATCATGAGGATAATGATAACGCCGACGATGATGATGATGATAGTGATGATGATGATGATGATGATGGTTAACGCTGCTGATGATGAATGATGATGATGGTAGGGAGGAGGATGACGACGATGATGATGATGATGATAGTGATGATGATGACGGACACTGCTGCTGATGATGAATGATGATGGTAATAATGATGAGGATGACGACGATGATGATGATGAATGATGACGATGACGACGGTGACGACGCTGATGATCATGATGAAGAATGATGATGATGATGATGATGACGACGGTACTGGTGCTGATGATGAGGGTGATGATGATGATGATGACGCCGATGATGATCCTGGATGCCCATGATGATGATGATGATGATGATGATGATGATGGATGATGGGGATGATGATGATGATGATGATGCCGATGATGATGATGATGATGATGCTGAGGATGAACGCTGATAATGATGATGCTGATGATGATGATGATGGATGATGAGGATGATGATGCTGATGATGATGATGATGCTGCTGATGATGCGACGATGAGGAGGATAATGCTGATGAAGGTTTTTATGATGATGATGAGGAGGACGACGATGATGATGATGATGAATGATGACGATGATGACGGCGATGATGCTGATGATTATGATGAAGAATGATGATGATGCTGATGAGGATGATGATGATGATGAAGGTGATGATGATGATGATGATGCCGATGATGATTATTGATGATGATGATGATGATGATGCGACGACTGTTTGATAATGATGATGATGATGCTGAGGATGATGACGCTGGTGATGATTATGATGATGATGACAATGATAATGGTGATGGATGATGATGGATGATGATGATGATGATCGATGGATGATGAGGATGAGGATGATGAGTAACGAACGATGGCTTTTCGGTGTGCAACTAACAAGCCAATCTGATGCTCGAAGCTTTCAAAGCCATAACAAGTCAATCTGACCCCTCTCACAAGCCAATCTGATCCTCACAAGCCAATCTGATCCCTCTCACAAGCCAATCTAAAAACAATCAAGCCAATCCAATCCTTCACAAGTGGTTTTGATGAGTTTTCAAATCACAAGCCAATCTGATGCCTTCCACAACCCAAATTGATGAGCAGACCCATGAGGACCCCCATTGCCAATACGTAAAGTGAGGCAAGTCATGTAGGCAGTTCGCCACCTGTTTCGCTGGGCTTCTGACGGAGGTATGGCAGCTCCTTCCTTCCCTTCAGGGCATCAAACACCCTGAAGCGGCCTTTGGAAAGCGAAAATTCCTTACAGACGAGTCCAGAAAAAACACTAGACGATTGGCCCCTTGAGTCTTGGCCAAGAGCCTGCCGGTTAAGGCATGTTGCACTGCTCCTAGCTTGAACCCAAACATGAAACCCTAAAAGAACAAAGCTCATCCGAAGCGGCCGCAGTTCTTTTTACCGGGATTGCTGAAAGTAGCACTGCTTCCAGGGCACTGGTGCCTCTCTCTTTAAAGGGCGTTTCCCAAATGGATTCTGTTCTACCTGAGAGGCTCCTAGCACTTGTCCGTCCAGGAAATGACCTCGTCCTGCGAAGGATTCGAAGTCTAAAACGCTGCGCGCAGGCGTGTGGCTGCAAAATAATGACCCCTAGATATGCTTGCAATTTGGCTCCAGGTTGCATTTCAAGCGCGCCTCCGGTTCAGCCGGTGCCTCAGCCGGTGCCTCTGCTGGTGCCTCCGCCGGCGCCTCAACCGGGGGCGGCTATGGCTTGCGCTTTGGAGCAGCCGGCTCAGTAGGCACGTCCTGCTTCGGTTTGTTCTTGCTGCCCCGCCGTTTCGGTTCCGGCGCAGCGTCCTGCGCAGCGTCCGGCGCAGCGTGTGGCACCTCTTGCGCCTCTTGCGCCTCTTGCACCTCCGGCGCCCTGTCGTGTTCGGTCGGCTCCATTTAATTATGCGTGGTCAAGATATAACACGAACGACAAAGACGACCCGCGAAGCCGGACGACGTTGCCGTCCAGGTCGGTCAGGCGGAAGCGCATGTGCCTCAGGGTAACCGGGCCCCTGAGGGCCATGAAGTGCCCGTCGTCTGAGCCCGTCTCCACAATGGTACCCACTCCGCTCTTCAGCGTGATCTTGGAGAGGATGTCGTCGCCCAGGTTGCCCAGCACTCTGCTGGCGTTGGCCAGCTGGGCGCAGCGCAGGTTGTCCTCGTTGTGCGCCATCATCGGACGAACTCAAAGACCTGCTGCCCGCCGGAGACGAAGCTCGGGCCCAGCATGTGGTCCACGCTGAAGGGCTTGGTGGGAGAGGCGGGCGGCGCGGCGGGGTAGTCCGCCGCATCTGGAAATTGCTGGCGCAGCTCCAGGTCGTTCAGGATCAGCCGGTTGCCGTCGTAGGCAACGCTCAGACTGTTCGTGGTCTCGCTATAGGTGGCGGTGGCAAAGTTGGAGCTGATCCAGGCGGCCAACCGTGCGCCCGTGTACGCGCCCTCGGGCAACAACGCCCAGTTCAGCGTGCCCAGCGCGGCGTCAACCCAGTAGAGGTAGCGGCCCCGGTCCGTGGACAAAAAGCTGTCGGCCAGGCGGATCTTGTAGACGGCGAGCCGGGCGTCGCTCTGCAGGTGCAGGGACTCCCCCAGGTCGACCTCGAAGTCGCTGTCCAAGCCGGCTACCCTCTTGCGGCTGTCCACGTAGATAGTCGTCATCCTTTTTCTAAGGAAGCCGCCCATTCTGCGGACGACGGGCGGCTGGACGGCTGCGACGGAGGTGCAGCAGGAGATGTTCTTGCATCTAGCGTTGATCAGCGTGGAGCTGGCGAACTGGCCCAGGAAGCTGAGCGCCGCTCCCATCGGCGTCTTTTTCAAGTGCAAAACGCTCTTCAAAGCGCTTGTAGAACATTTCATTCCTCGGCTTGAAGCTGTAAGGCTCCCGCGTTGCCTGCTCATACAGCCGGCACACCTGCTCCTTTGGCAGCAGTGCGCTCAGCTCCTCAATGACGGCGTCCAGCTTGTGCTGGTTGCGCAGCCTCCAGCAGCAGAGGAACTGCATGTTCACCCGCACGGCTGCGCTGATGAGCCTCAGCTTCTGCGAGCTCACCCAGGTGCCATGCGGATGCAGATCCCAAAGCCGCAGTTCACCTTTGAAACAGAGGCAGAGCCGCTGGTGTGGACAGACGGATCCATGAACATTCATGCTTGGGCTCCGTTGAGGGAAAGCAGCTGGGCCATCGTCACGGATAAATGTGTCTGCAACCAACTACGACAAATCTGGGCAGCAGGCTTCCATGACGTGCCGCCAGACAGTGCCTTCCGTACCTTGCAATGTGGGTACACACCAGGGCACCAGACCATAGCACGGGCGGAGCTGATGGCCGTATGTGTGGCAACGCAAGCCATGCGACAAGGCACCATAGTGACAGACTCCCAGTACGTTGTTCAAATGTTTCGGGCTGTTAAGGAGCATCCCGACCCCTTTAGATTCTGGAACGCGCCCAACTACGACTTGCTCCAGGTTTTGTGTGCAGCACTGGCCGATGACACCAAGGATGTTTCCATCCACAAGATCAAGAGCCACCAGGAAGGAAAACACCCGGATGCGTGGCAGCGCAACAGATTGGCGGACCAAGCCGCCGGAGCCTCCAGACTGATAGGATTTCGTGGCACCACAAATCTTTTGAGACAGGCACAAGTGCGGCATAGGGCCATGCAAAGCCGTACAACCATGGCTATGGCATGTAGGGCCGATCTGGAACGATCCAAGACACAGTCTAGCCAGAAGCAAATGAAATGCAAGGGGGGAAGAAACCACCTTTGACAGCGAGACCGGGGCGGGACCTGGCAATCACGCACCTCACACCAACCATTGACCACCGAGCACGCGCAGTACCTCTATTGGGGCGAGACATATATGAACCGTTTAGGCCGTTGGGTTCAGACCTTAAAATGGCCGACTCGTACGACTCAAATTGCACGACTCGTACGGGGTTTTCCCGTCTGGTCACTTGCGTGCTGTGCCTTATACAGATGTGGTGTTTATCACCACCTTCAATACGGCATGATTTCATTTCCCTCTTGGGTTGCCCGTGCTTTTCCAATTGCACGTGACTTTTACTTGAGATCGGGTTGGCCCGGACCTCACGATCCTGGGCCTGGTATAGATTACACTCTGGGTGTGCACTCCAATGTGGTGGCTGCAAATCCGCTTGAGGGTGCTTCTCCCGTTTGGGACACTTACAATGCCTTCCGGGTCTTGATGAACCGATACTTGATCGGCTAGCAGATTTCCCTGTGCTCTGCCCCAAAGCGGGCGTCTTTTCCGTGGGGGAGGTTTCCTTTTCTGTTTTTCGGGGCTTGTTTGTGTCCATGAGGCCCCTTTTCCCTCCTCCCCCTGTTTGTTGCCACGGTAAATGTCACTTGTACAGGGTGCTGGGTCCCTGCTACGGCCAGGGCCTGGTGCTGCGGCCAAACAGCGCCGCGCAGAATAAAATGGTAAAAAAGTGGAGCTGGCGAACAGCTTCTGGCCCAGGAAGCTGAGCGCCGCTCCCATCGGCTTCTCTTTCCAATGCGAAACGCTCTTCAAAGCGCTTGTAGAACATTTCATTCCTCGGCTTTAGGTAGTAGACGAAAAGGAAACTGTAGGGTTCCCGCGTCGCCTGTTCAGCCTCCAGCAGCAGAGGAATTGCTGTTTGACCCGCACAGCTCCGCTGAAGCTTCTGCGAGCTCACCCAGGTACTGATCTGCATGTGCCGGCCTCTGATGAAGAGAGTGTTGAGGGCGCCGCGAGGCTTGTGCAGCTGCGGCGCGTCGATGACTACAAGCACCTGGTACAGTTTCTTCATTTCCAACTTCTTGGACGCCTCCGTGATCTTGCGCTGCTGCTGGATAATGCGCCGCAGCGCCGCCTCGTCCCACTCGTCCCAATAGGTCTGCTCCCGCTCTGTGTTCACTTCCAGGTCCTCCTCAATGTACTTCTTGACGGGGATCCAGCCGTCGTCTATGTTGACACTCGGGCTGAAGATGTAAAGTCTCTCAAAGACGCCGCGATACTGCTCCAGAATCAGGCTGATCAGAGCCACGGTTTTGCCCGATTTTGATGGCCCGAGGAAGATGCCCGTGCATGGCACCAGGGGCACCACGGGGTCAGAGGGCTGCTTGCTGCTATACTCTGTCGTAGGAAACAGCTTGATCTTCCCCATTTCCTTTGCGCTACTTGCCAAATTTGAAGGCGGGAAGCCGGGCGGCGAGTCTGTCAGCGCACTGCTATACAGCAGGTTTTCCGGGCAATCCGGGCGGCAAGTCCGGGAGCGCGTCTCTGTGTAGCGACGCGCTCCCAATGTTTTCTGGGAGACACCGGGGCAATCCTGTGCCCACGCCAGGATTGAGTGGGGCAATCCTGTGCCCACGCCAGCATTGAGTGGAGCAATCCTGTGCCCACGCAAGGATTGCAATCCTGTGCCCACGCCAGGATTGACGGCTGGGCGTGTGAATGGTGGGAAAAAACACTCCGGGAGTTATGCTGCGAGGACAGCATCGCTCCCGGACCTTTGGCGCTGGCCCGGCGATGGGTTTTTCGGGCAAAAAAGCGAAGTCGGAATTCCGACCTTGGTGTAGAGCAAAGTCGGAATTCCGACCTCGGGTGGTGCAGGCTCGGCAGGCTGGAGGCTTTTATGCCGGGCAGGTGGCGCGGCCGGGAGGCTTCTATGCCGAGGCTTCTATGCCGGGCAGGTGGCGCGGCAGTGGTCTGCGATGAATTTCAACATGTCAATCCGACATGTTGAAGCAAGTCGGTTCCAGGGACAACAAGGTGGGCGAGGCTTCTATGCCGGGCAGGTGGCGCGGCCGGGTGGCGTGTCAGGCGGCGCGGCTGTGATGCTCGAGAACACAACTCGGAACTGAAAACAGGCACGGACCATTTTTTGGTTGCTGCCCGCGTGGAGTTCGGAACTGGAAACAGGCATGACCCATTTTTTTGGGTCATGCCCGCGTGGAGTTCAGCTAAGAGTCGTTGGGCGAACCCGTCGGGCTGTGGCTCCGATGCCGGGCAGGTGGTGTGGCCGGGGTGGAGGCTTCAATGCCAGGCAGGTGGTGCGGCCGGGCTTCTATGCCGGGCAGGAATGTGGCGCGCTAGGTATCGAAGCCGTTGGGCGAGCCATCAAACGAGGTTGGGCGAGCCAGTACTAAGGGGCCGTTGGGCGAGCCAGTACTAAGGGACCGTTGGGCAAGCCAGTACTAAGGGGCCGTTGGGCGAGCCACTCAACCACTTTCACAGTGGCCTCCACTTTCACAGTGGCCGCCACTTTCACAGTGGCCCACAACGCCTGCTCCAAGCGCCTGCTTGGCGCTCCTACGGTGCCCGCTCGGCACCGGGTGCCCGCTCGGCACGTACGGTGCCCGCTCGGCACTGGCACTCTTACGGCGCCCGCTCGGCACCGTAGTGCCCGCTCGGCACCGTAGTGCCATGTGCCCGCTCGGCACTGCAAGTGCCCGCTCGGCACTGGCACCCCCACGGTGCCCGCTCGGCACCGGGGTGCCTGTGCCTGCTCGGCACTGTGCCTGCTCAGCGCTACCTACAAGTGCCTGCTCGGCACTGTGCCTGCTCGGCACATTTACGTAGGTGCCCGCTCGGCACCGCCCCGCCTCCCAGCAAAGTTCTCCAGGATGTCCGACCTACGTACGGCAGCCTGACAGGAAAAAAACAGGGGGGGCACTTCCAGGGGGTTGAACCACATGCACATGCAAAACCGTGCGAAAAAACGTGCAAGCTGTTCCACGTGTCATGCAAAAAAACAAGCTGTTCCACGTGTCATGTCATGCAAAAAAAAAAGCTGTTCCACATGTCATGTCATGCAAAAAACCGCATGCAAAACCGTGCAAAAAACAAGCTGTTCCACATGTCACGCAAAAACCATGCAAAAACCATGCAAAAACCATGCAAAATGCGGTGCGTGCGGAGTGCCAAGCCGCCGAACCCTCACAGTCCCCCGGGTCCTTGCTATACGTGCTGTATGTGCTATATGGGTCTCACATGGCAAACCGCAGAACCTCCACTCTCCCCCGGGTCCTTGCTATACGTGCTATATGTGCTATATGGCTCTTACAAGGCAAGCCGCTGAACCTCCACTCTCCCCCGGCTCCTTGCTATATGTGCTATATGTGCTATATGGTATAGAAGCCTGTGTACTATACACATAGCATCTCCAACATGTACCAAACATGCATTGTATAGCACATATAGTATATTTTAAAGCGCGTACAGAATAATATAGCACATATAGTACATATAGCAAGGGGCTGGGGGAGAGTGGGGGTTCAGTGGCTTGGCGTGTAAGACCCATATAGCACATATAGCACTTTTAGCAAGGAGCCCGGAGACTGTGGGGGTTCAGCGGCTTGGCGCGGCTTCAATGCCGGGCAGGAGGCTTCGATACCGGGCTTCTATACCATATAGCACATATAGCACATATAGCAAGGAGCCCGGGACTGTGGGGGTTCAGCGGCTTGGCGCACTCTTTAGAGGGCGTTTTTCAAATGGATTCTATTCTACTTGGGGGGGAGTTCAATGCAGGGAATGCAGGGATTCCCTGCATTCCCTGTATCTCGGGCGTTCCCCAGTTACAACTTGCAGCCGCTGCTGCTGAAGCGCTACCGAGAACTGGAGGAGGCGCGGGCCTTCAACAACTGGCTAGGCGAGCGCAGGCAGGCGCAGGAGGGGCAGCGGCACCTGGACGACGTGAGCCGGCTGACGGAGGCCGTGCACCGCCAGGTACCCCAGCTGCGCTACGCGCGCGCCGAGCGCCGGGGCGTGGCCGTTTTGCTCCTGGCCTTGACCCAAACCTGCGGTTTCATTTCGAAACAAACGCCGCCATGGACGCCTTGCTGTGTTTCGGAATGTGCCTCGCCGTTTACACAGCCCTTGTGTCCGGCTTTACCTGCCTTGCCATCTGGTGGCTGCTACGCCAGTACAGCAAGGTGACGCACATTGCCCCAGTCTCTGCCTTTTGTGACAGCCTTGCATTCCTCACCATGTGCTAACGTGAAAAGGTGACGCGACACGTGGCTGAGTCTTGAGTGAAATTCACTGCACTGTGCTTCAACGTATTTGCGTGGCTACCTTGCCTGCAGCATTCGCTACCCCTTTTTCTTGCAAGTGTATCCGTGCCCGCCTGCCTTTCGGCTACGGCCTTAGTTGTTGCCTTTCAGACAACCATGACAGCTGCCATTACTCCTATATTTAGGAGGTGGCTTCCTCCAAGGGGCCTGGAACAAGTCCATTTTTCCGTGGTTTTGCTGGTTTTTCTGCGGTGTCCCTCAACGCCAAAAAAGGCTAAGAGGGACAGCGGGCCTTTTTTTGTAATTTTTTTGGGCGCTGCCACTTGTAGTCAAAAACAAAGTTGAAGGGCAGCGGGCTTTTTTTTAGTCCAGCACAGAGACGCCCGTGCCGGAGAGCGTCACCAGCTGACCGGGCAAGGTCGCCCGAGCGGGTGCTGACACCACTCAGCGGCATCTTGGGCACGCGCTCGGTGGGAAAGCCGGCAATGAAGCTGTGGCGCAGGTAGCCCGCGCGGCCGATGTCGATGTTGCGCACCGTGTCGTCGTAGGTGCCCGCAAGGACGGAGAGGAAGTGGAAGTGCTCCGAGGCTCCCTTCATGGGGTTGTGAGGGTACTGCAGGCTGCCCAGCTTCTGCGACTTGAGGAGGCTGTCCTCCTGCCTGGCCGATGGGGGCCACGTCCTGCCCCGGGTTGGCCAGCAAGTGGATCTTGGAGCCCGCGTCGTTGTCCCAAAAAGTCACAAACGCGCCCATGAGTTTCGTGAAGGCGCTGCGTGTGCACCGTGAGCGCAGTTGTGGCGTCCGCAAACTCAATTTCTATCACCAGGTTCAGCTGCGGCGGCAGCATCTTCCCGCAGCGCAGGATGCCCGCCATGGTGGGGCGCAGCAGCACGTCCGCGTAGCCGCCCTGGTGCACCGCGCAGGCGATGCGCGCGTCATTCACTTCGTCGATGCGGCCGTAGTAGTTGATGTCGTCGCAGCGCTGGCCGTTGGCGAAGACCTGAACGCGCTGGACGAAGCAGGCGGGGTTGGGCGTGGCTGGGGCCAGCGGGTTGGTGCCGTCCGTGTTCCTGACGCGGAAGGCGATCTTGATGGACTCGGGGTCGATGAAGGACGTGCCGCTGGTCAGCGGGATGCGGCAGACCCTAGAGGTTGTGGGGGAGAAGGAGCTCAGCGAGCTGGGGAAGTACTGCACGTCATGCCGCGCCGTCACGTAGCTGGCGTTGCTTGTTTTCAGCTTGTAGTCCAGGCTCTGCATCAGCTCATCCTGGGCTCCGGCGGTGACTACCTCCATGCTTGTTTATATACACGCATTTTGACTCGTACGGCGAAGGAAAAACTATTCCTCTAGGGCCTATATCAAGATAGACACTGGAGGAATAGCGTTTTGTGGCACAAAAACCGTGCAAAAGCTATTAGTCCAGGGTGTACATGTATGTACGGCCTGGACTGAGAGCATTTTTGTTGCGCAAAACCGTGCAAAAAATGCTATTCTTACAGGGCCTACATTTGCGTAGGCCCTGGAGGAATAGCATTTTTGTTGCGCAAAACCGTGCAAAAGCTATTCTTACAGGGCGTATATTGATACACGGCCTAGAAGAATAGCATTTGTTCAGCGCAAAACCGTTGCAAAAACTCTCCCCCAGGAGGGTTTTTATTTTTTTTTAAGCAGCCTCAATGTCTCGCGCCAGCTGGTCAAAGCTGGGCGGAGGCAAGCTCCGGCGTGACTGCCCGGAACTGGAGCTCGGCCGCGAGCTCGGCTGGGACTGGGGCAGAGCCACGGGGTTTAGGCCCCAAGAGAAGGGGCGCGGCGTGTGGTTGGACTGCGCCTGCGCACGGAAGCCGGACTGCGAGGAGGCGCGGCTGCTTGCGGGGCTGCCGGACGTGCTGCTGCCGGTGCGCAGCGTGAAGTGCTGAGGCTGAGTGGCGTCGTTCATGTTGTTGGCGGACCGGACGTCCTGCACGGCCGCGTCCTCGCTGCCCTGCGGTCAGCCCAGTCGTTGCCGCCGCGCCGACTCCCGCCGCACCAGTTCCAGCAACCTCGCCCGCGGCGGGCGCCAGGGCTGCTGCTCCTTCTGCCAGGCCCCCCAACTACCCAAAGGCTCCGCCCACGCCCTCGGCGGCGACGGCAACCTCGCCCTCCTCCGCAGCCACGGCCGCCATCTCCTCCACGGCCTGCGCTGCGCCGCGCTCCACCTCCTGCGCGCACGTCCTCGTCCGTGTGCGGAAGCCGTCCTTGGGAATTGCCTGCAGAGGCGTGTGCTGCAGGGGGCGAGGGTTGGGGTCCTCGCTGGACTGTACGAAATCGTCCAGGTAGAAGTGGCTTGTGACGAACGAGGTGGCCTTGCGGTCCGGCTGGTCCAGGGGCAGCGGCTCATTCCGCTCAAGGTAGCCCACCACCTGCTCAAAGCGCGGGCGCTGGTTGAAGCCGTGCGCCCGAAGCGTCCTCATTTACTGTTGCGCAACTTCGCCTGCCGCCCGTTCCAGAAACCCTAAGCGACTCAAATCATCCCCCCTTCACAGCCCCGGAAGCTGACTGGCCCCCGTCCCCCCGAAAAAAAAAACAAAACCGACGACGACACCACCACCCAACTCCAAAGCTGACTCGCCCCCATCCCCCCTTCACAGCCCCGGAAGCTGACTGGCCCCCGTCCCCCCGAAAAAAAAACCGACGACAACACCACCACCCAACTCCAAAGCTGACTCCCCCTTCCTGGCAGAGCCCGCTTCCTGACAAAAACCCTTCCTGACAAAATTCCTTCCTGGCAGAGCCCGCTTCCTGACAAAAACCCTTCCTGACAAAATTCCTTCCTGGCAGAGCCCGCTTCCTGACAAAAACCTTTCCTGACAAAATTCCTTCCAGGCAGAGCCCGCTTCCTGACAAAATCCCTTCCTGACAAAATTCCTTCCTGGCAGAGCCCGCTTCCTGACAAAAACCTTTCCTGACAAAATTCCTTCCTGGCAGAGCTTCCTGACAAAATCCTTCCTGACAAAATTCCTTCCTGGCAGAGCCCGCTTCCTGACAAAATTCCTTCCTGGCAGAGCCCGCTTCCTGACAAAAACCTTTCCTGACAAAATTCCTTCCTGGCAGAGCCCGCTTCCTGACAAAATCCCTTCCTGACAAAATTCCTGCCTGAAAAAATTCCTGCCTGACAAAATTCCTTCCTGACAAAATCCCTTCCTGGCAAAATCCCTTCCTGACAAAATTCCTGCCTGACAAAATTCCTTCCTGACAAAATTCCTTCCTGACAAAATCCCTTCCTGAGAAAATCCCTTCCTGACATGTGTCAAACGTTGGGCAAGCCAAACGGAAGAAGCTGACTCGCCCCCCCAAAAAATAGAAGAAGTAGGGGGCCTGGGGGGAAGTCTGTTGAGGGTTGCCTGTTATGGTTTTTATGTTCATCTCAAATCTGTGTTCCCCCTTATTCGTTTTTAAAAGAGGGTTTTTAGGGAGCTTATTTATCGTTTTCGTTAAGGTAATCATTTGGGTAATTGTTGCCTTGTTCATTGTTGGGCTGGGGGCAAACATTTTTTTCATTTGAAAGAGTTGACCCTTTTAGTAGTTATCAAGTTCTGGGGTGTTGCTGGGTCGTTTGTTTTCTTTGACGTTTATCTCTACAATTATTTATTTTCGCTCTACACTCTTGACAATATTTATATCTTTTTCCACTTTTTACATTTCCAAATTCATCAATTGTTTTATCATAAAGGCATCTGTTGCATTTGAAGAATTCACCATAGTCTTCTGTTGCTTTTTCTTCTGTCATTCCATAATTATTCATTATAGTTTGCTTCACAACCATTTCTTAATATATCTTAACAACTTCTTTTTATGTGATTTTTATGTGATTGTCTAGCTATGTTTTATAGGTTAAAAGTTCAGTATAATTATAACATATAAGATTTTACATGTTATTATTATATTATGATTATAATTTCAGTTCAGGATAATAATCTAATTGGTTTGTCTTACTTCTTTCATACATCATTTTAAAAATAATATTAACATCTCTCATTGGCTAGGGGGTTGCTGGTCGGCTGGTCTGGGTTTCAGGTTTAATTTAAATGTCTTAACCTTCTTGTTAGATTATAAAACAATGTTTAATCATATTATAAGATAATAATATTAATAAACAAAAGTTAATTTGACCCGTATTCAATCTCACCAGCGATACAACCACTATAACAACTCATACTATACTCACAAAAATAATGCTCGTATCCTTTTATTAATTGGTCTGTGTAAATTTCAATTAAATCGCTAAGAATATGTCTCAAATAATAATTGTTATTTCTATATGACCACCAACTGTTTAGGTTTGGAAAGCAAAATCCATTTTGTTTCCAATATTTTAATTCTTCAACTTTAAGACAATGTTTTAAAACTACACAAACTTCATATTCATTATTCTTACAGTATGATTTTAATGCTTGATAATACATTTTTCTATTTTTAAACCGTTCTTTAACTTCTTGTATATCAAATACTCTGTCAATGTTTTTTCTGTAATGTTTTAAACTAAAATGGTATCCTGTTAGTTGTGTAATATCATTATTTTGTATTTGTTGAATAATGTTTAACTGAAGCTCTGCTTTTTCTAGTCCTTCTTCAGGAATGTTTTTATCACTCATAAAATGCTCTTCTTCTTCTATCAAATACCGACAATCAAAACATGTTGGTTTAATACAACCACCTATAAGATTACAAACATCAACAGGTAAAATATTAGCTAGTGCCACGACAGACTTAAATTTTTTATTTTTACAAGGACATTTATCATAATTAAACAGTGTCATTTTTTTTTCTTACTATATTATATCCATTTTTCTTTAAGTAGTTTGTATTTTATGTTAAGGGGTGGGGCTTTATATTGAAAAAATATTTTCTAACAATTTAATATAATGGCGAGATTAACAAAAGACCAAATAATCAGCAACATCTATTACGACTTAGACGAGGGTTTCGGAAGCTCACAAGCGACACACAAGAAGGCAAAGGAAGAAGACCCAACAATAACATTAGACGATGTAAAGTCTTTCTTAAAGAAACAGCCAAATAAACAAATCAAAAATTATAGAGGAACTAATTCCTATACCGCTCCTTTCGCACGATATGAATATCAAATAGACATAATGCATATGTCTCCTTTAGCAAAAGACAAGAACGTTCCACAGTATGCTTTAGTCGTGATTGACATCTTCAGTATATTAGCAGATGTAATACCGATGGAGGAAAGAGACGGAGAGAACGTTTTGAAGGCGTTGAGAGCAAGCTTTAAAAAGATGGGTTATCCGATGTCCGTGTATTCTGATGACGACGGAGCGGTTGCAACTAAAAATCACGTTCAGGATTTCTTCAACAGTGAAGGAATAAACCACATCGTTACGAAGACCCACGCAAATGTGGCCGAGCGTTTTATTAGACCGATGAAAAACAAAATTCACGATAGAGTTAGGTTTAACAACATGAAATGGACCGACGCCCTAACGCCGGCATTGAAACAGTATAACAGCACATCACACACATCAACAAGGATGACACCGACCGATGCACACAAGGACGACAATGAAATAAATGTAAAGGTCAATCTTAAACTACGAGAAAAAAACAAAAGAAAGTATCCCAGAATAGTGGTGAACGACAAGGTAAAAGTGTTTCAAAAGAAAAGGGGTAATTACACCGACAGAAAGGAGTATAACTCTAAATGGTCTAATAAAATATTCAATATCGATAAAATTGAATATGATATTATGGGTAATAAAACTTACAAAGTAGCAGAAATAAACAATCCGCTTTTGAGACACGAAATTTTGTTAGTTAATGATTAAACGTATTTCTTGGTGTCTTCTTTATACTTGACTTGATAGTAATCCAGACTTGATTGTTTAGGTTCTTTTATGATTTTTCATTCAGTTTTTTAACATAAATGTTTCGTTTATTTTTGTATTCGCTACTGTCTCTATCTACTTCTTTTGCTTGGTAACTGTTATTGTTATTATATGTAGGTTTAATATTCAAGCTCTTTAAGATTTTCAGTATGTTTTCATTTTGCTCCAACACTTTTTCTAATCTTGGAAACAACAACTCTAAACTACTGTCAATGTTCGCTAAATGTTCCTCCATATATACTAAATTATAAAACAAAACTTTTAAAACTAAATGTTGCAATTATGTTAAATCTACTCTTTAAATACTATTTTTTCATCATTTGTTTAACAGTTTCCTGAGTTTCCTTATCGCCACTATCGGATGGTGATGCTTGCCGACCCCATTTAAAATTTATATTATGAACATCTGTTTCTAAGTTTATACTGTCTTTAGTTTTATCAATATTCATTTTCTTATCATTTCTACTTATTTTGAAACTTGACGGAATACACGAACATTTACAATGTCCTTTCTTTTGTATTTCTAATTCATTTTTCATTTCTAACATCTTTTTACACATTGGACAAGCAAACTCAATAACTGATGTTTCTTTAACAATTTCTTCTTTTTCTTCATTGGTTGAAGAAACACTTAAACCTGTTTTATTATTTTTGCTTTTTTTCCTTCCCATCTATATTAATATTTATATTTTTAATATATTGTATTCCTAACTTAATTAATTCTAATGAATAATAACAACATTTCTTAATTTTATTATCAGTTAGTATTACTTGTTCTATATTTTCTACTTTATCTATTATATCAATATAATCCGAATAACTTCTATTCATATAAAATAATAAATATAAAATATTTTCTAAATAACTTTAATATTATTTTATTATGTCTGATGTTCCAATACTAAAACCAATAAATATAACTGATTACGATTTCAAACAATCCAAATATGAACATGTACCAAAACTACCTTTTCGCTCAATTGTTGTTGCTTCATCAACGGGTGGCAAAACAGTTTTAATTCAAAACCTTATCCTAAATGTTTAAAGGGACTGCTTCGCCCGTATATTCATTTTTAGCCCGTCGGTTCATAATGACCCTACCTTCGTTGAAGTCAAGAAATATCAAAAAGATAATATGAAGTTTGATGACGAAAAAGAAAAGTTATATTATGACACCTACCAACCTGAAGAACTGGAAGAAATAATTAACACACAAAGAAAGATAATTCATTATATGAAAGAACAGAAGATGAAGAAACTACATTCAATTTTAATCATTGTTGATGATTTTGCAGACGACCCTAAAATTGTTAGATACAGCAAGTTATTACATGGACTGGCAACGAGAGGCAGACACGACGCCATTAGTTTTTGCTTAAGTGTTCAAAAATATCGTGTCCTTGCTCCAATCATTAGGTTGAATTCTAGTTCGTTGTATATCTTTATGTTAAAGAATGTATCAGAGTTAATGTCATTCATTGAGGAAAACTCCGCCATTGTTGATAAAGAGCAACTGTTAAATATGTATCATAAAGCGGTAGATGATAAACCATACTCCTTCTTTTATGTTAATATGAATTCCAAATATGTTAATAATATGTTTTATGTTAGATTTGAAAAAGCATTTAAAATAAAATAAAGATTGAAATATATTATGATATTTTATGATTTACCATTAGACATTAAAAACCTTGTATTATCTTATAATTTAGGTGATGTTAGATTATTAAAAATAAAAAATAATAATATTATTAAAAATTATATTAGTAAATTTAAACCAGTGTATAAGTCTTACAAATTAAATAATTCACAGTATTTTGAAATTGATAATATCATTATGAAAAATATTATCAAAAACGGCATATCATATATTTTTAACTTAAGTGAGTTAGATAATTTACATCAAAAACATAAACCATTAAAATTATTAATTGAATATGATATATTTGTTTCATCTACCTCATTTACTTTTTTTAATCATCTTCGTAATCGTACTTTAACATCAAATAATTTATTTGATATTTATTATTTTCTTAATAAAGACCTTTATAAAACTAATTTAGTGTATAGGGACAATGTGGTTAATTTTATTTCATTACAAGTTAGAAAAATAACTATTAAAGTCATCAATTAAGAAAGACAAAGTTTTATTAGTAAATTTTATTCATATTTGTTTAATTAATAATGTTAATGAATCATATTAATATTATTAATTTAAATCAATGAAGCGTTGCATAAATTCAACGCAGGTAATTTATATAATAGTTTGTCCGATTTTGATTTTCTAACTTTTCTATTCTCGTTACACATTCTTGAATAGATTTTATTATTAAAGTATCCGCTCTCGTTTTTTCATCTACTCTTAAATTTTTGATGTCTTCCATACTGTTATTTTCTTCGTTTTTGCTTTGACCAATACCCATTATATATTATTATTTAGATTTTTCTTTTTTCAATTCCTTAACATCTTTTTCAAGTTTATCTATTTTATCATTTAATTCTAATACTGCTTTATGAACCAACACGGGTAAAACTAAATAATTTAATCCTAAATATTCTCTGTCCTGACATACAATATTTTCAAACTCTTTAGGAATTGCTTTCAATACTTCATCTGCTATATATCCTATATGAGTTTTACCACCATCATTTCTATCGTGTCTCTTAAACTTCTTTGGCTTAAATTTCTTAATAATATTCATACAATTAGATTTGATATTGTCTATATCATATTTCAATCTTGAGTCAGATGAATCAACAAACGTTCCGTTAATCGTTACGGTTGTCGCTGTTAAATCTATATTAGTTCCTGTTGATGGTTCAATTAAATTACATAACAATTTCTTCGTTCCTACAACTTTTACATTTTCATTGAATGTTGATGAGGCATTATTTGTAAAACTTCCAGTATTTACTGTTGTTCCGAAAGTTTTATCAATAGATAATAAAACTGAGGGTGTAGTTGAACTATCTGAAACTCTGAACGCCGTGTTTGACGTTCTGAATATTACATCAATTGTGGATAAATTAGTTCCATCATAAAAATTAGTTCCATCATATAAGTTGATATTCACGTTGTTCCCAATTAAAATTATATTCATTAATCGATAATATTATTATATATTCATTATAATATATCCCTTTTTTATTACATATAATAAATATTGCTATATTGTATAGATATCATCATATATATTACTTATTCGATTCCTTTAATGCTTATAATAATAAATAAGATCCTATATATAAGATATATAGTAGATATCTTATATCACTATATATTTAAGGATGTAGTGTCTGCTTAAATCAATATTATATATATATAATACATGCTTTATATGAATAAATGTATAACGATTAATTTCCATTCTGTTTCTGTTGGTCATTGAAAAAATGTTAATTCAAAAAGTGAAACCGTGGTTAAAAAATCAAATATTGAATGGTAATTAGTTGCTAAATAAGCATTTTGAACTGCTAAGTTAGTATCAATGGTTATTAATGTTCCACCGTTGGGTGATAAATGATTGCTTCTTAATGCTCCATTGGTTTTAATATAAACATCGTCAGCAAATAAATTGCCCATAACATCAACAGTGCTTGTGTTAAAAGTCAATCCACTGGTAATATTAACTGCCCCGACTATGTTAGACTGAACAGCGGGGTCTCCACAAATAAATCTAATTGAAGAATTAGCATCGCTATTCCTCATATCAAAAGATGAAAAAGCACTAACATATCTATATAATTCGCAGTTTGTATCAATTGTTAATTTACCATCAGTAGCAATATTAACATTATCACAATTAACATCATCATTCGTATAAATATTACCTAGCACATCAATAGGCTTGGAAAAAATTGTTTTTCCTACAAGCCCATCAGCCATAAAATATTGGTTAGAAGCATTAGTTATATCTCCTACACTACACGCTACAAAATTAGGATGATGCATATAAAAACCTTCTGTTGCATCTGGTGTATATGTTTCTAAATATGGTTCTAATCCATTTATTGAAGTATTGATATTATCTATTTTTTTTTTAATATCCGTTGAAAAATCATTATTTGTAAATAAATTTCCTTTCATATAAACAGCACCTTCAAAATATGATGTTCCGTGCATCTGCGCAAAATTATATGAAGTATGAACAGTACCATTAATTGTAATTCTTGAAGCATTATTAGGCCTTCCAATAATGACATCTCCCGTATTCCACCCAAGTAATAATCGATAAGGCGTAGCACCTGTTAGTCCTTGATAAGAGTCCAACTGACAACCTCTTTTAAATTCTAAACGTTGATTACTTACAGCATCTTGAATTCTTAATATAGGATTAGTATTATCTGTTAAACTAATAATTAATGGTGAATTCACTGTCTGTAATGTTGTATTAACTTTGTCTAATTTTTGACTTATTACTGTATCTTGTGCGCTATCATTTGTAATTATTGAATTAATTGTATTTGTATTTCCCGTTATTAATCCACTTAATCCATCTGATTGTAAAACATAACGAGCATCAGAACCTGCTATATCTAAAATAGATGAACATGAAAATAAACCTGATACTTGTAAATTACTTAATATTGTAGTATTATGATTTAATAATATTTTATCATTTTGAAAAGTTGAAGAATTATTAATTTCTACATCTCCAAAACCTCTTTGATTTAAAAACATTGTCGCTCCTGTTAAACGTCCATAAACATAAGTATCAATATAATTATTGTATAATTCATGATAATAATTATAATTTCCAAATTCTGCTATTTTGAAAGTTGAATTAGTTGTTATATTATGTATTAATGTATTATTTAATATTGATGTATTTAACTTATTTGATAATAAATTATTAGTCGTTATTTTATTATAATAATCTGCTTCATTAAGTGAACCTCCATTCTGTAAATCTAAAATTGCAGTAATATGTGAACTAACTGTACTATTTAATCCTGTTATTAAATTAGTATTTGAAGAAATATTATTAAAATTAGTTGTCATAGTAGAATTTAAATTATTTATTAAATGTGTATTAGAAGAAATATTATTAAAATTAGTTGTTATAGTAGAATTCAAATTATTTATTAAATGTGTATTAGATGAAATATTATTAATATTTGAATTAATTAAATTAGTATTTGAAGAAATATTATTAAAATTAGATGTTATAGTAGAATTTAAATTATTTATTAAATTTGTATTTGATGAAATATTATTAAAATTTGTATTTGAAGTTATTGTTAGATTACCTATTAAAAATGTATTTGAACTAATATTATTTGATAATACATTAACTTCCGTCTTATTGTATGATTGATTTATATCATAAAAATTAGCGTCAATCTGTGCTTTTGTGTAATTATCTACTTGGTCTGCTTTATTGTTGAGTAAATCAATTATATCTGATTGATTAGCATATATGTTTCTAATGTTTGTTATCCCACTTGTAGAATTGATTTCGCTAATTGTGTGTGCTACAACATTCTCAAAGTTTGTTAAATTTATTGAAGGCATAATCGATATAATTAATTGTAGAAATTAATTATATTAATTATTATCGTTAATGTATTCTTGATGTTTTTTAGTCTTTTCGTGTTGTGCTTTATGGTCTTGTCTATAAACAGACCCGCATTGACATTCGATTTTAGTCTCTTTCCATTCTTTCATTTTGTCTTTGTTTTTTTCTCTATATTGTTTGAAATATTCTTGTTGTTCTGTTTTATGCTCGTCTCTCCATTTCTTACTTCGTTTATTGACTACATCTTTTTGTTCTTGGTATTTCTCCCGTTGCTTTTCTAATAGTTCAGGTTTGTTGTCTTCATAGTATTGTTTTTTCTTTGCTTTCAGTTCTTCCTTATGTTTTTCTCTATATTGTTTAGAGTTTTCAGCGTATCTTTCTTTGTTGTTTTCATAATATTGATGGTCTCTTTGTTTAACATATCCTTTATTGTTTTCCTTCCATTGTTTTTTTCTCTCTTGCTCCTCTCGCTGTGATACTATGGGTCTTTGCACTTTATTTAATGTAGCGTTTATTTCTACAATGTATTCTCTTTCTTTTGCTCTTGCCTCCATTCCATTTTCACATTTCACTGTTTGTATCAAAACCATATCAAAATTATCAAGTCCTCCATTTTCACGAATAAACTGGTATAAGTAAATATTGTAGTGACTATCATTTTCATTTGTATATGCTCGTTTGTGGTTTGACTTTCTTTTGGTAAAATCGGTTGTATGTCCTACATAACAATCTTTGATATTCAAATCTTTACAAACAATCTTATAAAAATGAGTTTTTGAGTAATCTATGGGTTTAACTGGCATATTATCTTATAATATATTATAAGATGATATTTGTTTATATATGTTTTCAAGTAAAAATGAATGAGTTAATCAAGTATCTGGCAACCTGCATCGCGAATGGATAATATTTGTTCTGATACTAATGTTATATATATCGTGTCTGGCATATTTGCTGATACCATATTTCCAACAGGTTTCACACGAATTAAAAGCTGTTGCCCTGCTTTTGTGTTAATACCAGTATATGAACTATCGGGAACCTTTTCGAAATCCATAGCAAAGATAAACTTATCAACACGATAAGCAGAATATTCAATCGATAAATGGTGTTGATGGAACAATGGTAAATTTAATGCTTTTCGTAAATAATAGAATGCTTGTGTTAATGAACGGCATGGATACTCAGGATATAGATTTGACCCTAATTGAAGTTGAAATTCTAAATCAAGGTCGTGATTGTAGTATCCGCTTTCTTGGTAGTTCAAATAATACATAGGATGATAGAAGTTGTTGTATTCTTTCATAACGTGAATATCACCTACTCCGCTTTTACTGATAGAGATGAACGCGGTAGCGAGTTTAGACACTGAACGAACAACAGTAGTGTTAATTGACGACGAACCATCGGGAACTTGATTAGATTGACAAATGTAAGTATTATAAGTAATAGGTAATTCTTTCCCATCAAGTAGGTGTGCAACATATTTATTATGAAGGTCGTTGTCCAAGCTTACCAAATCAGTTTGAAGGAATGCATTACTAATTGAGAACTGCTCATTTGTATGAAGGCTTGAGTCTGCGTTGCCACTTTCTGGAAACCTCGACCCGCCCGCAGAAACAACACAATCAGTAAAATTTGAAACTAATTCAAGTTCTAAAACAAGAGGACACGCTTTTAACGGGATATACTTAAATTGATTGAATAAACCAAGCATCGGTTTAAATCCTACAACCATATTTCTGTTAAAGCCTGGAATTGTGTAAGCGTCATATGCAGGTCCAATATGACCCGATGCAGGAACTGCACGACGTGTGTTTAAATCATCATCATATCTATAACCAAAACTCTGGGCGTCTTCATTGTCTCTTGCTCCTTTTGACATCATGCAACTCATCATGTGATGATTTCGGTTGTAAAAATCAATGTCTTCAACAAGTTGATTACCAGCAATTAGTCTTGCTCTTCTAAAAAAGGAATAAGCAGGAGACAGAGGACGTAAGCGTTTATTGTCTGACGAGTCAGTGTTTTCAACAGTGAAATAAACCATTACACTCTGAGGGTCTAACCAACTATTATCTTCAGCATTTAACGCTATTTTCAACACACGCTGACCAGATGAAGGGGTGTAGATATTACTCCCAGAAGGAAAAAACGAGACAGAACGCCTCTCATTTATATAACTTGCTCCTTTATTTAATTTCAATGAGAGGTTGTCAATTAGAATATCTTCAGCACTAAATGTTTCCATTACTATATATAATTTAATTTAGAAATAATTTAAACTAAATTGATACATTTATTAATTTCTAAAACATAATCAATAATTATGTTTTACAAATTGATGAAATTGTAATTTCATTAATTCCCAAATCATAATTAAGAATTATGATTTACAAATTGAATAATTTCGTATAATCCTTTTGATTAGAACTATTATTTTTAAATATTTTCATTTTGTTTTTATTCATCTTATCTTCAACTGGATTATTGCCTTTTTCTTTCTCTAAAACAATCTCTCTAATTTCATCATATGAACTTTTCTTATACTTTTTATTTTCATTCTTAATCATATCATCTGTTGTTTCATTGTCATATTTCTTATGTTGTATCATAATAATAATATGAAAATAGTTTTGCGTTTTTTATTTTTACTATTTCATCAAGGTCTGATTGAGTGTGATTACAATTGTTAGTGTTGTCATTGATGAGGACATAGCCATTTACATATTTTGGTGCAATCATATTATAAATTGAAGTAATCCAGTTATAATCAATATAGTCAGGTCTAACTCTGACACTCCTAATAATGAAACACCCACACTGACATTTTACATGTGTTCGTTTATTATCTCTATTTAAATCCCTTAATCTTTCTACAAGTGTTAATGGTTTAAATTTTGTTTCACTTTCTGTCAAGTTTTCTTTTAATTGATTATACATATATAATACTATATAATTATTTATTTAATTATTTATTTATTTAATTAGTTAAAAAATTATAATATCTCCCTTGCAGGTTCAACGCTTCTTGAAACATCTTTTCCTTGGTCTCCGTATCCAGTTATGTAATCGTGGTTAGTAAATGGATTTAATGAACCAGTATAAACAGTTACAGCAGACCTATCTAAAATACTGACAGGGTCTAAGATACTTCTAAAATTAATGTAATCATCGGTAATGTTAGACCTTCGTGATATAAACGGCGCTCCATAAGTGGTTAAAGTTAATTCTCTTTCAGGGTAATCTTTTGTTATCTGTGCCCCTACACTTGAACCGAGACTATGTGTTATAAGATGTTTAACTTCATTGTTTTCATCCAATGCTGTTGATGTGTCTTTATATCGTTGTGAATATTTTGTCATTTTAAAGGGAAGTCCTACATCTGCCAGAATGTCATTAATAGCACCTCCAAAAGTTCCTTTTCCAAATGTTCCGCTTATATACATATTATCACCATCAATATAAAAACCCTGACCATTGCCATATGCTCTACTCAATCCTTGTGCATCAGTTAAATTTGAATTAGGATAATAACTATTTAATATTTTGTCAGTTTGTTTCATAACATTAGTTATTTTAGTTGTTTTCTTATAAGGTTGATAATGTTTAATTTTCCCATGCTTCATTTCATAAATTAACTTTTTATTATTAATCATATAATTAAAGTTATAAATTAATTTCTAAATTAATTAATAATGCTGACTTACAGCTTTGCTCTAAGCAACTTTTCATATAGAAAAGTTGACTTACGACGTAGTCCTAAGCAACATAATATTTTTTGATTAGAAAATTTATTTTCTAATCAAACATATTATGTTGACTTACAAGAAGGTCTATATTGACAGCGCTCATAGAATTAGTGGGACATCATCAAATTTCAAAGTTGAATTGCCGGAAACATTACAAACAGACAACGGAGTACATTGCTACATTCACGAAATAACATTACCTAACTCGTGGTATTCAATACAGTCAGGATTAAATAATATACTATACTTTTATTCTTCTCCGTTAGTACCAGATGAAGATAATACTAATGTCCATTATTTAGCGTTACAATTGGACGAAGGAGTATATACTGGCACAGAACTAGCGACAGAATTAAAGGCAAAAATAAATGGTATTGTTGATAATGCTAATTTCTCAAATACTTATGAAATTTCTTAAAGTGTAAAAACTAATAAAATAACAATTTATTCAAACTATGCTGATAGAAAGTTCGCTGTATTAACTGATGAACAAATGAAACTAACATATGCAGATTATAGATGGAATGGAAGTTTTAATGTTAATAACTTACAGTCTGTTAATGAAGTTTTAGGAAATTATCAAATGGTAGTTTATCAATATAATAATCCTTATGTTTCTGGTTTCGTTAATCTTCAACCCCTTAGAAATATTTATATTCATTCTTCTCAATTGTCTAATTATAATCAAGTAAATTTAAGGACAGGCGATAGCACAGTTGTTAAGAAAGTGCCAGTCTCAGCACCACACGCGGGAATTGTCTTTGATAATGAAATGAACCCTCTCGACTACGTGGATGTATCAAATAGAAGCTTTAAACAGTTAGACTTTTGGTTGTCTAATTCATTAGGAAATGAAATTAATTTAAACGGTGTAAATGTTAGTCTGAGTCTACTTTTCGTAAAAAGCGATATTATTTAAATAATATTTAGATTTTCCATATGGAAAATCTATATATATTATATGTCAAGTATTGAGGTAGTAGATGTTAATAATGAAACTAAAACAGAAGAAGCACCTGTTAATAATGAAGTCGTTGAACAAAATGTAACAGTTAATGAAGAACCAACGTCAGAAGAAGTTATTCCTGAACCAAAAGCGAAAGCAAAAGCATTACCAAGAACTAAAAAAGAAGTTGAATTAGTAGAATGTTAACAATGCTCTAAAAAGATGACATTGAAAAGTTTGAGACACTCACATCCCAAAAATTGTAAGGGAGCACCTACTGAGTTATTACCAGTCAATCCACAAAAGAATATTAGAAAGATACAACCTGAAGTTATTTCAGAGATTAAGAATGAGATTAAACAAGAAGTGATTAAATAAACTATTAAGAAACCCACGGCAACAGAACTATTAAACCAACATTATGAAGAACTTAAACAGAAGAAAAAACAAGATAAACAAGAAAAAATAAACAAATTATCTTCATCAATGTTTTAAATAATAATCTAATTATAATATATATTAATCATGCTTATGAGAAGTCATAGAATTGTAGAATTTAAAAGGGCGCCACAAGTAGAACGTCATTATGACGTTTCAGATTTATGGGGAGTTGCCTCGCGTATGAATTACTTTAAACAGTTGAAGGACACACTGGAAGCGAAACAATCACAAGGAGCATTAATAAAGTATAGAAACGATTTAGTTGAAGGCAACAGAACCGAAAGTTATAGAAAAGAGTTAGACAGAATAAGAAACATATTAGACAACACACGGACACCAGATGGAATACAAACAAAGGAACACCTAACTGTAAGAAAGAAGCATTTAGAAGAAATGATTAAGAATATCTCTGATTAATTTATTTTTCTAAATAATTAATATACTATGATTAAATCAATTAGTAGATTGAATACAGTAGGACCGGTAAAAGTAGGGTCATTGAAATCACAACTACATTTGAGACCTTCTTATGATGAATTATTGAAAGAAACGTGGGTAGGAGATGAGAACCGTCCATCAATTGAAAATGTGATAGACAGAAAAGCGACAAGATACAGATTAAACCAATACGGTAGTCAGTTTGATAATAAGGAAGCCTTAGAAATTCAAAAGAAACAAGAACTAGACCGGAGAGGAGAAGTTATGAAAGGAGCAATGTCGGACTCTGACAGAGTAAGAGATAAACTTAATGACGAGTTGAAACTTGCTGACACACTGAAACAACACCAGTCTTTCATTCAAGAAGGACTAACGGAAGCACAGAAACAGAAAGAAGAACTTGCTGAAAGAAAGAGACTTTGGAGACAACAACACGAAGAAATGGCAAGCGCTGTATCGAAGAGTTCATATCCTGCCGGTGTAGAAGTTCATTCAATGGTGTCCGCTGATGAAATGCCAGAATTAGAACCATTAGAGGAAGGCGAAGAAGAAGATGAACGAGAAGACGACCCAGTTGTTGAAGTAGAACCAAAAGCAGAAGACGCTTATGGCTACAACGAGTTTAAGAAAAGAGCGTCTGAATAAACACCTGCTTATCTTGCAAGCAGACCAGAAGAGATGAAAGATGTCATGGACAAACTGAAAGGATTTAAAAAGATTAAAGACAGTGTTCATGAAGAATTCACTGAGTTATATAATGCTTTAATTAATAGCGATGGTGATTTTATCAAGAAGGAACACAGATTGAAATAAGTAAGGTTTTACAATGATAAAGTGTATTACACAGTTTTCCACCCACGACCTAAGGAAAAAGAAGATAGACCAACCGTGATGGATGGTTCAGTTAAAGAAATACCCGCGGAAGTTTAATAAAATATATAATATTTAATATGACTGTTAAATATTATGGATTACGCCGACGCCCTACTTTTGAAGAAATGCTAAAGGAAGCGATGACGCACAGATTAAAAATTGAAATCATCCCCGAAAGACAGGTAATTGACTTGTCAATCAACACTATAGATTTTGACGATTTTGACCTTTCAAAATACGATAGGAGACTACGGTTGAATGCTAAGGTTCAAACTGATGAACAAGTTCTTCATCATGAATTGTTCCCTGATATGTTTGATGAAGTAGCGCCAACATCACAGTTATATGAAAACAACGAGGCAGACGCACAAACAACACGATATATAGCAAAAGATTTTGCTGATGAAATTTATAGTAATGCAACTTCAGGACCAAAAGATGAACCAAAAGATGAACCAAAAGATGAACCAAAAGATGAACCACAAGATGAACCAAAAGATGAAAAGCAGGAAGATTTACAAAGTCTTCATTTAACGTCATCATCGTCATCAGCATCAACCGAAAAAGATAAGAAAGAGGAAAGCCGAGAAATAAAATCGTTAAGAAACATATTTTTAGGTGGAGAAGACAAGAGCGTATTTGAACTATTCAAACGTGACAAGAAGACATCCACACCATCAGAACAATCAAGGGAACAGGAAGAAGAACAACCGAGGACATCATTCTGGTCAAGACGACAGGTAGAAGCAAGAAGCAGAAGCCACTCACCAGAAGAAAGAGCAAGAGGTAATCAAATGAACAGAAGACAATTAGAAACAAGAAGCAGGAGCAACACACCCCAAGAAATAGCTAGAGGTAGTGAATGGACGAGGGAACAAATGGAAACAAGAAGCAGGAGTAGAAGCCCAGAAAGCACAAATACAAAAAGTAGCCGAGGCAAGAAGAAAAAATAAAAACTACTTAAAGACAAAACGCCCTAATATAGTAAAATGACAGGAATTTTTATTAACGTTAAAAGTCGGCATAGAATAACGAATGACGAATTTGATATGATGGTTGAACTGATGAAAGCAGAAAACGACTTAGTCTTACAGATGATAAGCGAACAGAAACAGACTTCGAGCGATGACAGTGAGCAACCCGTGAGGTGGAGGGACGACCAGACGAACTACCACCAGAATTACTACAACAATAACCTAAAACAGTCTTACACTTGTGAGGACTGCGGAAGGACGATATCAAGCAAATCAAATTTATCTAAACACAAGAAATCTAAAATTTGTTTGCAAGCTTCGCGACAATGCGCAGTATGAAAAAAATAATAATCATTCATCTTATTAAAAACACTTAATGAGATTAATGCGTTCATTCTCAACCCGAAACCCATTTTCTCCAACACTGACCCCCTACCCGAAACACTACTTAAAGAGAAAATACCTTATATTATATAGAGTATAGTATTATGGTTTCCATGACAGAAGGAAAAATTATAGATTTCATTTTAAACAGCCAACAAGGCGAACTAATACAAAAAGAAGGGAGGCAATCACAAAAACACAAAATAGGTGATAAGACCTACAGATATGATAAGAACAAACCAGTTTCAAACGTATTGAACACGAAACTCAAGGAAGTGGCGAGGAGTGAAGGATATAGAAAGCATGGCCTTTTAATGAAAGGTGCTAATTATCTAAAACTAACGAGAGGCAGACCCTTACAGGATTATGTCAAGCGTTTCAAGTCCAAAATCACAGACGAGCAACAAGCTTTCAAGGGATACGCCAACACCTACTCGGTAAGTGATATAAGATTAAAGGGGATGAAAGGCTTATCCTACTTAAAATACCAGAAGCAACGACTGGCCGAATTCCTGAACAGAAACCCGAACATGAAAATAATCGTGGAAACCGATTTATCATTCAAAAATCCCGACAACGAACTTATTCAAAGGCGGTTAAGAAGCAGAAGATACAATATTCATAATCCCGACGAGTTGAACACCGTCTTAAACACCATTGGGCACGACATTGAGACACAAATTGAAATAACCGAATACATTCAGTCGGGATTGGTTCTTGGTCAAGTTGAAAAGTTAGTCATCAGTTATGATAGGTACAATCCTACCCGTGGTTCATCCTTTATTCCATTGCCCGACTGGGTGGCAAACAAAAAGGCTTGTATTAACATTAAAAATGAGGACGACTTATGTTTTAAATATTCCGTTCAATGTGGATTTTATGAGTTATTCAAAAAAGACCATCCCTGCGAGATGTATCATTATAAGTAATATGTAGATGACAAATTTATCAAATGGGATAATATTGACTTTCCAGTAGGTAATGATGAGATTGAACTATTTGAAGAACAGAACAAACAAATATCGGTCAATGTTTATTACATCAACCCCGATACGAATAGTAAAACTATTTTATTATACAAAAGAAGCAACAACCCACAAGCACAACACAAAATCGATTTGATTAAATTGACTGATGATGTTAAATCCCATTACGCTTATATCAAAAATTATGATAAGTTAATGAGTAGTCAGACTAACAAGATGAAGGCGAAGAAGTATCACTGTAGAACCTGCTCACATGGTTTTCAATCAGAAGAATTATTGAAACAACACGAAGAACAGGGATGTCTAGCAGTTGAGGGACAAAAAATAGAAATGCCAAAAGCAGGTGAAACAATAGCATTCAAAAACCATTTCAAGAAACTTAAAGCTCCATTCGTAATCTATGCCGACTTTGAATGTTTAACTGTGCCAATTGATGTTAAAAGCAAATCGGCAAAAGCTAAAACTACTTCATATCAAAATCATCGTCCGTGTGGTTTTATGATTAATGTAGTCAATGCTATAACCGGAAGTAGTGAGCCTTACTTATATAGAGGTCAGGATTGTATGGATAAATTTGTTGAGAAAATCAATAAAGTCAGAGAGGAAGTTTTGGAGAAAATGAAGGAGGACAAAGACCGTATTGAAACCGAGAAGGACTGGGAGGACTTCAATAATGCCACTAACAGCTTCATTTGTGGAAACAAATTTGAGGAAGGAGAAAAGAAGTGTTGGGACCATTGCCACTTTACGGGGCAGTATAGAGGTTGCGCCCACGAGGACTGCAATCTACGATTTAGTATGAGATATTATAAAATCCCTGTGTTTCTTCATAACCTTAAAAACTATGATGCTCACTTAATCATCAACAAGGCTCACGAACTGAACAAGAATTCTAAAATAGAATGTATCGCTCAGAACAGCGAAAAGTTTATAACCTTTGGTTTTAAAAATCTTTGTTTCAAGGACAGTTTCAGTTTCTTATCGTCATCGTTGGATAAGTTGGTCAGGTTGAGTAAATACGAGGATGATAAAAAGCGTGAGAATTGGAAGAACAATTTCAGATACAGCGTTAGAAACCCGTATGTTAAAACCGATGAAGATTTGGATTTATTGACTGATAAGGGTATTTATCCCTATGACTACTTTTATGATTTTGAAAGATTTAAGGAAAGGGCTTTACCACCGAAAGAAGCGTTTTACAGTAAATTAAGTGAGGAACATGTAAGTGATAAAGATTATGAAAGGGCACTGAAAGTATGGAAGCACTTCGGGATTAGAACACTCGGGCAGTATCACGACTTGTATTTAAGAACTGATGTTTTACTACTGACCGATGTAATTGAAAACTTTAGAGACTTGTGTATGGAATACTACGGTTTAGACCCCGCTCATTATTATACGTTGCCAAATTTCGCATGGGACGCGATGCTTCTAAAAACTGGCGTTGAAATAGAACAATTGCATGACCAAGAAATGTTTGAGATGGTTGAAAAGGGACTGAGAGGTGGTATGTGTCAGGTTAGTCATAAATTAGCGGTGGCAAATAATAAGTATATGGGAGAAGCATATGATGAGAACAAGCCATCAAATTATATTAGCTACTTGGATGCTAATAACTTGTATGGTTTAGCAATGTCCCAGAAATTACCGCTAAAAAATATCAAGTGGGCAAAGAAAACGCCCAGTGTTGAAACATGGAATGAAAACGATGAGTTCGGTTATATTATGGAAGTTGATTTGGAATATCCCGAAACATTGCTCGACTTCCACTCTGACTATCCACTAGCGCCTGAAATAATGAATGTAAATGTTAGTATGCTTTCCGACTATCAAAAGCAAGTCTTCAAAATATATTATGACGGTAAAAGTCCCAAGGACGAGAAAACGAGTAAGTTAATATTAAATCTAAAGGATAAAGAAAAATATGTGGTTCATATCAAGACTTTACAGTATTATTTGAAAATGGGATTGAAAATGACCAAAGTCCATAGGATAATAAAATTTCAACAAAGGGCATGGTTGAAACCGTGGATTGATTTTAACACTGGTAAAAGGAAAGAAGCCAAAAGCGATTTTGAGAAAGATTTATTCAAATTAATGAATAATTCTGTGTATGGAAAAACTATGGAAGACAAACGAAATCATATGGACTTTGAATTAGTTGATAATGAAGTTAGATACGAAAAATGTGTTAATAATCCAACATTCAAAAATAGATTTATTATTAATGAAAACCTTGTAGGAGTTGAAAAAACTAAAGCGAAGCTGAAACTGGACAAACCGATTTTCTTAGGAATGACAATCCTTGACATCAGTAAATTACATATGTATCAGTTCTACTATGATGTTCTTAAGAAGAAATACAATGAAAACATCAAACTGGTTTATACTGATACTGACAGTTATGTAATTCAAACATTCACTGAGGACATCTACAAGGACTTCAAAGAATTAAACCAATATATGGACTTTAGCGATTATCCACCTGAACACCCCTGCCATGACAAAACAAATAAGAAAAAACTCGGTTATTTCAAGGATGAGTGCAACGGTCAAACCATAACACAATTCATAGGGTTAAAGCCTAAATCGTATGCTTTTACAATACACGGTGAAGAAGAAGAACAAAAGAAATCAAAAGGTGTAGTGAAACACAAGGTGAAGAAAGAACTGACTTACCAAAACTACCACGAAGCATTATTTCAAAACAAAAAGCATGAAATAACATATAATTTTATTCGTAGTCGCAACCATCAATTATTTTCAATGTCTCAAGTCAAGCAATCACTCAGTAATTATGAAAATAAAAGGTTTTACATTGATGCTTTCAATTCACTGCCTTATGGACATTATAAACTGCGTTAAAGAAAAGATAACTAAGGTTATTAATGGATAGCAGTAAATATAAAAACGCAAAGATTTACAAAATAACAGATGTTGGGTATAATAAGTGCTACATCGGAAGCACCTGTGAAAGCTTGAGCCAAAGAATGGCAAGACATAGACAAAATTATAACAAGGCAGAACAATGGAATAATAAAACAAACTGTCGTTTGTTGTTTGATGAATATGGAATGGACAACTGTAAGATTGAATTATTAGAAGTCTACCCATGTGAAAACAGAGAACAGTTAATGAAAAGAGAAGGTTATTACATTCAAAATAATGATTGTGTGAATAGATGTGTGGCAGGTAGAACAATTAATGAGTGGAAGGAAGACAATAAGGAACACTATCAAAAGATGAGGAAGGAATACGCAGAAAACAACAAAGAACATATATGTAATAAAAGTAGGGAGCACTACCACCAAAACAAAGAAACAATATTGGAAAAACGAAAAGAACCTATTGAATGTGAATGTGGTGGTGTTTTCAGGAAATGTGATATAAGAAGACACGAGAGAACTGAAAAACATCAACGATATGTATGTGAAAATATTAATATCTAAATAGTTCTAATAATATATGCACTTATTAGAACTATTTAGTGGTACTTCTTCAGTTGGTAAAGTAGCAAAGTCGCTCGGTTATAATGTTATATCATTGGATTTGAAAACGGTGGGTAAACTCCCCAATTAAGGGGGGCGAACTCCCCAATTAAGGGGGGCGAACTCCCCAATTAAGGGGGGCGAACTCCCCAATTAAGGGGGGCGAACTCCCCAATTAAGGGGGTCGAACTCCCCAATTAAGGGGGGCGAACTCCCCAATTAAGGGGGGCGAACTCCCCAATTAAGGGGGGCGAACTCCCCAATTAAGGGGAGAATGGCTCAAGTAACAAGGTCTGGCTCACACAACACAGTCAGGCTCACACAACACAGTCAGGCTCACACAACACAGTCAGGCTCACACAACACAGTCAGGCTCACACAGCAAGGTCTGGCTCACACAGACATTTAAATTAAACCTGAAACCCAGACCAGTCGACCAGCAACCCCTAGCCAAAACTACTTAAAGAGAAAAAACCTTATATATTAAGAGAAAAATGAGTGGGGGTAAAATGTCAGAGAATAATTTTATGGTTGTGAATTGCGCTAGCTTACCTGAAGGCTTAGTTTCAATCATCACTACTTACATTAATGGTAGTGAAGGGTGGCGAAGACTGAAACAATGTGATGCTTTAAGAGAATTACAAAGGAAATGGAAACCGTCTATTTACACTGAACGAGTAGGAGAAAGTAGATATTATGTTGAGATTCGCAATAAATGCTTAAAAGGTGATAAAGCGCTTTCATATGCGTTGAAACCACCAAAAGAATTATTAAGAATGATGAAGTATGATGAAGAAATACAGGTGGGAATAGTAGTTAGTTCAAAAATTATGTATAATAATAATATTTGCAACAGTCGTTCTTATTCATCATCTAAACAGAATAAGATTTCAAGTAGAGCGTCATTACAATACCATATTGAACAAGCAGTTGAAGAAACCAAACAGACTATGAAACGACACGAAATCATTACTATCGAACATGTTGCAATTGAAATTTATAGAAAACAGAAACAATGATTTCATGGCTTAATCATAATATTTAATTATAATATGATTAAACAGTGTAAACTTTTATAATCTTTCATTATACTGTAATTTCAACCTATAAAACATAACTAGACAATCACATAAAAATCACATAAAAAGAAGTTGTTAAGATATATTAAGAAATGGTTGTGAAGCAAACTATAATGAATAATTATGGAATGACAGAAGAAAAAGCAACAGAAGACTATGGTGAATTCTTCAAATGCAACAGATGTCTTTATGATAAAACAATTGATGAATTTGGAAATGTAAAAAGTGGAAAAAGATATAAATATTGTCAAGAGTGTAGAGCGAAAATAAATAATTGTAGAGATAAACGTAAAAGAAAACAAACGACCCAGCAACACCCCAGAACTTGATAACTACTAAAAGGGTCAACTCTTTCAAATGAAAAAAATGTTTGCCCCCAGCCCAACAATGAACAAGGGGGACAATTACCAAAATGATTACCTTAACGAAAACGATAAATAAGCTCCCTAAAAACCCTCTTTTAAAAACGAATAAGGGGGAACACAGATTTGAGATGAACATAAAAACCATAACAGGCAACCCTCAACAGACTTCCCCCCAGGCCCCCTACTTCTTCTATTTTTTCCCCCGCCCCCGAAAAAAGAAAGTATACAACAACAACACCCAACTCCAAAGCTGACTCGCCCCCATTCCCTCGCCCCCCAAAAAAAGAAAGTAGACAACAACAACACCCAACTCCAAAGCTGACTCGCCTCAATTCCCAGAAGACAACTCACCCAACCCGGAAGCTGACTCGCCCCCATTCCCTTCCTGGCAGAGCACGCTTCTTTGCACAGCCCCCTTCCTGACCGAGCACTGCCCCGTCATACAAAAAAACGACGTTCTCTTAATTTCTCATTCTGTGATTCGTTTGTTCTCGAGCCACACTATGAAGAATAAGAACTGTTTCCCAAAAGTTACAACTGTCAGGGGAGAGGGAAACGAGTACATGAGTTTAGAACCGTCTTTGAAAACCAGACAAATAGGTCACGAGGGCAACATGACAGTGTTGCGAAATCGAGGCGGTCGCTCGAAGCATCTTTTTCTCGCTGACCTACCAAAAGCACGGGGAGTTGTCCTCTAATCAGACAGGGAGACACTGTCCTTCTCAAGCCCCTTCTGAAAAAGGAGTAACAGAAAACCCAAAAGAGGTTGGGTGTCATAAGATGAAGAACAAAAAGGGGGGCAAGTGAAACGAACGAAAAGGTAACGAGGACCTGGGGTTGAATATTCCCAGGCCCGGGATTGAACGTTCTCAGTTGAATGTTCCATTGAACATCCCTTTCCTGAAAGACATCGATCCGTACTGGTGAGAGCGGGGGTCTCACGATGTACCTGACAGGCGGACATATATTGTGACAGGGACGCAACAGGCATATGGGCATGGGCACATCGCTGATAAAGGCTAATGTGCGGAAATCCTGTGGAACACAGGTGTCGGATGCTGCCGACAAAGAGCCGGATGAGAAACACACCTGGCGACCTGTGTCGGGCGTCGGGCGCAACCCGAAAACTGAGCGTGCCAATTGCAGCTCAAGGGCGGGACGGGTGGGTCAAAAATAAAATACAATGTTTGTTGCACATGAAGGGGAAGCACATGTTGCGAGTGCTTCTCAAATGAAGCCGAGTGTGCTCGAGCCCAAACTAATCACACAACCGATTCAACGTCAAGTGAAATTAAAGGAGCGTCTTATCAGAAGCATACCTTAATTTCTCATTCTGTGATTCGTTTGTTCTCGAGCCACACTATGAAGAATAAGAACTGTTTCCCAAAAGTTACAACTGTCAGGGGAGAGGGAAACGAGTACATGAGTTTAGAACCGTCTTTGAAAACCAGACAAATAGGTCACGAGGGCAACATGACAGTGTTGCGAAATCGAGGCGGTCGCTCGAAGCATCTTTTTCTCGCTGACCTACCAAAAGCACGGGGAGTTGTCCTCTAATCAGACAGGGAGACACTGTCCTTCTCAAGCCCCTTCTGAAAAAGGAGTAACAGAAAACCCAAAAGAGGTTGGGTGTCATAAGATGAAGAACAAAAAGGGGGGCAAGTGAAACGAACGAAAAGGTAACGAGGACCTGGGGTTGAATATTCCCATTGTTCAAGGAACCCCGGGGCCGAAGGTATCTCCCCGTCATCACTAGGAGGCCAGGGGTTCAGAGGAATGAACCGCGTGCAAAAGCTCTGAAAGTGCATGATCTGAAACGACAACTTGCGGACATTGCGTGGAATTGGTGGAAAAATCCAGTCGGCTGGGGGCATCAGCGGGGTTTGACTCGCTGCACAATCTGGAAAACCAAGGAGTAATCGCGGCTTGTGATTCAAATATCATAAAAGCATTCATGATTTCTTGCGCCTGCTTCTGGGCGCATGTAGCTTTGATAAGACAATGACGTGCAGCTTCGGAATCCAAGTGGAAAAATACATTGCAATTCTTCAGGGTGGAATCCCAAGCAAGAAGGGCGAATAAGACCGGGAGAAGCTCACAATGAAGAACATGATGCTGGGGCCACAGGCGCGTGACGGATTCTGGGAGCATGGCGCAAAAGAAAGATTGCGGCGCTCCATAGGAATCAGTGAGGATCCCACCAATGGAGGTGTGGTCCTCCTGTGCCCCATCAGTGAACACGTGCCAAGTCTTCCTGGGCAGTAGCGGCACGGGGCGTGGTCGGTTGTCTGCCAAGCGCAGGCGCATGGCTGACAACATGCTGCGGAGGTGTTGCGGAATGGGTTGCAACAGGTTCACGCTTTCATATACCCGTAAAGACTTGAGGGTTGCCATCCCAATTCGCCCGAAAAGGTGTTGTTCCGCGAAGAATAGCCTTGAGCGTAGGGATTGGCTCTCCTTGAAGGAGAGTGAATCTGCCAAAAGAATATCGGTAATCATTTTGCATAGTTCTGTACAGCGTTTGGAAGTGTTTTGAATGAACAATTCACCAGGGGTTTTGTGCAAGAGAAAGGTAATACCCAGACAGTCAAAGACCTCGGCGAACGAGACGCACTTCTCGTCGGACCTGCTAGTCCGAATCCCCAAAACGTGGAAGAACGCATTGACGGTTGTCTCGCAGGCCTTCTGTAAAGCGGAATTTGAGAAAACGGCATAATCATCAAGATAATTGGACCAAAGGAACTTGAAGATCATACATCCTGCACGATTCAATCCCAACGCCAAACGTGTGAAAGCGAAACACTGGAAGAGGCGCCAAAAGGAAGTGAAAACATTTCGTGTACCTGGCATAATTGCAGGTCGGGATGGTAAACGGCAATGTATGTCCATTTACGATCTTCCGGGTGAATTGCGAGTTGGCGGTAAGCTTTTTCCAAGTCCCATGTCCGTCCGAATAAGTGGTTCGGATGGGAAATAATGATGCATTTGCAAATAGAAAGAATGGAAATCACATCCTGAAATTGCAGCTTCTCGTGGGCGCCGTGAAGAGAATTGAGCAAAGAAAAAGTGCAGTCGTCTATCGGCCTCACCTTGGAATTCTGGGTGATGCCAAATCTAGGCGACACCAGTGACCCCACCGGTAAAAGGTCAGGGCGCACGCCGGGGCCGAGAGATCCTGATCGGATGTCTTCAAGGGTGGCTTTCAGAACCTGGGCTGCAAGGTCGTGGTCGGTGTTCGCCTGGCGTAATACGCGCTCGACGGAGGCCTTGCAACAGGCGTCTGCACAAAGTGATAAAGAGTCCGGATGTAGTGAAGGGGGCTGGTGTGAAACAGGGAAATATCCTGAGACATGATGCCAGCCCTTCATACGGAAACCGAATTGAAGGTCCGGAATCAGCTGGTCGTCGGCGTGTTGACAAGCGGCGAGCAATTCTTGGAACAAAAGGGTCCTTTTGTGCTTGTTGATCCGAAGGACAGCTGGGTCCATGCGCTTCTGCAGATCTGCTTCAGCAGGTGCAAGTTCCTGAGCGCGTTGGAGCACGGATTTCAATGTTTGCGCCCAATGCCGCAAAATTTGGTCATCTCTGTGGGAAGCATGGAAATGAATAGCGTCCTGGGTCCACTGAGGCAGGACGGGAGTTGCATCGGCGGGGTGTGAATAACTGGAAATAGAATTGAGAACCTCGTCTGGGGTGAAGGGCACCAGAATCAGGGATCGGCCGTCGACAGTACGCGGGTTGCGGGGGAGCTTGGCTCCGGGTGGGAAGCCGGATCCCAACTTGGACCCAGGTTTGGCGCAAGCGGAAAGTTTGTCCTGAGAAACCCACCGCTCATGATAAGACGGTGGCAATTGATTCAGGCGGTTACCTGATGACTGGGTGCCGACACTGGCCATCATGAGATGGCGAACTTCTTTCCACGGTTTACCACACGAGGGGAGTGTGATCTGAGGGTCAAGGGGGATGAAGCCGGCTGCTTCAGCCAATGCGCTGACGTGCAGGGCAATTTGCCGGCAAAAATTGAGCGGGTAAGCTGCTTCGTCACTGGTGCGGAAATTCGCAGAGTCGATCCACGGCTGGTGCTCGTGGGATTGGTCGCAAGTGGAAAGAAGGGTACGGATGTCGTGATTTGCCAAAAGACCAGTCTTCTTTAAACGGAGCCCCTCGAACATACACATGTGGGTTTCCTGAATTCCGTATTGAGAAACAAAATCACTGAGCCAAGTGGTCTCCCAGGTCAAACTGTTGAGAGGTTGTTCCACCACGAAAGGGACGTGGTCACCGCACAATTGCAAGGCGCGGCCCACCAGCTGGTACAACGCATTGGCGTTTTGGACTCTGACGGCCTCTGGCGGGCGCAAGGACGGCAGTCCATCTGGCCAAGCCGAAGATCGAAGAGGGCGAGGTTGTGGTAGGCCTGAGGACGGGTCAACGGGGATTGATCTGGCTCGGGACGAGGTGCCGCAAGGTGGCGCAAACCAAATAAAATTGGGAACACGTTTGTACAATAAGGATAAGAGCAAATTCTGGTATTGTGGATCGCGAAGGTCGAGAAGCCATGTATGGAAACTTGGCGCCCGCATGTTGTCCACTGCAAGGCATTGAAATCCATGAGATGTGAGGGTTCTGGAAAGGCGACAAGTACCGGAAAATACTTCAATGCAGACGAAAGCTGAAAATGGTAGCGGGTCAGGTAATGAAAACTGAGGGGCCGAAAGCGGCTCGAAATCAGCGGGATTCGGAAAGCTAAGGTCCATGCCTGAAGTTCAGCGGCTGGTGCAATTGATGAGGGAGTGGCGACCGAAACATTTGATGCACACATGAGCGCCGCGCGGACAGTCACCTGGACATGTGCATCCATGTGCAAGGTTGTAGTCGAAGCACACTGACAGTCCTTGAGGTGTGCGTCCGGTAAAACCTTTGTTCTGAAGGGGTCGAGGAAGTGACGGGGACTTCCCCTTTCCCTTGGACTTGCCTGGGGGCTTATTGGATTTCCCGCCCCAGTAAGGCTGCGAGGCGTGGCGAGGACGGTTGCCTTTGCCTTCCTTGGAACCCTTGCCACTGGTCTTGCCGGCTGAATACCCTTTGCCAGTAAACATTGCATGTCGAGGAAGGAGCCAAGTGCCG
This sequence comes from Effrenium voratum, assembly GCA_963377175.1. Lineage (NCBI taxonomy): Eukaryota > Dinophyceae > Suessiales > Symbiodiniaceae > Effrenium > Effrenium voratum. Next base: position 29,400 of record CAUJNA010000441.1, on the reverse strand, counting down.
ACCTGAGGGGCGTGCATAAGAGATGGAAGCAGGTCATCTAAGGGCCTGTTCCCTTCCAAATCTGGGCAAAAGGACGCGCCGGCTTCCTCAGAAAGAAGCCTCCAGAATTCTTTGTCGGCTGTGTGGATTTGAGCAATAGAAACTGGTTGAAAACCTGACGGAACAGACCTGGTAAGAAAGCTGAGGAGATGTTGGTCCCAAAGTCGACTGATATTGAAACTCACCACATTGGCAATCTCCAAGGCTGCTGATCTGCGAAAAAGGCAAAAAGAAATCCTGAGGCCGTCGCTGGTATCTGCATTACGGGTCGATTCGGCGGAGACCTCCAGGCGGTTGTCCTCGAGTCGTAAAATGCCGATCGCGGCCGGATGCCTGGGCGGAGGCTTCAGAGTCTCGGCTGAGGCATCTGTGGAAAGGAATGTGCCTGAGACATCGCTGGTCGATCATAGAAAGGCATGCATCAATCAAGCCATGACTGGGTTCATACTCGCCTTTGATGGAGACGCCAGCTGTTTTAGCCCTCAAAGCGTCGATTCGGCTTTGTCGTTCCAACGGCGACATATGCTTGGTTTCTGACGAGGACGCGGAGGGCCTGGAAACTTCCTGCTTGAGTGAGGAAATCAACATGGTTTGGGCTTCGAATGTAAGCCTCCGCAAAGCCAGGATTTCTTGAGGGTCTGTCACGCTCAAGGTTGTGATGAATTTTTGAAAGTCATCTTCCTGAATGATGCCTGGGTTGGATCCCAGGGCAAATGCCAAATTGGCCAATGACTCAATGCCTTCCCTTTGAAGGCTCTCGAAAGTGGCCTCTGAAATCTTGTAAGTGGTAGCTCTGTTGCGCAGTTCAGCGTGACTGTCAATGAGAGACATGGCGCTAAAAGCGTAACCTTGAGCAGTCAAATCTGCGTCAAGTAGGCATGCATAGTTCTGAAAACAATGCGGTATGGCGGCGCGAACAAAAGCGTGATGTTATATGTTTTTTTATTTTATGGTTCAAGCGGCAGTTCGTCTTGCGCTGAAATCTCTCTATGGTCCATGCATTGCTTGCATTTGGACCAAGGGTGAAAAACTGGGCTATCCAAAAAGACATGGTGAGAAAGCAACATACGACCACACATCATCTTCTGTGAGCCATGCTTATGTAAGTGAAGGGTCTTCAATTGTTGATGTTGGACAATCTGGTAAGGAGGGAAAGCCTGCATCCATATGGGAAGGTCTGGGACGTCCGGGAGTTCCATAACTTCATTGTCTGTAGACGCATTGCTGGAAGAAGATGAAGTCGATGAGGGCGTCGAGCTGGAGTGTCCTGACGAGGCAACTGCAACGGGTGAAGAAGGTGTAAGGGGTGATGCAGCTGAAGCCGTTGAAGCCACATCCCCGGGGCGGACAATGGGAAGGTCCCTTTCGAAAACAACGTCAGAGGACTGGGCGGGGAAATACCCGCTGCGGGTCTGGTCGGGCATGAAAAGGCCCTTTTTAACTTGTGAAAGCATGTTCACCAGTTCTCTGAGCGGGAGGCTCACAGTGTCTCGACTGTAGGTGGCCACGCTGGTCTCTTCCCTGTCCAAATGGTACCCTAATAATTTGCGAACAGGAGGGTTGGCGCCAAATTTGGCCATGAAGCTGAGCAATGTACATTTGAATGTTCTGGTACTGTAAGCACCGAGCAGTTTGAATAGCATATTATTTGCTGCTCTGCAATTGAGAGCTCGCCCCTTGAGCAAATAGCTCCCATCCCAAGCTGGGAGGAGGGGGAAATCAATGGCCCCTTGAATCGGGAGGTGGAGTTCCTCCCGTGCGCCAAAATAGGCGTCTAGCCATCGGAATTCCGATAGGCTGAAAATGGGGGCTGTAATGGGCAGCAGCAGCAATTTGCGCCTGAATGAGCTGCTGGTTTTGAAGTGCCGAGTTGGCGTGGAAATGAATGAAGACCCATCATACCTGAATTCAGGTGTGGGTGAATCAACCTCAATTGAGGATGCGTGCTGCAAATCATTCCAGCGAGCTCGTGAATAGAGGGCGATCAAGAATGTACCGAAACAAAGTCGGTCATAGACATGAGCTGCTTGGCAAGTTGCCCTTTCAAGAATGCGAATGGCATTCAGGGTAAGTGAATCAGCCTGCTTCTTGGGCGGGCGAGCAATTGCTCTGCTTTGGCAAATGCCAGCAATCCTGCGGGAATCAAGCAGGTTGCAATCATGTAAGCAGCCACAGTTTGCAATTGCAAATCTGATGGCTTGCAAGGCCCCCATCGGGGCAGAAGCAGCACCGGAAGCTAATACATGACAGTATTGGTAAACGACTGGTTCCGAAAAAGGGAGGAATTGTTGTTGGCTGTTGGTACACCAGTCGTGGAATTTCTGTAGTGCGAGCGATCTGGTAACAAGGGTTGAGCCTGCTTTGCATGCCAGGGCATCTTGGAATGTGCAAAGCGAAAGCCAGCCAATCGACTGACAAGCCTGGTCTGCCAAAGTGCAGTGGGTAGTATATCTTCCAAGAAGTAGGTAAAACCTTGAGATCGCCACGTCCCTTTGCGAATTGGACAGTTGTAAATCGAATATGGAAACTGGAGCATCTTCATGGAAAGTTCCTATAACGGGGTCAGGCCCGGGACAACCGACTGGTTGGTGCGAAGTCGGCTCGGACGGCAAAGCGCCGGTCCTGGGTCTTAAAGACCTGCTGAAAGTGACTGATGATGAAGCTCGAACCGAGAGCTCTCTCAAAACAGAGCGAAATAACAAACAGGCCAAAAAGCAAAGCAAAGGTGCTTGAATGCAGGCACTGGTATGTGCAGAGGCTCGAGACAGCCTGGCCAAGGAGCTTGAAGACGAGGAGGAAGCAAACCAACCAGTACCTGGCGGAACGGAAAGGTCGAACATGGGAAAGGGGATGCTACTGAACATGTGTGTGCAAACAATGGTTTCAACTGGAAGGGTGATTGAGGTGGAAGAGGCGTGGCTGGTGTGGAGAGCATCCATAAGAGCAAGAAATTGTAATTCACTGAATGGTCTGAACAGGCAAAAGGAGGCGGACAGCATGAATGGCAAACGGCTGGAGGAAAGGGTGGAAGTGGAAATTGGAGCAAAATGGACGGCATCCAATTGACTAAGAAATTTTGAACTGCATGCGGATGAGGGAACGTGAGAACGGCCAAAAAATGACGGCAGGCGACTGTGGAGCGCTTAGAAAAATGCTTAGAAGAGGGTGGGGGAGTTGAACAGCTATGTGGCGGCATCCATTTGGCTAAGAAATTTTGAACAAGATGCGGATTGAGGAAGATGAAGACGGTCCTGAAAGCTTGGCTCATAAAGGTGCGGCGCCTGAAGAATGCATAGGAGGACATTCCTGAAGGAAATCAAGAAAATGGCGCCCGAACGGATAGCGAACAGCATGTGAGCAGAAGAGGCTGGGCTCCTACACCTGGGCAAGCGGGGCGTGCAGGAGCAATTAGTGGGAACACTGGGGCATCAAATCACCTGCCAGCAGTGTCTGACATGCGCAGCCAGGTCAATGGGCAAGAGCACAAGAATCTGGCTGCCAGAATGCAAAAGGTAGGCTGAGCTCCTGACCGTGAATCATCACCTGGGCAAGCGAGGCGAGTACGAAAATATGAACAGGCAGGAAAATAGGTATAAGGAGGCCAAGGCTAGAATGGTGCATTTTGTCACGCGGGCCAGCAATGTCAAGGCTTCTTGGGAGGGCGAGGCATCGGCTTAAACAAGGGGGGGTCAAAGAAGACCGTAAGCGGGCGCTGGGTTGCCACAGCAGAAGTGGCTGGGGCTTTTGAGGCCGGCCCTTTGGCTTTCGGAGCCGCTTTGATGGGGACAACTTTGGCAGGTTGGGCCACGGCTTGGACTGGCTTGCTCATTTTGGGGGGTGAAGCTTGGCTGGGAGTCTGCAAGCGTGAAACTGATACAGTTGGTGCCTCAGGCGATTTAAAGCGCGAGGCTGACCAGACATCCTGGTTCACCCGCCCGATTCGCTTGTACGCGCCCGTGGCGTGGATTGCGTGGAGTCCGGAGGGCCCAGGCAAACTCGGAGAGGTAGCAGGCCTTGGGTCGCAAGGCGATGTAGAGGAGGCTAGAAGTGGAACAGCTGGTGGTGCAGCGGCAGGAAAGGCCGGCATGAACTGCTTGCCAAATCGACCTCCAGGGGGGGGGGCAGCCGGTGGCGGAGCAGTCGGAGCCGTTGGGATGGAGGCTGAAGGAGGAACGTCGCGCTTGCCCCACTTGCCCCAAGTCTCATCATCAGAGCTTGATTGAACCTGGGTCGCCAAGGCCGCTGGGGCCTTAGGTGGAGCATAGTCCGCATGGGCGCGCTTCTGAGGAGGTTCAGGAACAGCGGCAATTGCTGGGGAAGGAAGAAGACTCCAATCAGGGTCCGGGATCTGCTGGTCCTCGCCGCTGGAGGAGTTGATCGAGCGCGCCGACTCCGTGTCGCAGTCGCTCTGGGCTGAGTGCATGGCACGGCCGGCGGTCTCCACATCCGCCCCCTCCTCATCCGAAGAGTGATACTGGCACAACAAGGCAAGGCCAGACATGGCGGCTCTAAAGCAAGAAAAAAACGGGGCGAACAGAAGGCAGCAACTGAGCAAGGTGGACAGCGGAAAAACACTCTGAGCTCGCGACTGGGTCACCTACTGCAAGGCGGCTGCAAACAGGCACTTTTCAGGGTTCAAGCAAAGATCAAGCTCCGGAAGCAGCTAAAGAAGAAGAAATGAAACAAAGCAACTGGTGTTTGAGCGTGGTCCAAACTTTGACGTGATCGAAGGCACGTTCACGGATCATGAAATCATAAGCAGCTTGGATCTCCTCGATCATGAGAGGGGTGTTGGGGTGAACAGGAGAACCAAGGTCGAGCAAGAAGGAATCCCCATCGAACTGCGTGGTGAAGATGTGGGCAATCTCAATGCTTTGAAGCATAGTTTGAACAATAAAGAGGCACTCTCTGAGCTTGGCAAGTTCGGAACGGGTTCGTAAAGAAGCATCAGTGCCCATGAAGTAGAGCATCGCGTTCCGAAGATTCTCAACAGGTCCGTGGGCTAAGTTGATTCGTTGCTGAAACGATCTGTCAGCCTGAAGCTCAGTCGCCATTACGGAAGCAAAGTTTTGCCAATCCATACTGTTAGTTATACTGATGGCACCCGGAAAGCGAACACAATGCAAAAGCGCACGCAAAGAGCTAAGCTGGCTCCCGGCTAAGAGGGAGCGACATCCGCCCGGGCAGTCGCACGCGAAGCGGAAATAAAGTGGTGCCAAAAAACATGGCCTGTCAAAAATAAAATACAATGTTTGTTGCACATGAAGGGGAAGCACATGTTGCGAGTGCTTCTCAAATGAAGCCGAGTGTGCTCGAGCCCAAACTAATCACACAACCGATTCAACGTCAAGTGAAATTAAAGGAGCGTCTTATCAGAAGCATACCATCCGCGCGTTCTGAGGCTCAAACTTTAAGAGGCCGTGACAGAAAGCGAGCACTCCGACCTTTTCGCCATGGCGAAGCAATACATGTTGCCTCTCTTGCGCAGACTCACGAATTTGCGAACCGAAGTGGCCACCGGTCGGACGCGCCGCAACTACGGTGTCGGGCGCGAGCTCACGGGCGAGGAGCTCTCTCGGAGGAAGACGGAAATCGCGAGGCTGGAACGGTGGACTGGGCGGGCAAAAAAAACGTCTGTTCGGCGTACGCCTGCCCGGCACTGCGCCTGCTCGGCACTCCTAGACTTCCTACACGGCCTTCCTCCACGCACGACAGCCTGACAAAAAACTTCGGGGTTTGGGGGGTACATGCCAAGCACAATCAAGCAATGCAACACCATGCAAAAATCATGTCATGCCATGCAAAAATCGTGCAAAACGAGTCGGGAGACAAAAACCGTGTAAAAAGCTATTCCATCTGCACAGATCCGGAGAGTGCGCGCGGCCCACCAAAAAAAACTGGCCCCGTAAAAAAAGAATGGCAAGTTGGGCGAGACAACGACAGCAGATCACGGAGGCCGTGGACGGCGGCGCCCGGGCTCGCACGGGGGCGGATGGTGCCGTCGTGCTGAACCTGCGGCGCGGCCCGGGGGCCTACGTCTCGCGCGCAGACGGGCAGCTGACCCGGGCGGGCCAGCACCACTACTCCCACCACCTGGGCCTGCGGCCTCCCAGCAAGAACTTCGACTGCAACCAGCCCCTCATCCGCGAGGGGCCCAACGACCACATCCTCCTGCGCAACGGGCAGACTCTCTCTTTAGAGGGGGTTTCCCAAATGGATTATATTCTACCTGAGAGGCTCCTAGCACTCGTCCGTCCAGCATTTGACCTCGTCCTGCGAAGGATTCGAAGTCTAAAACGCTGCGTGCAGGCGTGTGGCTGCAAAATAATGACCCCTAGATATGCTTGCAATTTGGCTCCAGGTTGCATTTCAAGCGAGCCAACCTTTGCAGGGCTAAGAAAAAAAAAAAAAAACAGAAAACAAGGGGTCCCAAAAAAAGGGGTCCCCGAAAAAAAGGGAAAAGGGGTTTCCTTTGGCAAAGCTTGACATCGCTTGAAATGCAACCGGGAGCCAAATTGCAGCGCATATCTAGGGGTCTCTATTTTGCAGCCTCACGCCTGCACGCAGCGTTTTAGACTTCGAATCCTTCGCAGGACGAGGTCAAATGCGGGACGGACGAGTGCTGGGAGCCTCTCAGGTAGAATATAAGCCATTTGGGAAACCCCCTCTACAGAGAGAGATACCGGGAATGCAGGGATTCCCTGCATTGAAACTCCCCCCACGATTTGATTCAGAGTGCGCCTAAGAGAGCTAGGGTTGTCCGCAGTGGGGGATTCTACCTCCCGCTGCGGCGGCACGGTGCCGCGTGTACGCCAAGCCGCTGAACCCCCACTCTCCCCCGGGGTCCTTGCTATATGTGCTATATGTGCTATATCTTACACGCCAAGCCGCTGAACCCCCACTCTCCCCCGGGGTCCTTGCTATATGTGCTATATGTGCTATATGGGTCCACGCCAAGCCGCTGAACCCCCACTCTCCCCCAGCTCCTTGCTATATGTACTATATGTGCTATATATTCTGTACGCGCGAAAATCTGTAGTATATGTGCTATATAGGGCCATATAGCACATATAGCACATATAGCAAGGAACCCGGGGAGAGTGGATGTTCAGTGGGTTGCCTTGTGAGATATAGCATATAGCACATATAGCAAGGACCCGGGGGAGAGTGGATGTTCAGTGGCCTGCCTTGTGAGATATAGCACATATAGCACGTATAGCAAGGACCCGGGGGACTGTGAGGGTTCGGCGGGTTGGTGCCTGCCGCGCCTGGCATAGCCTCCCTGGCGCGCCACCTGCCCGGCATAGAAGCCTCCAGCCTGCCGAGCCTGCACCACACCGAGGTCGGGATTCCGACTTCGCTCTACACCGAGGTCGGTTTTCCGACTTTGCTTTTTTGCCCGAAAAACCAATCACCGGGCCAGCGCCGGAGGTCCGTCAGCGAGGCTGTCCTCGCGGGTGCCACTGACGGAGTGTCTTTTTCACCACTCACTCGCCCTGCCGTCAATCCTGGCGTGAGCACAGGATTGTTCTTGTCAATCCTGCTGCGGCAACAGGATTGCTTCAACCATTCCTGTGCTGACAGCAGGATTGCCCCGGTGCACTACAAGCAGCTCGGGCTTGGAACTCTTCTTGCCCGAGCACAGGCTTGTGATGGAGTCGGCCCGGCTGTAGAGCTCCCGGGCCTCCGGCACATCGTTGACGCTGACGACGAAGGGCAGGCCACTCGCGAAGAGTGCGTCTCGCAGCTCCGTGTGAAAGACCAGGTCGTGGCCCCCTCTCGTACCATAGTAGTTCATGCTGCGGCCGGGGAAAATGTAAGGAGGGTCAGCGTAGATGCACTGGTGCGCCAGGCAGGGCAGAGCGCGTAGATAGGCTAGCGCATCCTGGTGCCGCACGGTCACGTTGCACGGTGGCTGCAGACGCCGCACGCTGCTCAGTGCCAGCGGCCTCTGCTGTGCGAAGGAGCCCCACTTTCCCAAGAAGCTGTTGCGCAGCAGGACGTACGCGCAGGCGGCCCGGCGCCCGGCACGGCCTCTCTGAGCGCCCGGCAGGAGGTGCCCGAAGTAGAAGCGCCTGTCCACCCTGCGCCCCACCAGGCGCAGCAAGGAGCGCAGGAAGACCGGGTCTTGCTTCAAGTAGCAGCGGTGCAGGTTTGCGACGGGCTCGAAGGCGTCAACGCCGCGCACCTCCAGGCCCGGACGCCGGGCGGCGAGGTAGTACTCCAGCTTTCCAGAACCGAAGAAGGGAGAGTGAAGCACGGCGACGTCCCCCAGCAGCCGGTCCATGCGAGGAAGTAAAAATAACAGACCCGAACCCGAAACAAACGATGTTCGAGCGCAACTCCTTTTGAGCCACACTTTGCGCTATCCGGCCGATTCATCGACTCCTTCATGGCAACCAAACTGTACATGCCAATCCATGAAACTCCTGCGACAGCCAAACTGTCACCTCAAGCCAAAAAGGGTGATGTGAGTCTTAGTAAAACTTAACACCCCGGCTTGAACTTTGCCGTTTTAGGCGTAGTTCATCTTTCTGTACATCACTCAAAATGAGTGTTCATCCTCAATCTTGCCTGATCCATCGCTCTGTTGGTCTGAGCTCATTGGTTCTTCTCCTCTGCAACTCACGCTCAGTTCTCCTCCTCAGCGCACCCATAGCCGCATCTGGATCTGCTTGATCTTCAACCTGCCTCATCACAAATTGTGAAAAGCTTTCCTCCTCAGGCCACTCTACTTCCGGTGCCTCTGGATGAGGCTCCGGCTCCATTCCACTCTCATCTGGTCCATCTTCCTCATGAATACCATCAATTACTGGTCTCGACCAGTAGTGCAGTTCTCTCCAATCTTCTTCATTTCCTTCTTCCTCTGCCATGTCCTCTCTTCTCATCTGCAGCGCAAGGACATCTCTCCTCACTTCTCCAATCGCTCTCTCATTTTCCAGCATCTCATGCACCATTCTCTCCAACCGCTCCTCCAGACGGAGCCACATTTTCCTTCCCATCCAGAAGAAAATGCAAATGCTAAATATAGTTGCCGCAAAAACTGAAATGCACAAACATGTGTAAAATCCAGTCCACCACCATACATGTTGCTCGTTCTCCATCACCGCATTCTCGTTGTCAGCTCCACGTCCTCCACCAAACATTTGCGCAATTAATAGCGCCTGAAAACACTTCTTCCTGCTGACATTGGAACCAAATTCACACACTACACGATTCACATGCTCTTTCATCATCTTCTCCAATAAATATGCATCTTTTTCCTCTTCTCCCACGCATCTCGCCTCACCTGATTTGTTCAAGTGAACCATTCCAATGAAATACATCAGGAACTTTCTCCGCTTTGCTGTTAGCCGCTTTGTGTTCAAATCTGCCACATTCAGCTGCGTCCCTATAGGAAAAATACCAAACTCGCCATTTCTGATAGCCGACTGAATCCAGCATAAGCGAATCTGAAAATGCTTCATCCTTCCAACCCCTGATCTCTGCAGCCATTGCCGTCCACTGCTGCTGTCTGACCTTAGTTCCAAAATTGCCACACGGTTGCAAATAAATTCCCACAGTGTCTTGATCAGTAACGCCTCGCTTCCTGCTGATGTTGCTGCAAGCACCTCTGCCTCACAGCTAGAAAGGGCGATCGACTTCTGGCCCCTCGAATACGAGAAACACAAAATGCTGTTGATAAACACCATCACTGAGGTTGTTGATTGCCTTGTCGCACGATTTCCACCCCAGTCTGAATCACAGAACACTTCAATCAATTGTTCACCCGTCTGTTGCACCTGCATGTGAAGCTTCTTCATCAAACTGTACCCCGGCTCCACATACTCCATCAATACACCCAAATCTCTTGTACCCATTAAGTACAGAATCAAGTGTTGCAAACAAGCCTCTGCCTTCTTCGTGGGCTTGGCCATATGCGATGCCAACGACTTCGTCGCAAACTGTATGTCCGCTCTCTCTTGCGCCATGTACATTGCTGTACCCAAGCCACTCCGAAATCTCTTCTTCGCTTCTCCCTCAAGCTCTGCTGTTTTGTCCGGCGTTCCCAATTCACCATGCTCAGGAACCATCTTCACCTTTCTCCCATGCAATTTGTACAGCTCTTCCAGCACGTTGGTGTGCTTGCTGTTGCTCTGTACTGCAATCCCACGCTCTGTGAAAATATATTTCTTCTTGAGATAGCTGATCTCTTCACCATTTCCACGCGCACCATCCGGGAAAGGACCTTCCACCTGCAGTTTATACATCCTGCTCAGCTCATCCTTCAACCACCGGATATCAGCTTCTTGTCCTGCAACCAATTCATCATCTACATGAATGTTGATCACCAACTGCCGCGTACCATGCTTCATCAAAGAAGGCATATTGACACACTCCACAAAACCTATATGCTTCAAGATTCCTGTGAACTTCAGGAACCATCTCAAAGCTGCATTTCGCTGTCCTGGTAAACAACGATGCAATTGCCACACCACACCTTCTTGAATACCAAGTGCCTGCCGAATCCATGGCCGTATTTCCACATAGCACAATTCCTGCTGTTCTACAGTTAGAAAAGCATCTCGCACATCCAATACCATAATCTTCCATCCAAATAGTAGATGCAACAAGAATAGCATCCTTGGCACTGAAGACGCTGATGTTGGAGCAAATGTGGTCGCGTCTCCCTGGGTGGTTTTGAACTCTCGAGCTACAATACGACACCGTCGCTTCCAACACTCGTCTCGAAATCTCCAATCCCAAACTTCTTTCAAATCAATGAATTTCCCTTCCGGATCACACTGCTGCATTTCAATCTCGCTCACCACCCCAAGTTGCTTTAGTTTCTCAACCTCTGCTTGAGCTGCTTCAACATCAAGCTTCTGCTTCTCCTCGTCTGTCACCTGGGGCGGCTGTCCTTGCTCACTCTCATCTTCCTCCTCCAAAAACTCCATTTCATTTTCACAACATTCATCGAACGCAAATTCCTCATCATCGTTCTCTCTCATGCCCACAGCATTCACACCTGCAAACATCGGTGGATACATTCCCACTCGCATTGCCCTGAGCTTCTTGGTTGGGCTTTCTTCTGCACTGTCACCAGTCTCCAGCAGCTCTGTAAGCATAGCATCATCCGGTTTGAGCTTCTTCGCGCAGCTCTCTTCTCCATCACCTCTCTCTCTTTGCTGGCCTCCGGCGACCATCCCTGCATCTGAACTGCTCCCCGGCTGAATTCCACACTCTCCTTCCAGCTTCTGAGCAATTTCTCCACTCTGGCTGTCATCTGTTTCCGGATCACTTGCCTGCTCATCCTCCAGGTCTTCTACTCCTCCAGCTTCCTCTGGAATCTGCGGAAGTGGAGGCATCATGCTTTCCACCGGCTTTGTGACCTTCCTTGGCTTCGCCGTCCAGGGTGATCCAGACAGCTCCAGAACCATATTGGGTTTCCATGGCTCCCTGCTCCTTCTCACACTCTTGCAAATAATCGTTCCATCTCCCACCATAAGCAAATGCATGTCCTGCTGAGATGTTTTGCCAACCCAAATACCGCCTGTCCACAAGGCACTCCGTGTACCTTTCACAAAAGGAATGATCTTCCCTGCATATGGTCTCCCATGCACTGTCGCAAATGGTGACGCTGAAGAGCCCACGCGCGTAGCACATGTTCCATGGGAAGTATCCTACCAATGGCATCCTCCACTGAAGCAATCAATGTCATTGCTTGACTCCTCACCGTCTGAATGTACCTCTCCACCTTCGCTGTTCTGCCTTTGTCATAAGGCTTGCCAAACTGCTTTGCTGCTTTTAATCCCATTCTCACACGCACTTCTACCACCATTTCCAACAGCGAAGTTGTGGCCTTCTCTGTGTCCATTGTGAACGTCACTTCGTCCTCCTTTCCATAGCCCAGCTCCATGCTGAACCTGACCACCTCCTCAGCCAACTTCTTCGTTGCTGCCTTCGAAGGTAATGGGATGACTCTCCCGTACCTTGTCCAAGAATCAATCATGACCAAAGCCGTGCAACTCTGGCCCATGAACATATAATCCATTTGGATATTGGGCTTCCCATCATCACGCATCTCATCCATGACCTTAGCAGAATAATCGTCCCGCGATTTCGCCTTCACACATGTCTCGCACCAGTCTCTGAAAGGCAAGTGCGTCGCTGAATGTTCTCTCAACTCTTGTTCAGAGGGTTGCCTGACTCCTTTTCTCACACGCACATTCCCATGCATTTCTCTGTGAAGTCTGTCTGCAATCTCATCCACATCTTCTGAAACTTTGCTGCTCAAATAATTGCAAATTCGCTCATACAACCTGGGCTTTGATCCACTCTTGTTCAAACCCAAAAACTCACACGCCTTCCTCAACTGCTTGATCGAGCTCTCCGGGCTGAGGTCCACATCGTTGACCCTCACAGCATCTGGCAATGGGTCATGTCCACCTCCAGCTTTGCCTACTTTGGGGTCTGGCTTCCCTTGAAGTTCTTTTGGTACCCCAATCTCACCATGAGGAAACACTGCCATATCATATTCCGGTACTGCAAGGCAATCTGCCAAATACTCGCGATCTTCCAGTCGTATATGCCTGTGCAGAAAGGTGAAAACTTCAACCTCATCTGAAACTCCAGGTAATTCATCTGTCACTTCCAGCATAAGGTCAATTGGTGACCCAATCTCAATGGCTTCCCAGCCTCCAGGTCGTTTAATCACGGTGGTCCTGAAACGCCAGATATTGCTCCTGTCACTGGCTGGGGGCGCGATGAACCTCTTGCTCCTCGTAAAGAGAAAGGGTGTCCCATTCTCTAAGAATTGCCAATGACCTGCTTCAAACAGCTTGTAGTCAAATCCAAAATCCACTTGCACACTCAAGACAGCCAAATGTCTTTCCGGGTTTGCCGTCAGCCTTCTCACATGAGCTTTGAGTGCCAGGCTATTCCGCTTGAAGTACACCGGTGCCTGAACTACCTGATCAGGAGAAACAAGATGACCTGCCAGTCCATCCTCCTGCGGACCTTCCACGGTGCGAAGCTGCCATCCTGCTTTCATCAAGCGTCCCAAACTGATCAAAATGTTGCTCACATTGGAAACCACAAAATCCTCTTGCAACAAATACATGTTGTTGTCCCTTCCAGCACCCAACTCAATCGCTGCACGCCGCATGCCATTGATGTTCATCTCTGAGCCCTGGGCATCTGAGATTGTGACATTTGGGATCGAAAGAGGTCGTCCACATCCTGCCAATTTCCTTGGCAGCAAGGATACATCTGCTCCTGAGTCAAGAATGACCCAGTCTCCATCCGCTTCTGACCTCGGGCTAAGGCCTATCACACACACATTTCCAACTTCCACAGCTGGTCCCAATCCAGCCCTTTCCTCCATCCACTGATAGAACCCATCACGGTTCCATTGCTCTGCATCTTCTTCTTCATCTCCAATCCAGAAATACTCTGGACCCATTTCTCTCACCGCTCTAACATACCATGACTGGCTGCCATCATCTGACGCCAGCTCAAACTCCTCAGGAAAAACATCTGGAGGTGTACCCACATGATACATCTTGACTTGCCGAACACTTCGCCCTTGTGTGCTCGCGTTGCTCATCCTCGATGAGCCTGCCGCGGTGCTTGCTGCTCCCAAACTCGCGGCTGCACCCTGCTGAGGTCCCGATCCTCCGCCATCACCTCCAGTTTCCTCCACTTGTCTAACACTGCTAGGACACTCATTTCCCCAGTGCCCAAATTGCCCACATAACCTGCAGGCATCGCGGTGAAGGGATTCGCGATCTCTCTTGCTCTTTCCCTTTTGTTTTCCTTTTCCTTTGCTCTTGCCCTTCTTTCCTTTGCCTTTGCTCTTTCCCTTCTGATCCTTGCTCTTGCCTTTGCCCTTGCCAAGCCAGCTGCTCCAGCCAGCATTCCACCAGCCTTTGCTGCCATCGCGACCCTTTCCTCCTTTCTTGCCACCTTTTTCCACGCGGTTGATGTCCACGTCCATTGGCGCAGGGCCTTGTCCGCTCCCAGCTTGACCATTGTCCTGCAGCGGCTGGACTTGTCTCATCACTGAATTGATGTCCCAGGTCCTCGAAGAACGCTCATATGCCAGGATCTGCTCCCGAGTTGATTCGTAGGTTGCACCATCTGTTAAAGTGAGCGTCAAATGCTGTCTCACCCCTGCTGGCACACACCGCATCAAAACACCCAGCAATATCTCCCTGTCAAATTCCTTGTTGCAAGCCACCTGATATTCATTTACCAATTGCTCAAGCGATGCAATCGATTCTGCAAAAGTCTTGCCCCGCGAGAATGCCGGGAATCCTGCAATTGCCTGCGACAATGCCAATGACCGCTGCCGGGTCGACGGAGAGTACTGGTTCAGCAGCATCTTCCATAGTCGGAAACCATTCCTGTCAGTCCCAAGCGACCGAGACGATTGCAGCGCTGACCCTTTCAGATATGAAGTAAGCACCGAATACAACTTCGTGCTCAGTGCCTTGACCTCTTCCGTCGCATCTGCCATGCTGATGACATCATCTGCAGGCTTTCTCTCCACTTCTTCAAGAAGACCACTAACCCTTGCATCTGCATAATTAAGCCAGTTCATAAAAGCATGCCTCCAAGTTAACCAGGAATCAGCTGAACCATCAAACGCTTCTGGGTTCCTCAGTACCCTCGTTGCAGTCTCCAACCCTTTTCCAACTGCATCAGCTGAACCCGTTGCTCTTTCAAAGGTCTGGATGATGGTGGCCGTTCTGTCCAACGCCGTTGCTGACTGTTGAGCTATTGTTGCAAAATGATTAACCATGTTCACCACCTGTTCACCATCCATGCCATGTACAAATTGAACATTGCAAGCAAAATACATCCAAACAATGCATTGCCACTGCCTTCTGAGGGATATCCGTCTCCTCGCCATCCGTCTCTTGCAGATTCTCGTTGGCGTCCACCCGTGATACTTCCCCCGGCTCAAGCGCAAAATAAAAACTGAAATACATACCATTGCACACATTGCCACTGCAAGAATACCTGCCATGCGAAAGTTCATCCAAGCTGCAAATACACCAGTGTCACGCCATGAAGGATCCGAAATGATACTGCCATTGTAAAAATGCTCCCCCAAGGCTTCCGGTTCCCATCCGGTCACTCCAGCTCTCACCATGCAAGTAAACCACACATGAAACCATGGCGCCATCTAGGGACTTACCAGTTGGCCCTATGAAGGAGGCTCACCCAGTCCCTACAGGATCTGAGGAGCTCCGCTACCAAGTAAAAATAACAGACCCGAACCCGAAACAAACGATGTTCGAGTGCAACTCCTTTTGAGCCACACTTTGCGCTATCCGGCCGATTCATCGACTCCTTCATGGCAACCAAACTGTACATGCCAATCCATGAAACTCCTGCGACAGCCAAACTGTCACCTCAAGCCGCAAGTGAAACAAAGGGATGGGAAAGATCAAGCTCTTTCCTGTGCCGGAATACAGCAGCAAACAGTCCTCGGACCCCGTGGTGCCCCTGGTACCATGCACCGGCATCTTCCTTGGCCCCAGCAAATCCGGCAAAACCGTGGCTCTGATCAGCTTGATTCTGGAGCAGTACAGGGGCGTGTTTGAGAGAATCTACATCTTCAGTCCGTCCATTGCCGTCGATGACGGCTGGATTCCCGTCAAGAATTATATCGAGGAGGACTTGGGGGTGAATACCGAACGAGAGCAAGCCTACTGGGAGGACTGGGACGAGCCGGCGCTGCGCCGCATCATCCAGCAGCAGCGCAAGAACACCGAGACGTCCAAGAAGTTGGAGATGAAGAAACTGTACCAGGTGCTGATCATCCTGGACGACCTTGCGGACATGCCGCAATTGCATAAACCAAACGGCGCCCTGGACACTCTCTTCATCAGGGGCCGTCACATGCAGATAAGCACCTGGGTGAGCTCGCAGAAGCTGCGGCTCATCAGCGCAGCCGTGCGGGTGAACATGCAGTTCCTCTGCTGCTGGAGGCTGCGCAACCAGCACGAGCTGACGCCGTGGTGGAGGAGCTCAGCGCCCTGCTGCCGAAGGAGCAGCTCTACCAGTTGTACGAGCAGGCGACGCGGGAACCCTACAGCTTCCTTTTCGTCTACTACCTGAAGCCGAGGAATGAAATGTTCTACAAGCGCTTTGAAGAGCGTTTCGCATTGGAAAGAGAAGCTGATGGGAGCGGCGCTCAGCTTCCTGGGCCAGAAGCTGTTCGCTAGTTCCACGCTGATCAACGCGAAATGCGAAAATATCTCCTGCTGCACCTCCGTCGCAGCCGTCCACCCGCCCATCGTTCACCGAACAGGTGGCTTCCTAAAGAAAAGAATGACGACGATCTACGTGGACAGCCGCAAGAGGGTGGCCGGCTTGGACAGCGACTTCGAGGTCGACCTGGGGGAGTCCCTGCACCTGCAGAGCGACGCCCGGCTCGCCGTCTACAAGATCCGCCTGGCCGACAGACCGGGGCCGCTACCTCTACTGGGTTGACGCCGACGCTGAACTGGGCGTTGTTGCCCGAGGGCGCCTACACGGGCCCCCGGCTGGCCGCCTGGATCAGCTCCAACTTTGCCACCGCCACCTATAGCAAGACCACCAACAGCCTGAGCGTTGCCTACGACGGCAACCGGCTCATCCTGAACGACCTGGAGCTGCGCCAGCAATTTCCTGACGCGGCGGACTACCCTGCTGCGCCGCCCGCCTCTCCCACCAAGCCCTTCAGCGTGGACCACATGCTGGGCCCGAGCTTCGTCTCCGGCGGGCAGCAGGTCTTTGAGTTCGTGAAGATGATGGCGCACAACGAGGTCTACCTGCGCTGCGCCCAGCTGGCCAACGCCAGCAGAGTGCTGGGCAACCTGGGCGACGACATCCTCTCCAAGATCACGCTGAAGAGCGGCGTGGGTACCATTGTGGAGACGGGCTCGGACAACGGGCACTTCATGGCCCCCAGGGGCCCGGTTACCCTGAGGCACACGCGCTTCCGCCTGACCGACCTGGACGGCAACGTCGTCCGGCTTCGCGGGTCGTCTTTGTCGTTCGTGTTATATCTTGACCACGTGTAATTAAATGGAGCCAACCAAACACGAGGCGGAGGCGCAAGAGGCACAAGAGGCACAAGAGGCGCCGGAGGCGCAAGAGGCGCACGCTGCGCCGGAGGCACCGGAACCGAAACGGCGGGGCAGGCCCCCTGGGAGCAAGAACAAACCGAAGCAGGACGTGCCTACTGAGCCGGCTGCCCCAAAGCGCAAGCCAAAGCCGCCGGTTGAGACGACACCGGCGGAGGCACCACCAGCGGAGGCACCGGTTGAGGCACCGGCTGAACCGGCGCCTCAGCTCACAAGAGAGCAGCAGCGCGCCCTACGCATGCTGGAGAGGCAGTCCGCTTATGACCGACTGACCACAGGCGCAAGTGTACTGGTATAAAAGCATGATGTCGATTGAACCCCGCAACGAGCCGCGGATGCTCCGGTGGTTCCGCAGGACGTACCCCAGTTACAACTTGCAGCCGCTGCTGCTGAAGCGCTGCCGAGACCTGGACCTTCAACTCCTGGCTGGGGGAGCGCAGGCAGGGCCGGCCCAGTGACGTGGAGCGCCTCCTGGACGAGGCGGGGCAGCGCGCGCAGGAGGTGGAGCGCGGCGCGGCGCAGGCCGTTGAGGAGACGGCGGCCGTGGCAGCGGAGGAGGGCGAGGTTGCCGTTGCCGCCAAGGGCGTGGGCGGAGCCTTTGGGTACCTGGGGGGCCTGGCAGAAGGGGCAGCTGCCCTGGCGCCAACCGCGGGCGAGGTTGCTGGAACGCTGGCTGGCGCGGCGGGAGTTGGCGCGGCGGCAACGGCGGGGCTGGCCGTGGGCATCGCAGGCGGCGCAGCCTACGGCCTCGCGCGGCACGGGCTGGGTGCTGGAGAACACGCTCTTCCGGCCCCAGCAGAGCAGCGAGGACGCGGCCGTGCAGGACGTCCGGTCCAACATGAATGACGCCACTCAGCCTCAGCACTTCACGCTGCGCACCGGCAGCAGCACGTCCACCACCCCCGCAAGCAGCCGCGCCTCCTCGCAGTCCGGCTTCCGCGTTCAGGCGCAGTCCAACCACACGCCGCGCCCCTTCTCCTGGGGCCGAGCTCGCGGGCGAGCTCCAGTTCCGGGCAGTCACGCCGGAGCCTGCCTCCGCCCAGCTTTGACCAGCTGGCGCGAGACATTGAGGCTGCTTAAAAAAAATAAAAACCCTCCTGGGGGAGAGTTTTTTTTGCACTGCTTTGGGCTACAAAAAGCTATTCCTCCAGGGCCTACGCAAATGTAGGCCCTGGAGGAATAGCATTTTTTGCACGGTTTTGCGCTTCAAAATGCTATTAGTCCAGTGCCTACATCAATGTAGGCCCTGGACTAATAGCTTGTTTTGCACGGTTTTGCGCTACAAAATGCTATTAGTCCAGGCCGTACATAAATGTACACCCTGGACTAATAGCTTTTGCACGGTTTTGCGCCACAAAACGCTATTCCTCCAGTGCCTACATCAATGTAGGCACTGGAGGAATAGTTTTTCCTTCGCCGTACGAGTCAAAATGCGTGTATATAAACAAGCATGGAGGTAGTCACCGCCGGCCGGCGGGGGAAGGTCCCTGGTGTTCAGCTACCCCACGGTGCACACGCAGCAGTCCAGCGTCCCGAACGGCGTGGCGGAGCACAACGTCACCGTGGCGCGCGGCTTCACGAAACTCATGGGCGCGTTTGTGACCTTTCACTTGCTGGCCAACCCGGGGCAGGACGGCCTCCTGGAGTCTCAGATGCAGCTGGGCAGCCTGCAGTACCCTCACAACCCCATGAAGGGAGCCTCGGAGCACTTCCACTTCCTCTCGGTCCTCGCGGGTACTTACGACGACACGGTGCGCAACATCGACATCGGCCGCGTGGGCTACCTGCGGCACAGCTTCATTGCCGGCTTTCCCACCGAGCGCGTGCCCAAGATGCCGCTGAGTGGTGTCAGCACCCGCTCGGGCGACCTTGCCCGGTTCACCTTCAAGGGCCTGGACGGCACGATGACGGACCTGTTCATTTGGTGGCCTACCAGCTGGTGACGCTCTCCGGCACGGGCGTCTCTGTGCTTGACTAAAAAAAGGCCCGGCGCCGCTCTGCTTCATTTTTGATGCAGAGTGGCACCGCTTTAGTTGAGGAAAAACGGCAAAAAAAGGGCCCGGTGTCCCTCTGCTTCATTTTTGATGCAGCGTGACACCGCTTTTGAAGTTGAGCAAAAACGGCAAAAAAAAGGGCCCGGTGTCCCTCTGCGCCATTTTTGGTGCCGAGTGACACCGCTTTTGAGTGCGCCCAAAAAACGAGAAAAAAGACGGGGGGGTGCCCCTCTGCGCCATTTTTGGTGTTTAGTGGCACCGCCCAAAAACATGCAAAAAACATGGAAAAATGTGCATTTTTCCAGGCCCCTTGGAGGAAGCCTAGTCCGGAATGCTCAGCCGCTCCGCAAGCTCCTCCGTGGCCGCGCGCGCAATCTCCTCGCACAGCGCAGCAGGAACGCTGTAGAGCAGCTCGCGTGATTGGCTGACCCTCTCGTACTTCCATCAGCCGCGGCCCCCGCTGCTCGGCCCGGAGGTGCCTGCCGTCCTGCCACGCCTCGCAACGGCTGCCGGGCCTGCACAGGCTTCGCCTCGGCCTCCAGCGCATGTTCGTCCACAGCCGCGTCTGCTTCCTGTACGGAGTTCGGGCAGACGCTCCGTGGCCGGGTTCTCTGTGACCCACATCAAGGGGTCAAAGTGCGCAATGATCTCAAGGGCGCTGAGCACCAGCGCGTCGCCCTCCAGGAGCCGCCGCGGGCGCGTCGTCAGCGCGCGGCTGTATTCCGTGCAGACGGGGCTGGATGTCGAAGTGCCCCGGAAACGTAGTGTAGTCCCAGCTCCGGATGTTGCACAGGATGGTGGGCTCAAATTTCGACACGATGTCCAGGGAGACGACCTCCCAGCCCGCCGCCTCGAAGGCCCTGCCCACCGACTTGGTGCCGCAGAAAAGCTCCAGGAGTCTCGGCATTTTTAAAGAGCAAGATCACCGCCACTGCGACAATGAAAACTCGCGCGTTCATCGGACCGGACTTTTTTCCAACGGATAAAAAAAGGAGCCGAACTTCGCAATGAAGCTTGCACTCGGGCTGGACGTTCAGACCAATGCCAAGGGGGGAAAGTTCATGTCCATAGAGGACTCCCATCAGGGCGCGCTGGTGTGCAAGGTGGACGTGGAGGTGCTGTGGGAGCCCGGCAACTTCCAGGACGACGGGGCCAAGAGGGTGGGCGTGTGCTTTGCGAGCAACACCAACTGTGGACGGAGGAGGTGGAGCAGGGCTTCATCGACAACATGATCATCTTCCAGAAGCCCTTTCCGGGGGCCGCCCGCACCGAGCTTGAGAGCCAGCTGCAGCGCGCCGTCAAGGTGAGCGCCAAGGGCAAGCACGTGAAGTGCAAGATGGACTTGGAGCGCTGCCTTTTCTGGGACCCGGCCGGCAACCGCGCGCCGCGCCCCGCGGAGTTCGCGCGCCGCAGGGGCCGCGCGCTTGTGGAGGCCCGGCACGTGTGGCTGATGGGCGTGGGGCGTGCTCTTTGAGGTGCGCCACCTTATGCTGGAGCCCCTGGAGGCGCCGTGCTGCCCGTTCTAGCCGCCTCCAGCAGCTCGGAGCTCGTGGCCCGTCCCACGTACAGGTGGCGCAGCGTGAGGTGGCAGGACTCCAGGTCCAGGCGGACGCGGTTGTGGAGGGTGAGGCCCTGGCAGCTGGCGTAGGTAACTGCGTGGCTCG
This sequence comes from Effrenium voratum, assembly GCA_963377175.1. Classification (NCBI taxonomy): domain Eukaryota; class Dinophyceae; order Suessiales; family Symbiodiniaceae; genus Effrenium; species Effrenium voratum. The sequence goes on along the minus strand of CAUJNA010000441.1, from coordinate 8,583 downwards.
GCCGGGTGGCCCGCAGCAGCTCCTGGTTCTTCAGCCGCATGCCGTTGTCCAGCCTCACTCCGTCCGGCTCCACTTCCGCCACGGCCACAAAGACCCCCTTGGGTATCTTTCCGCCGGCCCCCATGAGGCGCAGCCCCGGCCACACCCTCATGCTCTGCGGGCTGTTCTGTGTTATACATTTATCACACCCATTTTGGGTCTCACCCAAATCTATGTGGATGACCTGCGTCTCCAATTGGAGCAGCTTTGAGGCCTCCGGCGCCAGGGCCCGGTTCGCCGCTGCGTTGACGGCCATGCGCTTGCTGTGGCTGATGACCAGCGTGGTGTCCGGCCACCCGGGCTTGGAGGGGTAGAGCTCCTTCAGCCTCGCCTTGGCCTGCTCCAGCGTGGGGCACGCCTCCTCGCCGACCCGCAGCCACTTCACGAAGTTGAAGATGCCGGAGTTGGAGCGCATGTTTTTAGTGAGCTTGTGCCTGTGCCCGCCGGCCAGGTCGATGAGCTGGCTGTGCTCCAACGGCGCGCTGATGGGCCGCCCAGCCCAGGAGTCCAGCACAACCGGCAACTGCCGGAAGTCTCCCAGCAGCAGGAACGTCGGCGTTCAGCCCCACGCAGGCCAGGTCCGCCCAGAGCGCCATGTCCAGCTGCGTGATCTCCTCCACCAGCCAGCCAGGAGCCAAACCAAACCAGCCAGGAGCCAAACCAAACCAGCCAGAAAGCCAACCAGAAGCCAAGCCAAGCCAGCCAGAAGCCAACCAAAAAAGCCAGCCAGGGTTTCCTTTGAGGGCGCTCGCCTTGCAGAAACAAAGGCAGCTGCTGGGCATTTTGCCAAACCGCATATCTAGGGGTCATTATTTTGCAGCCACACGCCTGCGCGCAGTGTTTTAGACTTCGAATCCTTCGCAGGACGAGGTCAAATGCTGGACGGACGAGTGCCAGGAGCCTCTCAGGTAGAATAGAATCCATTTGGGAAACCCCCTCTAAAGAGAGAGGTGCTATGTTCTGTGTTCGCGCTTTCGTGCGGCGCAGTCTGCAGCTGTCGCTGCAGTCGCTGCGCAGTTCGCGCAGTCGCTGCGCAGTTCGCGCAGTCTGCGGCGGAAGAGCCTGCACCACACCGAGGTCGGAATTCCGACTTCGCTCTATACCGAGGTCGGAATTCCGACTTCGCTCTAGACCGAGGTCGGAATTCCGACTTTGCTTTTTGCCCGAAAAACCCCAGCACCGGGCCAGCGCCGGAGGTCCGGGAGTTCGTCGGTCCTCGCAGGAGAACCCTGCCGTCAATCCTGGCGTGGGCACAGGATTGCCCGAAAAAAACCATCACCGGGCCAGTGCCGGAGGTCCGTCAGCGGGGCTGTCCTCGCGGGTGCAACTGACAGAGTGTTTTTTTCACCATTCACACGCCCAGCCGTCAATCCTGGCGTGGGCACAGGATTGCTCCACTCAATCCTGGCGTGGGCACAGGATTGCTCCTCAATCCTGGCGTGGGCACAGGATTGCTCCACTCAATCCTGGCGTGGGCACAGGATTGCTCCACTCAATCCTGGCGTGGGCACAGGATTGCTCACTCAATTCTGGCGTGGGCGCAGGATTGCTCCACTCAATCCTGGCGTGGGCACAGGATTGCTCCACTCAATCCTGGCGTGGGCACAGGATTGCCCCGGTGTCTCCCAGAAAACATTGGAAGCGCGTCTGTACACAGAGACGCACTCCCAGACTCGCCGCCCAGATTGCCCGGAAAACTCCGCCAGCGCCCTGCTGTGTAGCAGTGTACTGACGGACTCGCCGCCCGGATTGCCCGGAAAACTCCGGCTGCGATGCCGTAAATATGGCATTTCTCCCGGACTCGCACGGCTTCCCGGCTTCAAACTTTGCAAGTAACGCAAAGGAAATGGGGAAGATCAAGCTGTTTCCTACGACAGAGCATAGCAGTAAGCAGCCCTCTGACCCCGTGGTGCCCCTGGTGCCATGCACGGGCATCTTCCTCGGGCCATCAAAATCGGGCAAAACCGTGGCTCTGATCAGCCTGATTCTGGAGCAGTATCGCGGCGTCTTTGAGAGAATTTACGTCTTCAGCCCGAGTGTGAACATAGACGACGGCTGGATCCCCGTCAAGAAGTACATTGAGGGGGACCTTGGGGTGAACACAGAGCGGGAGCAGACCTATTGGGACGAGTGGGACGAGGCGGCGCTGCGGCGCATCATCCAGCAGCAGCGCAAGATCACGGAGGCGTCCAAGAAGTTGGAAATGAAGAAACTGTACCAGGTGCTTGTAGTCATCGACGACTTTGCTGACCCGCCGCAGTTGCACAAGCCTCACAGCGCCCTGGACACTCTCTTCATCAGGGGCCGGCACATGCAGATAAGCACCTGGGTGAGCTCGCAGAAGCTGCGGCTCATCAGCGCAGCCGTGCGGGTGAACATGCAATTCCTCTGCTGCTGGAGGCTGCGCAACCAGCACGAGCTGGACGCCGTTATTGAGGAGCGGAGCGCCCTGCTGCCAAAGGAGCAGCTGTACCGGCTGTATGAGCAGGCAACGCGGGAACCCTACAGTTTCCTCTTCGTCTACTACCTGAAGCCGAGGAATGAAATGTTCTACAAGCGCTTTGAAGAGCGTTTTGCACTTGAAAAAGACGCTGATGGGAGCGGCGCTCAGCTTCCTGGGCCAGAAGCTGTTCGCCAGCTCCACGCTGATCAACGCGAAGTGTGAGAATATCTCCTGCTGCACCTCCGTCGCAGCCGTCCAGCCGCCCGTCGTCCGCCGGACGGGCGGGTTCCTAAAGAAAAGGAGCCACTATCTACGTGGACAGCCGTCAAGAGGGTGGCCGGCTCGGACAGCGACTTCGAGGTAGACCTGGGAGAGTCGCTGCACCTGCAGAGCGACGCCCGGCTTGCCGTCTACAAGATCCGCCTGGCCGACAGTTTCCTCTCGACGGACCGGGGCCGCTACCTCTACTGGGTTGACGCCGCGCTGGGCACGCTGGGCGTTGTTGCCCGAGGGCGTGTACACTGGCGCACGGTTGGCCGCCTGGATCAGCTCCAACTTTGCCACCGCCACCTATAGCGAGACCACGAACAGCCTGAGCGTAGCCTACGACGGCAACAGGCTCATTCTGAACGACCTGGAGCTGCGCCAGCAATTCCCTGATGCCGCGGACTACCCTGCTGCGCCGCCCGCCTCTCCCACCAAGCCCTTCAGCGTGGACCACATGCTGGGCCCGAGCTTTGTCTCCGGCGGGCAGCAGGTCTTTGAGTTTGGCGCACAACGAGGTCTACCTGCGCTGCGCCCAGCTGGCCAACGCCAGCAGAGTGCTGGGCAACATCCTCTCCAAGATCACGCTGAAGAGCGGAGTGGGTACCATTGTGGAGACGGGCTCAGACGTGGCAACACAACGCCGATGCTTTTTTTTGTTCAGAAGACGCTGGGCGGACATTGAATCCAGTGCATCTGCATCGTCTGACTGGGGGCAGTGGAGGCCTCCGCGCTGAGCTGAAGCCAACCAGTGTGGTTTCAGTCTCGGAGGCCAAATTGCCAAAGCGGCATAATTCAAGACTAGACTATTACACGGATGACACGGAGTGCAAAAGAGTGTCACATTCTGCAGGTGATTCAGTGATTGTGGCTCATTGATCACCAGGTCATGTGACACATGGAACTGAACACATGAATGCAAGGTGGCATCGTTATCAGCAAGCAGTTTTGCCTGAGCCTCAGTTCATTCCTGTATGCAAAGCGTGAGAGTTCTGTAGTCATTCATGTTGTGAGCAAGTCTGAGATTGCCTGCAGCAAGGGCTGGGCTCGGGAAAACCGAGTTCGCCACACACTCCGCTTTGCACTAGCGCCATGACCATGGAGCATCAGGAGAGGGGCAGTTTCCCGAAGGCTGTCTCAGCACCTGCTTTGGCCTAGCGTGCAAGGACATCAACCTCAAATGACGATGTGTGGCCACCCCATGTATGGCTTTGCTCCGCCAAGGATGATGCTGCCGCCTGGGCCGCTCCAGCAATCATTGGTTAACGAGGCTGACAATCAGAATCAGACTTTGAAGGCGAACCAGTGTGGTGCAAGCGCGGCCGGTGAAAGTGATGATGGCCGCAGTCAAAGGGGATTCGGCCGCAGGCGCCAGAGCCGCAGGTCCAGGTCCAGGTCTCGGCCGCGCCGCAGCAGCAGGAGTGACAGCCGCTCAGACCGCAACACTCGCGACAAGCGCCGTCTTAAAAGGTCACGCAAGGCCCGTGATCGCAGACGGAGGTCGGCGAGCGAATCGCACTCAGAAAACGAACTGCAACCTGAGATCCTAGCTTTGTTTGACAACAACAATCCGTATGCAAATGCAGACTCCATCTCTCGGAGCACATCAGTAATGAAGAAGGTTCCCAAGGCTGGTGTTGTGCAAACTGCTAGACCAAAACGGGCTTATGTTTGTGGCCTGCTGTCTTAACTTCCACAGTGTAGCCATTTGCCAACTTGAGTGATTGAGTGCCTGCCATTCAACCAAACCCTGGCAGGCGCAGCTCGGCGTGCTTGTGACAGCAATCAATCCTGCTTGGAATGCGCCAGCCACAAGTGACTTGTCTGTCACAAGCTTCCTGATGCTGATCTTCCTCACGACCCAACAGAAGCCAACGACATGCATAAGCCAGCTGCGCTGTGGTGATAGCTACTTGCAGCTGGCAAAGGTGCTTCGGCAGACTCAAACTCAAACGGTCCTCGAATTCCTCATGGCCCCAAATCGAGACAATGCTGGGGGACACAGTGGCGCTAAGCAATGAGGCAGTTGAGCAAGTGGCCCGGGAATTTGGCTGGCAGGATGTGTGGATGACACAGCCAGCCACGGCTAAGGCCAAAGCCAAGGCACTGCTGACATCCATGAGTGGCGCCATAGGGAGGCAGTGTGGCAACGAGCGCCGCGCCACAGGTGCCGAGCCTGCCGCCCCCAGCCAAGGCAAGGAGAGCAGGGCCTCCTATCTTCAATTTCCCAACGCCCAAGGCCACTGCCAACACATTGCTTGCTGACAGTGCAGCCCCCGAAGGCAGCGCCACCGGCAGCTACAGATGCAGCTGCAGATGCTGCAGATGCAGATGATGCGGCTGCAGGGCCTGTGGCAGTTCCCCCAGATGCAGCTGCTGAGCTACCTGATGTGCCTGGCGAAGCAGAAAGCGAGCAGGAGTTCCCTGTTCCGGCGAGGCCGAGGTGCCACAGTCGCAAGACGATGAAGCAGCTGCCAAGTGCCAGTTTTGTTTTGAGCGCCTAGATGCAGCTGAGCCTTGGCTAATTTGGGTCAAGTTGTGTGTGGGCAGTTTTGTGTGTTGTATTTAAAGGTCAGTGAGGTTTGCACACACTGTGTTGCTTTGGAATCAGTTGCCGCGGCAGGAGGCAGAAGCACTCGCTTGCTCAGCCGCTGCGGCGCGTGGCAGGACGGCAGGCACCTCCGGGCCGCGCAGCGGGGGCCGCGGCTGATGGAGGGGCAGTACGAGAGGGTCAGCCAGCAGCCACGCGAGCTGCTCTACAGCGTCCCTGCTGCGCTGTGCGAGGAGATTGCGCGCGCGGCCACGGAGGAGCTTGCGGAGCGGCTGAGTATTCCGGAACTCGGCTGTCCGACAATTCGTGAAGCTCGTGTTGCAGACCACCCGGTGCCCGTTTTGCCCTAGCGATCACGAGGCAGCCGGGGTCCTACTGGTTCGTGGTCAGTGACAGCTGCGTCGAGAGGCTTCTTCGTCTAGCACCAGCGCCTCGTCGTTGATCATGATGACTCGCCTGGTAGCGCCCCGCCGCCCCGCTCCAGAACAACCCCCGCTGCCATCTGATGCCCAGCAGCCGCAGGCTACCCGGCCCGCTGTCGGAGGCCGCGCTCTGTTTGGACACTTGCAGCTTGCTCCAGCCCGCCCAGTTCTTTGTCAGGAAGAGATCGTCCGAAAGTCGAGTTGTTGGCCTGCCGGGGGGGGCGAGGGGAGAGGGCGGATAGGAGGCGTGAGCGTGTTGGAGTCGAAGAGCTGCGCGCGGAGACCGTGCCCGACTCGTCACGTCGCCGCATCGCCCACACCACGCTGCCCGTCTGGGGGCCTGGCAGAAGGGGCCGCTGCCCTGGCGCCCACCGCGGGCGAGGTTGCTGGAACGCTGGCTGGCGCGGCGGGAGTTGGCGCGGCGGCAACGGCGGGGCTGGCCGTGGGCATTGCGGGCGGCGCAGCTTACGGCCTGGCCCGCGGCACGGGTTGGGTCCTCGAGAACACGCTCTTCCGGCCCCAGCAGGGCAGCGAGGACGCGGCCGTGCAGGACGTCCGGTCCGCCAACGGCATGAACGACGCCACGCAGCCCCAGCACTTCACGCTGCGCACCGGCAGCAGCACGTCCGGCAGCCCCACAAGCAGCCACGCCTCCTCGCAGTCCGGCTTCCGAGTTCAGGCGCAGTCCAACAACACGCCGCGCCCCTTCTCCTGGGGCCTGAACCCCGTGGCCCTGCCCCAGTCCCAGCCGAGCTTGCGGGCGAGCTCCAGTTCCGGGCAGTCACGCCGGAGCCTGCCTCCGCCCAGCTTTGACCAGCTGTTGAGGCTGCTTAAAAAAAATAAAAACCCTCCTGGGGGAGAATTTTTTTTGACTGCTTTGGGCTAAAAAAAGCTATTCCTCCAGGGCCTACGCAAATGTAGGCCCTGGAGGAATAGCATTTTTTGCACGGTTTTGCGCTTCAAAATGCTATTAGTCCAGTGCCTACATCAATGTAGGCCCTGGACTAATAGCTCGTTTTGCACGGTTTTGCGCTACAAAATGCTATTAGTCCAGGCCGTACATAAATGTACACCCTGGACTAATAGCTTTTGCACGGTTTTGCGCCACAAAACGCTATTCCTCCAGTGCCTACATCAATGTAGGCACTGGAGGAATAGTTTTTCCTTCGCCGTACAAGTCAAAATGCGTGTATATAAACAAGCATGGAGGTAGTCACCGCCGGAGCCCAGGATGAGCTGATGCAGAGCCTGGACTAGAAGCTGAAAACAAGCAACACCAGCTACGTGACGGCGCGGCATGACGTGCAGTACTTCCCCAGCTCGCTGAGCTCCTTCTCCCCCACAACCTCTAGGGTCTGCCGCATCCCGCTGACCAGCGGCACGTCCTTCATCGACCGCGAGTCCATCAAGATCGCCTTCCGCGTCAGGAACACGGACGGCACCAACCCGGGCCACGCCCAACCCCGCCTGCTTCGTCCAGCGCGTCCAGGTCTTCGCCAACGGCCAGCGCTGCGACGACATCAACTACTACGGCCGCACCGTGGCCGTGCATGACCTGCTGAAGGGCAGAGAGTACAACCGCAACAAGGCCATGGAGGGTTTCGACGAAGTGAACGACCCGCGCATCGCCCGCGCGGTGCACCAGGGCGGCTACGCGTACGCGCTGCTGCGCCCCACCATGGTGGGCATCCTGCGCTGCGGGAAGATGCTGCCGCCGCAGCTGAACCTGGTGATAGAAATTGAATTTGCGGACGCCACAACTGCGCTGTGGTCCGAGAACGCCGGGGCGCACCCGGCGGGGGCCACGCTGAGCACCGACTTTGAGATCCAGAACGTCCGAGTTCTGGCCTCCCAGGTCGTCCTAGACTCTGCGCTGGTAGAGTCCTTCAACCGCGTGCTCCTCTCAGGAAGGTCCCTGGTGTTCAGCTACCCCACGGTGCACACGCAGCAGTCCAGCGTCCCGAGCGGCGTGGCGGAGCACAACGTCACCGTGGCGCGCGCCTTCACGAAACTCATGGGCGCGTTTGTGACCTTTTGGGACAACGACGCGGGCTCCAAGATCCACTTGCTGGCCAACCCGGGGCAGGACGTGGCCCCCAGCCTCCTGGAGTCTCAGATGCAGCTGGGCAGCCTGCAGTACCCTCACAACCCCATGAAGGGAGCCTCGGAGCACTTCCTCTCCGTCCTCGCGGGTACTTACGACGACACGGTGCGCAACATCGACATCGGCCGCGTGGGCTACCTGCGCCACAGCTTCATTGCCGGCTTTCCCACCGAGCGCGTGCCCAAGATGCCGCTGAGTGGTGTCAGCACCCGCTCGGACGACCTTGCCCGGTTCACCTTCAAGGGCCTGGACGGCACGATGACGGACCTGTTCATTCATTTGGTGGCCTACCAGCTGGTGACGCTCTCCGGCACGGGCGTCTCTGCGCTTGACTAAAAAAAGGCCCGGCGCCGCTCTGCTTCATTTTTGATGCAGAGTGGCGCCGCTTTTGAAGTTGAGGAAAAACGGCAAAAAAAGGGCCCGGTGTCCCTCTGCTTCATTTTTGATGCAGCGTGACACCGCTTTTGAAGTTGAGCAAAAACGGCAAAAAAAAGGGCCCGGTGTCCCTCTTCACCATTTTTGGTGCCGAGTGACACCGCTTTTGAGTGCGCCCAAAAAACGAGAAAAAAGGCGGGGGGGTGCCCCTCTGCGCCATTTTTGGTGTTTAGTGGCACCGCCCAAAAACATGCAAAAAACATGGAAAAAATGGACTTGTTCCAGGCCCCTTGGAGGAAGCCTAGTCCGGAATGCTCAGCCGCTCCGCAAGCTCCTCCGTGGCCGCGCGCGCAATCTCCTCGCACAGCGCAGCAGGACCGCTGTA